>CM054120.1:93670913-94270913 GCA_028673005.1 Tanypteryx hageni
AATCTTAATATGACTACCTCATCAATATTTCCGGACTTGAGGAGACACCAGAGGTTAGGGCGTGATTAACCGCATCCCAGTCGGTCCACTTTCAGTTCGGTAGGACCCTGGGGGGGGAAAAGCAAGCCCCCGTTCTCGGAAGAGACCTCCCGCCGAGATGTACCTCGAACTCAAGGGACTGAAGGTCGGAAGAAAGGATTCGAATGAAACGGATTCGATCGCGATGAAGGAAAAAAACCTAATCCTCGATGATAAATTGACTCGTTTTATGCATGTTGTTCTGACCAAGACCGCTAACGAAATGATGGAAGAAGTGTTCTAGGAAAATTCACTCCTGGTAATTTGATTCCCAGTAATTTCACCTCGGTATATTCATATCTCATGATTTCACTCCCGGTTAATTCACCCTACAATAATTTATTCAAAACATAGGAAACATTAAAAGTGACCTTAAAAATCATCAACATTAAAAGTGACATTTATTTTTAATAATTATCAACATTGAAAGTGAAATTTATTTTTTTTAATTATAAACATTGAAAGTGACATTTATTTAAAAAATATTAAAAGTGATGCAAGTTATAAATTATTTTTCGTAAAAACTCAATCTTGATATCTGGATTGTATCATTCAAGAACTTGCGGCCGTTTGTTTACTCCTTTATATTTATCTTTAGAGGTTTTTAAAACAATACGCTTAACGTACTGTGGCCATACGTCCCGTTTTTAACGGGATGGTCCCGTTTTTTAGTTAAGTGTCCCGTTGTCCCAATCACGATAGTTGGAGTGAGATTCAGAGTCGCACGGAGTTGCTCACTAGGAATGGGCAATCCTGCGATATCGCATTCTCTTCAAATTTCTAGAAAAATCGCACGATTTGAAGAATGCTTCACGTGGCGACATAGCATGCAACAAATTGCCTGAAAAATCGCACCCCGTTAACGTACCTTAAGGCTATATATTTCATTTTTTAAAACCGCCCTTAATATCTCATTCATCGGTTCTTTCCTTACTTGTCGTTGCTGTTATCCCGATCAAATAGAACTTCTTTCAATTGTGCGAAACATTCTTCTTTCTTGAAAGATGAAATAAATTTCCAAATATTGGTATGCACGCACATCACTGAGCTTTGAAATACATTATGGTATCATTTCAAATTGCTGTTGGCACGACGCATATCTACTTCTGCTCTGTTATGAACATTTCAATGGTCAATAAAAGTCGCTGGAGTGATTTATCGTCTCTGATTAGCTCGACCTCTTTCGCATTTCATTTAGAACATTTCACAATAAGACACAAGTCATCTACCAGCTCCTCGAAAACATCAATTACATCATTGATTGGAGGAAATGCAAAAGATGAAAAGCACCTTAGCTTCAAGCTAAACTCTTTATCTCGATGGTACATATTTATCTTTCTAAACAATCTCAACTACTTTTCGACGAATATTCTTAGAAAGGTGAAACACAACATGAGCCGTTGGAAAGGTGGATAAGAGGTTGTTTATATAAAATATTCAAAATACATCATGAGACATTCAAGGTTCATTCCTGGACGTAGTTCTAATAACATTGTGAAAAGTCGAGTGTACGTCTCTTGTGTTTAATTTGGGTCTTGGATCTTCTGGGTATTTACAATATTTTAATTTACTTGTTATAATGGAACGATCTTCTGGATATTTAAAATAGTTTAATTTGATTGCTAGAACAGCAAATTTTTTTGCATTAACAATGTTTTGCTGGGAGTGAATTTACTTGGAGAGAACATACTGGGAGTCATATTACCTGTCACCTGGATTAAGAACTAATCCTTTTAATTTAGTCAAACTTCGTCCATGGAGAATGACCATTCAATACTGAGATTGAAAACGTAAAGAATAATGACATCATCAAGGGAGTTAAAAAAAAAACAGCAGAGTCGGAAGAAGCTTCGAAGGCGGCAGATAAAAACACCCACGAAAAGTTTTTTAAAGGTGTTGCTGTCTTTTAGTGAAGCAAAACTTTCGCAACATAAACGTTCAGGACATGAGTCAAGATCCTTACGTCTTTTAGAGCAGTCTTTTGAGTATCGGCGGACACCCTAAGAAGCTCATAACTTCTGTGGACCCCTTCCCCATGAAAGGTTCATACATTTTCCATAAATGGTCCCTTTTTTTACTTTGAAATATTAATCAGAGCCAGGGGCGGACTGGCCATGTTACCTTCCGGTAAGGCAAAGAGCCGGTCTGCTGAAACTTATATACAAATTTTTTAGCAATTGGTAATTCTTTTCCTTGATAAAATTTTCTCTCCATTATATTATTTGATTTTAAATAAGATTTGATCCACTCTCCGCTAATAGTGCGATGGGAGGGGGGCTGAGCGAGTGTTCTTCACAAATTTTATACCTCTCAGACCGGCCCTCATCAGAGCTGTCCGCGGGATCAAACAATTTATAGATAAAAATAAATATGCCCTACTCAACTCGTGAAGCTCCGAAAAATAACGCGCGGACCCCCAGTAGAGAAACACTACTTTAGAGGGAAGTGACGAATCGATCGCTAAAATAACTCCACCACCTGTGCACCCCTAACGGTTACGTCTAGAAATTTGATGCGAAGTAGAAAATGATAGCTTGTTGTCACTAACAATATTATTTAATCAAGTTTCAGTGAGGGTGATAGCTTTGACACATGACATCTCGTGACTGTAGCAATCGAACGTCAGATTTGTTTTTAGGTTTCTAAACATGTGGCGTGCAAAAATTCAAAGGTGCGCAATCGGTTGAATAGATTCACACCATGGCATCGAACCGGAACATAACCGAAAACCTGAACCGAAAAAAAATATACTTTTGACCGGAGTGGAACAGAACCCGAACCGAAAAGGAAATAATTCTGAACCCGAACCGAAACCGAAAACCGTTATTTATTTCGTTCCTCTATTTTTCGGTTTGCATACATTTTATGAACTATCATTCCTTCTCCATATGAATAGTATTCATCTTCAGCCAGTCTTTCCTATTTACCTGTAAAATAAGGGTAGTTCTGTTTTTGTGCTAGGTCGTATTTACTGTCGTTTATTACTGGTTGGCACAGTTAGGTATATATTACACTTGCTAATGTACCCGGCGTTGCCGAGGAAACTGTTAAGAAATGTTTTAAAATTTTAATTTAATTCAATTTAATCGGTTTTCTCTCGGTTCTCAATTTTCTGCAGCTCTGTATATGGCCATTATTTTAGAGATTTAATGATTTTGATCTGAACGAGGTCTTTTTATTCAAGGCATTATAATTGTTGATTTTTTTTGTTTCTAGTGTGATGAAAACATTTAATCACTTTGTGACTTGAATCTTTCGGTTTTACTTAGCTAATGAAAGATTTAACTTAAAATTTCATTTTTTTAAACCTACCAGAAAGGGAAAAACCTAAAATTAATGTGTTTCCTAAGTCATTTTATTGGAGGCATTATGAATGTTGACTTTTTGGTTTCTAGAGTTATAAGAACTTTTGATAATTTATTACTTGAATCTTCCGATTTTAGCTAATTAAAATCGAACTTGGTCCCTTGGAATGGGATGAAAACATGCATATTTCTATTCCTTTGGATATAAAAGAACGTCTTGCGAAGTTGGTTAGTTGTAGACCTTTCCGTTTTTGAGTTATTAGATTAACAGACAGATGAACAAACTTTCAAAAAATGAGATAAACAACAAAGTTTTTATTGGAAATTTCGTAAAAATGAAGAACAACCAAAGATCGATACACATTTTTATATATTCGGAAAAACGAAGCCGATCGTCCTTGACTACGTATAATACATATTTCTAAAATCCACAAATTACAAATTAATTGAATCTCTTGCTGTGCGTAATGCTCCGCTTTTGAAGTTGTCTGCGACGCAGCTAAAAGCTGTAAGTTGTTTATTTTATTTAATATTTTTAGTAACTAAAATTTCAACTATTATTTTGGAACCATCTTGAAATGTTCTCAGAAAAATTAAAGTCGGAGCGAAAAAAAACCGGTTCGAACCGGTTCAACGGCGGTTGCCGGAGAAAAACCGAACCGAAATTTGTTTTGATTGAACCGGAGCGAAAAAAATATCGGTTCGATGCCCTGGTTCACATTCATATCAACAGCGAGTAGGAGCAAACAAAGCAGGAGTTTGAGAAATTGCCTCAGAGAAGAGGTGCCGGCCGAGGAACGCGCTGAGGAATGAATGCCCTTCACGTAAGAATTTAAGAGTGAATCCACAGACGGAAAAACTGGAAAAAATGAAAAACGTCTCCTTCCTGTATAGTTTTAAGTCATAATCACCATTCCACGTCCAAGGTGAGACTTCTAAGGAGCCCGTACAAAAATGTCGCAACAATATTTCCAAAATCAATAATAAAAACCACAGAAGTAACGAATAACTCAGGAGTGCGAGAGACGCTTGTAGACACAACGGCGGCCATCTTGTATTTTTTCGAAATCAAGCTATAATTAATCTGCAAATTGGATGGTGAATAATTTAATGCCGGCTTGATTAGGAGTGGATTTATTACCCATGCTTCTCCATTCGTAATTCAGTAGCAACTTTAGGCCGAAAGCCCACTGTATCTTTCCCGCAACTTTAGTCATTACCAAGGTCTTTGAACTAACTTACGCCCTTGAAGCCTTTCTAACTAGTAGTTCCTCCTACGCGTCATTTATTCACTTCAAGCGTTCTGCCAATGATAACTACACTCCTTCAATCAAGAATAAAGATGCAGTCAACTTTAAGCGAAAAACTCAGTCAACTTGTCATATGATCTCATCAGTAAACCCTTTTATTTATGTTTCTCCTTCCACCGCAAAAATGCGTGATATTTCTTTAAAATGATGAAATTTCGGATTAGCACCCACTATCCGTAACTTCACGAGAAGAGGAGCATTCACACGCAAATATATATATATATATACTACTATATATATATATATATATATATATATATATATATATATATACTTCGTATACTACGAAAATATCATTGCCGGAGTAAGACGCTCTTAACTCGTTCATCATCATGCTTCTAAGGTGACCTAAGCACTTCATAAGAGGTTATAAAGGTTGCCCAAGGAGCACCTTAGAAATTATACAACATGGAGATAGAACTGGAGAAAATCATGGCCTTTAGATTTCCGACGTAATGACTTCCGCCTGCGTGGACAGATATTGTGAAAGTTACCCCACACTCAGGCACATAAGCTGCCTTTCCAGCTTTTCCTAGCTCAGTGAAAATACGGACGCGGGATAGAAAGTAGAAAGGGCTTCCGTCAACTTTTACTTCACTCAAGACATGGTTGAGTGACGCATAAAATCCAGATTCGAAATATTGAGCAAATGACGGCATCTTTCTGCTCTAGAAAAAAGCGATTAAGCAAAAATACGATATACGGAGGAAGAAAAACAACCAAAACTTCAAATTGGAATCTTGTATCATCGCAAATGGAAAATTATTATTATTTTCCTTAAACACTTCCTTAATAGAGATTAATATATAAATAAACCCAACCAAGTACGCACTTAACGAGACCGAAAGTTATGGAAGGATTTCATATTCTGCGTAAGAAATGTATCCCTAGGCAGGATCAACATAGCTAATTAAATGGATCAGTCAACAATTAAAAACAAACTTTTTACTCGATGTTCACCGCCATTTCTTAAATCTCAACTCAGTATTAACTACGGGATTACTTTTTTGAGAGATATATACATTCAATGCTTTATTTCGGCAAGTAATAATCATTGCCAAGTATCGCAATACTAAAAACGCTCGATTAAGTAAAGTGATTATGAAGTATGTGAAGATAAGAGCAAATAGAATGTACGCCATACCTAAATGTCCGTTGCGCCATCGTGTAAAAGGAACTTGCTGCCACTGACATTTGGTCAGATAAGAAAATAGGTAACTGCGAAATTGCGTCACATATTTAGCTGACGATCGATTTACGCCATAGATACGTTCTGAGGATTATGGCGTAAATCAAAAGTTATTTTCCGGCAGTATTTGATCATGTAAAATGGCGGCTCCTACCTTAAGGGATGGTGAGATTCATTCCTACCGAAACATTTTTAAACCTCAGTAACATCTTTCTTTATGGTGATGTAAATTCAGTAATTTATTCATTTCTTTATTTAATAATATTCCTAGAATATTATCAATGCAAATAACGCCTTATAAGTTTATCATGCAAGCGACATTGTAAAACTTTTCTATACATTGATTGTCCTGTGAAAAAATAAGAAATGGTAATCTAGGGGTTCCAAAATTACGCTCACGTGCGTACGCAAAATTATGACAAAATGTCCCCACAAGTTAAAAGGTATACGAGCTGGTTCCAACCATATAAATTAAGGGAGTACCGTTCCCAAACTTAAAGTCACGAATTGTTCTTATTGTAGAATCACTAAGTCCTAATGCTTTCCGAATGTCAATGTTTCTCTCACCACATTCAAACCTTTTAAGAACCTCTATTTTAATTTCTAAGCAAAGAGACTTTCTAGATTTTTTTCACATCCTTCCTTGCCATGATAGAATCACTGCTAATTCTTTTGAAGCTTATTTTAACACAAGGGGATATAATAAAGAATATTAAAAATAAAAATCACAGAGGTAAACGACAGCTAAATGGAAAACGTTAGCACTACAAAAGATGACAACAGCTAAACTGCCAACTGTATACGTATGCCTACGTACGTATAATTTTGCGGTGAAAGAAAATGAACGTGAGACTTCACAATGTGAGATGTTTATTTTGTTTGGGAACATAAATCGAATTGAAGACTGAAATATTTAAATAATCAATAATTGTTTTTAATAATTAAAAATAAATTCTTCCTGCGAAATTATACGCTACTTCGCAGCGAGGTGTCTTATGGCGTGAGCGAGAGACGCACAATCACGAGTGAGATTGCGCTTCATTTGCAACACCCAACGACGAGAAAAAACAGGAACACCGAGAGTGCCGCAGTCACGAGCAGGTCTTCTCCAATCGGCGCAATAGCCATTCGGAAGAGAAAAGACGCTGTGATTTAAGAGTGAGCGTTTAACGGCCGTTAAGGGATAGGGAGAGAGGGAAAATGGCAGGAGACCTACGTGCATGAGTCAACTGAGTGAATGCCAATGTATGTGAAGGATATGATGGTGAACCGCGGAGCGGCAGGTATAAAACCGCTGATTCTAAGTCTACACGTGAAGAATGGGGGGTGCCGGTGGTGTAGTGGTTAGGACGCTGGCTGCTACTCGCCTGCTGCTTGAAAAGGTAGCGGGTACGAATCCTGCGCAAGTAGGATTTTTCCAAGGTCGCCCGGCCCCCTGTTTGTGTGGTTTGAGGAGACCGCGCAAATTCAGCGGTTCCGTCCTTCGGAAGGGACGTTAAGCCGTGTGCCCCCCTGGTGTTCTTCGTAAGAGCAGGCAAATGCCGGCACCGGGTTTCCCTCCTCCCTTCCCCGGCTATTCATTGCACTACCTCTGAGATACCCTCTGTGCGTAGGACAGAGGCGAATCGGCTGGGCACTCAAATTCAAATTCACGTGAAGAATATTGTAACGAGTCTGGTGAACGGCTGAGTTTTCTCTCCAGATTGAAGGAGGATCGAGGAAGTGGACCTAGGACGTTAGAGGGTCGTCTTCTCCCCCTGCTGCGTTCTTCTCTGGAAGGCCTAGGAGGCTACTGTTCCGCCGCCTAACTCCTTTTGCAAATGAGTGCGAAGAAGCTCCCTTAGGACATCTGGGAAGAGGATGGTTTCCTTGACTCTTCCAGATGGAGGTGGACGGAGGACGCTCTCCTAAAGGGCGTCATCGTGGATGGGAGAGGCAGTGTCGGGAAGGCGAGCAAGGAGAGCGGTCCGAGGAGTCTAAGAGGAAGACGGGTTACGGCACCATTCGGAGGCCGTCATTCGCGGAATAAATCAGAAAGCAAATTTGTGTCTCTCTCTCTCTCTCAACGCCCACAGGGCAAGAACCCTCGCGAGGTCCTGACCCTCAGTAAACCTCAGGCTGTGGCAGCAATCACGCTACAGCCGCCTGTGCGATACAACATGATAGGTTTACAGAAAAAGTGAGCGACATTGACGAGCAAAGTGGCACATGCATTAGACATTAATTTATAATATTTAAATACTTAACATAGAAGAATGAGATGTAGACTTGTCTCTCGGAAATGACATCCCCATTTTCTGACAATTATATATTGTTTACTTCTCAAATAACGAATTTCTACCAAAAATTGTCCATTTTTTAAAACAATTTCTGAATCATTCTTATAAGAATAACTTTTGTGAAACTGGTATAAAGTTAATGTTTTTATAGATAAACTTAATCGCATAGAAGTTTAACAAAGTAAATTATTTTTATAACTAGGGTCGATAAAAATCCTTTTTGTAATGTTAACTCTCTAAAGTTTGGACAATGTCAAAAAACGTATAAGAAAGAAATTTATTGCATCGTATACGTATATATTTAGTTTCTCTCTTGCCGAAGAAGGGTGGATGCGCGAAAGCTCCAGCGACAAGCTTTCCTCTGTCGCCGTGGACATCCGCACCACCAAGTAAGTGTCCACTAGCTCCCTTCTATCCCTCTCAACTACTATTTGAATTTGAAGCCCAGTCGATTCGCCTCGTCTACGCACAATGGGTATCTAAGAGGCAGTGAAATGAATAGCCGGAAGGGAGGAGAGAAACCCGGGGTTGGCTTTTAGCCTGATCTTAACGAAGAACACCACTGGGTCAACGGCCTTACTTCCCTCCGAAGGACGGAGTGTTGATTTGAGCGCGTTCCTCATTTTCTCGTTTTCTCTTTTCTCATTGGCTCGTCCTCGTCTCCTTAGTTCCAACACGCACAAATAGGGGGCCGAGTGTCCTTCGGAAAAAATCCTCGTAAAGATTCGAACCGGGAGTCGCTTTAGCAGATCATAGTGTGGCCAACACTCGAACCACTACATCATCGGCTCCCCAATCTCAACCACTAGTTGATTATTCATATATCTATAAATCTATTACATCTATATACTAAAAGCAAAATCGTACTTTTGTCTTTCCGCTAACTCCTCCCACTTTATTTGGCCAATACCCCCAAACTTGGCATGTTGACTCCTACGGACCCCAGAAGTAACACGAAAGGGTCAAAAATCCCACCACGTTTCTCACATAAATGTTATTTGAATTTTTCGTCTCTATCCATCTAATAGAGGGTTATGCGTCATCTGTTGTTGAGTTTAACGTCCCTAAGTTCCCTAGTACCCTTTGGCGCTCAACAAATTTTTGTAGATACTGCTTTTTTATTCCTTTTGAGCTGAAGGGCAATGAGATATTACTTTTTCACCGAAGTATCAGGATACGAGTCCAGGTGCAATTTTTCCTTTGCTTATGGTATTTGCGCGTGAAGCAGTCTTCAAAAATTCTCGAATTTTAAACTTTGAATAAATTCTATTTTTGCTACCTCACACATAATAAAAGACCCATGGAGAGGAAAATGTTTTTTTATTGTTCTCACCAAAAAATATCCGTGTCAACCGATGTAGACAAAATACGTAATGGCGTCCGTAGTTTGCGGCGTTACTATGTGGAATGTATCCATCGTGGAGAATAAACTATATATACTGGAGAAAAAACTAAATATATTGGAGAATAAACAAAATATTCTCCATGACGTAATGGCATGTTTGGCACATTATTTCTCCCTCCCATTCTCCTCCCTCTCTCTCCATTTCTCCTCCCGATCTACCACTCTCCCTTCCATCCTCCTCCCTCTCTCCCACCCATTCTCCGTCTCTCTCTTCTATTCTTCTCCCTCTCTCCCTTCCAAGTCTCTCTCCGTATCTCCACCATATCTCCCTTTCTCACTCCCATCCCTCCTCCATACCATTCTCCTTTCTCTCGCCCAATCTCCTCTTACCTTTCTCATTCTCCCTCCCTCACTCTCTCTTCCTCTCTCCCATACTCCTGTTTCTTCCTACTATTCTCCTTTGCTTTCACCTTCTCACTCTTTCCTCAAAAATATGTTTATCCCTCTCAGAGTCACACACACACACACATACATACATACATACATACACATATATATATATATATATATATATATATATATATATATATATATAACAACTTACGGAAAAGGAAAGGTAAAATAGATATATGGATGTCAACAAGGTGTTGGGATGAGGAAACCCAGTGAGCACTCACCAATCAGACGACTTCAGGTTGGCGAGGCCCCGGGGATGTCGAAGCGACACACGTAAAATAACACAAAAACACAGAAACATCACAAACGTAAAGCTTTCGGAAATACTCCTTCTTCAGCTACAGAGATATATATATATATATATATATATATATATATATATATATATATATATACACATATATATATATATATATATATATATATATATAAGTATATATGTATGAATGTGTATGTACACAAAATTAATATTTGTTTGTTAAACTTTAAGCTTTACAGCTTTCATATGCCAAATAGTATTTTAACTCTCTGCAACATAATATAATGTTAATTTTATATTTTTTACCTTTTAGTGCATATAAAACGTTTCATTAAAATAATTAATAAATTTTATTTTCCTAAATGTATTTACTTTGCTTACTTTAAATATTGTAATATTCAACGGCCTCGATTGAATCATTTATTGAATCAATTTATTCATATCAGTTTTCGTTATAACTAGCGGATCCGCGGGATCTTCGACCTCGCTCACCCCACAGGGCTGGTGGGGGTAATCACATTGCGCTCCGCTGGGAGAAATGTTTATTTGAACTTTTCTTCATCGGTTGATGTTTTCCGTATGTATGCCATATTTCGTTTCGATTGGATAAGATTTGGAAATTAGCACAATGAGCTAACGCAAATTGCGCAGTAACTATAAGGGTGGTATTCTAGAAAAACTATAGGCATTCGACTCTTAAATTATTTGTACATGCACACAAAGTTTGGTCAAAATCAGACAACCGAGACGGCAGTTATCGTAGAACAAACACACAAACAGACAAAATGCACATGGACACAACAGGAGAGACCTCGCTTCGCTCGGCCAAATATATTTCCAATTAACAAAAACTTACGGCTAAGCATTGATTGAACTGTTTAGGAATCAACTCAAAAATTTTTAAAACCATGAAATTTGCTTTGCTATAAATTTCCATTTTTCAGTTTTCTTTATTCATTACCATTATTTTCTATCCGAAAGTATAGGCAATCTGCACTCCTCATCATTAATCCTATGCAACCCGAATAGCAAAACTGTTTGTAGCACTCTCTTAGAGCGTGACACACGTTACAGAATAAGCTCATTATTAGAATAAATTGTAAAACAAGTGAATGGGAGGTATAGACAGGATGGATCAAAATATATCTAAATATAGAGCGAAAATAATAGGCAAGAAATGGTATTCGAGTTTAGTAAGTAATATTATCGATGCGGCAATGAATAATGCTTGGCTACTGCACAAAAACTGCAATGAAAATTCTGCTTTTGATCTTTTGGCTTTCCAAAGACGTGTTTCTCGCTTTTATTTGGAATGTTATGCTAATCCATCATACTAAGGAAAAAGATAAATACAATCTCAGACGTTATCAGAGAGCAGATATGACAAGACTTCCCACTGGGTGGTCGCCCAGGAAAGGCAAACGCGATATGCATATTTCCATTAAAAACAAGATGTGAACATGTCAATAATGTCTTCATGTGAGATTTTTCTATGAATTTCATTTTGAATAGTGCCCTGAGGTAACATGAGTAAAAAAATAAATTTGAACTTTTGGTAAGCCAAATTCCCAGCGTCCTATATATAGGAAATCAAATATTCCAATTTTCAATATATATATACATATATATTAATAAATCATATATTTGTTTTATCTGTTTTATTTTGCCTATACACACTGCGGGATAAAAAATATTTCAAGTGATTCTCACTTTGGACATAAATGGATTAATATATAAGATAACTTAACAACAAAACTATAATATAAATTTCAATATTCAATTTTTCGTTTTATTCAAGGCGACCATTTTTTGGTGGAAACCAAGCATAGCATAACATACTTTGTTTATAACGGCTATCACGAAGATTCTTTTGAGGACAATAATTTAAAATTTCCTATCCCTGGATCTTTATCGGTGAGTAAAATACCGATTAGAAAATTTAGTCCTGTAGAGCAGTGGTTCTTAAGCTTTTGAATCTTGCGTCCCACCAACCATTTTGCCAAAACACCATGGTCCCACCAACAATTTTATCAAAAAATCTTGGTCCCGCAATGATAAAAACAAACCCCACCTTATCCAAGAAGTGGTTTTATACGTCAACTGCATTTAAGTATTATATTAGTCATTAATTTAAAATTTCAATGACCTTAAATATTGCTGTAATTTTGTTGACAAAAGTTTTATAATAATTATCTTTGATACTTCGTGTCCCACCTAGACGACCTCCGCGTCCCAGCAGTGGGACGCGTCCCACCGGTTAAGAAACACTGCTGTAGAGGACACCATTTCCCGCAAAGTCTACAAGAGCACGTAATTACGATATATATTTTCAGAGATAGAAATTCTAAAAGTCCGAAGACTGTTGTGCTCACAAACCCCGTAAACAAAATTAAAACTGCACCTAGGCCCTAACCCAGATATTTTGGAGAAAAAGAAGGTCATTTTGTCCTTCATCTCGAAAATACGAACAAAATGTTACCAAAATTGGGCCCATTTCGTAACCGCCGTGATCGCGTAAACGATTCATTGCCGATGATTGACTGACGGACATTACGAAAATAATATAATATAATTTAAAATAACATGGTATAATATAACATATTATAATATAATAATACATCGCTGATTTCATAAATAACTTACATAACCGCGAGTAAAAACATTAAAGATTTAACAGGCACCAGAAAAGCGGCATTTCATATTAAAGAACACAAATCAATCGTATATGATCTTATCTTATTATATCTTATCTTATAAAACTTTCAGATTTATGTCAAGGACATTATAAACCATAGAGTAATTGTAAAAATGCCATTACTCACATCTAAGGAAATTAGAACGTGTATATATATATATATCTTTTTGTGTTCGTGTGCTTCACGTGTCTCTTCGATGCCCCCAGCAGCCTGCCAGCTTGGTCCTCAACTTGGTAAGTGTCCGCTGGGCTTCCCTCAACACCTTGTTGCCACCCTCATCACTATGCATTACTTTCTAACGACCTACACGCAATTCTCGAGTGGTGTAAAGAGTGGCAATTAGAGCTGAACTTAGGTAAGTGTTCCGTCATGAGATTCTGGAGAAACAAAGAAATTGAGGCGATGAATTACAGTATAGAAGGCGTACATCTAAAATTAGCCGAATCCGTCAAATACTTAGGTGTCATTTTAACAAGTAACCTCTCGTGGGACACACACATACGAAATATATCCGGGAAAGCTAAGCAGAAACTAGGATTCATCAAACGGATAGTAGGTAAAAGCGAAGAAAAAGTCAAAGAGACATGTTACTTTTCTTTAGTTAGACCGCTGCTAGAGTATGCGTCGAGCATATGGGATCCGTACGAGAAAGGATTAATCGCCGAGTTAGAGAAAGTGCAGCGAAAAGCTGCTAGATTCGTCAAAAATTGTTATGATAGAAATAAAAGCGTTACAGGCTTGATACAGGACTTAGGATGGGAATCACTAGCTGAGCGTCGATCACGTGCTAGGTTAAAACTTCTTGAAAGATTTAGAACGAGTACTTTCTCCAGCGACGTCAAAGAAATAATAAGAACTCCCACCTATATCGGTAGAATGGACCATCCTCGTAAAATAAGAGAGATAGCCTGTAGGACAGAGAGATACAAAGGCTCATTTTTCCCTAGAACGATAGCTGAGCAGAATAAAACTTGCGATCAAAAGTAACCTCGCGTAGGGGCGTAAACCAAGGTCTAATTTTGGAGTTTTCCCCTTGGTGTTAATACACCCCCTGCCACACACCCTTGCGGTGGCTTGCAGGGTAAACTGTAGATGTAGATGTACCTTTTCTTTTCCTTTAGTTAATATATATATATATACACACATACATATATATATATAGATATGTGTGTGTGTGCGTGTGTATGTATGTATATGTATGTACGTATATATACGTACATACACATACATATATATATATATGGCAACAAGTTGTTGGGATAAGGAAGCCAAGTGAGCACTCACTTATAAGATGATTTCAGGTTGGCGAGCTGCTGGGGGTGTCGAAGTGATTCACGTATATACATACATATTTTATTTATTTATTTAAAAAACATTGCAATTTGGTCAGCCGGCCAGGTGGCAAGGAAAACAGTATATAATTCTAAAATTCCAATTTTACAAATAAAGTCCTCATAAATTATATTAGAAATATTAAAATATATTTAAAAATATTTAACAATTTACAATTTCAAACTAATTACAATCAGTGCCTAGAGTGCGGATTTTCGTGGGTTCATGGAAGGCCTTCACGGCTACCGTAGTGGTCACGGGGCCCACGAAGTCCCCACCGTACTTCACCCTTCCAAGCATATATATATATACATATATATACACACACGAGTTGTCGGTGCTTGCATACTGCAAGCGCTAAAATATCACACGCGATCTCCAAGGCAACAGCACTTCAGCCACTTGGAGCCTATATGAATTAGATAATAAATTCAACGAGGAATAGCAGAATATTTTTAATTTTCCGTGAAATTAACGCAACTATCTGTAATTTCCAAATTCTCTGGTAATCGGCTCGTGTCCAAGTTATCGTATTTCAAGTTTCGTCGCTCAGATGGCCGTGCATGAGCAATAAGAATAATCATCATTATGACAATATCCTATACATTAAATTTATGTAGTCTAATCTGCAAAAAGTACTCTTGTTGCCTCATTCCATAAGTAAACTGAGTATAATCAATAAATTTCCGCAAGAAATCATTTATTATTTACAGCGATTCATACCTATAGCACCGTATAATACGAGATTAGATTTGTGGCAATATGTATACATTTCTGTAATTAGCTCTCATTTTACAATTTTGAGCCCTCTTCTACCACTAGAAACTGACGGAATCTGCCTCAAACTTCCTTTTGCCTTTTTTAGACCCAGTAATACGATGCTCTCTTTACAATAGTATGGATGCAAAATCGTAAAAAATAACTATTTTCCAGATAACCCTCAAAGAAGGAATTTTAACATCAATATTTTCCAAAATGGCGCCAACGATCTATCGTACGCTGACACTAAGGTAAACATTTTAGATTAGATAAGACGCCTTTATCCGATGTAAATACACTAACGTTATCAGTACCAACTTATATTCACTGCTCCAATTCAATAAGTATTGAGCCTTTCAAATAAATGCTTAAAATCGGTAAAATTATTCTTCGAGTCATAAACCGGCTGTTAAATCTCATAGCGATTTCGACCGAAACATTCCTTTTCCGCTATTGATCGCAAAAGATATGACCGGTAAAATATAAAAAGATCATCGCATGTGCAATACTGTAGATAACAGAGGAACGTCGCGAGGATAACGGAGGGACGGCTTGTTGCGGATTCATGAGTTTAAGCTTACCGCAAAGAATGGCGGACGTGGAGAAAGTTCTTATCTAGCCTCTTGTTCTCAGAATACCGTCTTTGATAAGAAAAAAATGAGCGAAACAAACGCGTATGCTCGAGATGCTCTCCTGGCAAAAACCCGAATCCACATTTTCCCATTCACCGCTGAATGTAGCCAGAAAACAATTTTTTGTGTGTATTTATGGCTAACCAACCTCGTGGAATATTATAGCCACAACTCCCTAAGCCAAAAACACTGGCAGGAGGGAAACCCAGTGCCAGCATTAGCCTACTCTTTACGAAAAGCACCAAGGGGGCCAACCGCTTAACGCCCCTTCCGAAGGACGGAGCGCTGAGTTGCGCGGTCTCCTCAAAACACACAAGCGAGGGATAGGACGATACCAGGTTGAAAATTTCAACCACGACGCAAGTTTTAGTCTACGAAGTCAGCCTGCGAGATGGGAGCGACTATTTTCGGAGAATATGAGTTTCTTGCGCGATTGAGTTTCATATTCTAGGATATCGTAGTTAACACAGTCAACTTTGAATTCAATAGTTGCGAATCATTTCGAATCATAAGAGAATAAAAGGATCAATTATTTGTCTAAAATGGTTTACCCGAATATACTTCCCTGATATAAACTTTTATCGTTTATTCCTACGTGAAATTATAACATTACGAGATAATTCTTCTTCTTATTCCTGTATTTCGCACGGTGTTGCAACTTTTTTGGTTCGATTAATAGTCAGCTAGAAATCAACCAAAAGAAAAGCTTTGTCATCAATTTCTGGAGAACCAAAAATAGCCCGCTAGATGATGATTATTAGTTCGACAGTGTAAGGAATCC
Organism: Tanypteryx hageni; assembly: GCA_028673005.1. Classification (NCBI taxonomy): domain Eukaryota; kingdom Metazoa; phylum Arthropoda; class Insecta; order Odonata; family Petaluridae; genus Tanypteryx; species Tanypteryx hageni. The sequence goes on from CM054120.1 coordinate 93,687,335, forward strand.
AGTTTCAGATTCAGTTAAATATCCAGAAGTCACGATCCATCGTTATCTCTCGTGGGACACCCACATTCGCCGATTGATAGGTGCCGCTAACAAAAAGCTGGCCTTTATAGGGAGAATAGTTCTAAGTAGCTCCGAAAAAGTGAAGGCATTATGTTATTTATCTTTGGTTCGACTGCAGATCGAATATGCGTCAGCTGTATGGGATCCTAACGAAAAGGGACTCACTAACGAAATAGAAAAGGTGCAGAGCAGCTAGATTCGTAAAGAGAAATTAAAATAGTAAACAAAGCGTAACGTCATAAATAGAACATCTGAAATGGACTTCGTTAGAGGAACGTAGGTTGCAGGCTAGATTTAAACTGCTGGAAAATATATGTCAAACAGTAGCGAATGAGGTAGTAGGTCTTATCAGAAGCCCGACGCATCTCGGAAGGCAGGAGAGCGAGGATAAGATTCGCGAGATCGATTGTAGGACGGAGCGATATAAAGGATCGTTTTCACTAGGACGATAAGAGAACATAATAGGAAAATGCAACGTAGGGAAACTAGGGACTTTTGATGTACTGCACCCCTGCCATCCACCAAAAAGGTGACTTGCAGAGTCTCATGTAGATGCACAATCCTTGGAATAAATTTAATATTTTCAGTGTAAATGGACAAAAAACGTTAATGTGCTCCGCCTTTGAAAATTTTCTATGGGTTAACCACACTGAAAAAGTATCAAAATATCATAACAAATAGTAGAATATTAAAAAAACGAAATGTCGTTAATGAATAAGATTTACACCATCCCTGGACCATTATCAACAATTTCCAATCAAACAAGAGGAGAGCAATGCTTGTAAAAATATTCCAAAAGGAAACGTGAAATTTTTAAAAATTCGAACAGAACTTGTAAATATGCTTCTGTGATGAAGTTGATTTGAATGATTAACTTAGAAGAAGAAATTTTCGATCCCACTTTATTCGTAAGGAAAGTAAAAGCCGAATCGCGTGGATAAGGGATTGAATGGCATCAAAGATTGGGTAAAATAATGTGTTTCCAAGTACAAGTGACGACAAAGGCCCATAAAGAAAATGTGATCACTCGAAGAATAACAAGCTGAAATCTATATAAATGTCAGAGAACAACATTTTTCTGTTAGATAAATGGTATTATGTTATAATGCATGGTCTTTTATGGCGAATGAATGAAAAATCTAGTCAAGATATTTTCTTTTTGTTGTCTTTTCTTCCGCTGTTTCGCGGGACAAAATTTTCGGAAAAAACACTGGGATAAGATACTCAATACAAGGTCAAAAATCCACAACAGGTGGCATGCATGGAGGAAGGAAATGAAGAGGAAAAGTCAGAACCCCCAATGACTCACCGAGAATTATGTGGAGAATGGCCGTGGTCACATCCCTTGTTCCGTGCAAGCAGTACGCCACCGTGTCCGTGCTGCCGGCGGGCACGACTCCGAGCCGGAGGTTCGGGGAGGGAAGGGTGACCTCGGGGTCGTTGGGGTCGACTCCGGCCGATCTTGCAGCGGCTAACACCAATCCGTTAAAAACTTCGGCCACTGTGCCGTCCCCTCCCACGCAAACCACTCCGTCGACTCCATCTAGAGGTCCTCTTTCTCTCGAGAAGAAAGCGGGAGGCAGAGGAAAGAGCGAGGAAAAACAAAAGAGCTGCTAAACTTGATGTATTTTACATGAAATCTCTCACTTTGTTCTTAAATGAAAGAGAATATATGTGATTGAAACCTAAATGTACTCAATGAGAGCAACAAGTTCCATGCAACCAGAAACATACCCTCTATAAAAGAGTAAAACTTTTGAAGAGGATCGTTTTCCCTAGAACGATAAGTGAACATAATAGGAAAAGGTAAAACGTACGGAAACTAGGAACTTTTGGTGCACTGCACCCCCTGCCTTCCACCAATAAGGTGACTTGCAGGGTAACATGTGGATGTAGATGAAGAAAATATAAAAACCACTTCAATAATAGTTGAATACTAAAACTTTAACACGAACATAAGATCTTATTGCACGGAAGTACATATTAAACATTGAAATGGTTGAAAGGAAGGTGAAAGCAAAACATCGATGCATTTCGAAGCTCACACATGTTTTTGGGGCTGTAATATTAGAGCATATATCGCTCCAATAATTTTGGTAAATTTTGTATGCTTAGTTTCGTGGCATTATGTTTTAACATATAAGTTGCATATCTGAGGTAAAATTACAATATCAATAACACTGTAAGCCAAAGTGACAACGGAATGATCGAATACGTAAATATTTACACAGGCCTCTTTATTACAACTTCAAACATTAATTTCGGCTTCCTTTCGAAATGGCTATCTCAAAGGTCTCAGTAGCCTAGCTACAAAAACTGCGAATAATAATAATAATAATAGTAACAATAATTCCAATTATGTAGCCATGCCTCCATCAGCGAATAAATTCATTTCACGCAACTTCAAGCATGTGGGTAATTTAAGTCTATTAAGATAAAAACTAAATATTATGAAATACATTAGCATTCTACTCACAACGAGAGAAATTCAGATTTATTCAGCTGAGATTAACTGTACTGAATAGCATTCGTAATTCAAGAATAAGAAACAAATTGAAAAAGTAGGGGAGACTCAGATAATTTCGCAGTAATAAGTCGTAAAACAAATGTATGTGCATCTCTTTGAGGACATCCGTTGGGGCAGTTTGATACTAGCTTGGCTAGTTCCGTCCCAACCAAGAAAACATCCGCGTTAAGAAACGAGAAAATTGATCTGCTAAGATAGTTCAGTGGTAGAATATCCGCCCGGCAAGTGGAAGGCCCGGGTTCGATTCCCGGTCATAGCAGACTTTTTTCTCGTTTCAAAATTATTCCCAAATGAATACCAGGTTAAATAAAAAGCTTGTGGCTGAAAACTTAGCACTCCTTCATAGAATACATTCTTTTATAATATACTTGAAAAACAATATATTTCTGTTGATTTTCTGCATAAAAAGTACAAAAAAACAAGAAGCGACCATTGTCTAATTTTGAAGTAGTCAGGGTAATTCCGCAGAAGTACTTGGGTAAATCCGCAGTATATTTATTTACAATTTACGCGCCATATGATGTGTTAAATCAAACCCATATTCATACTTTAACATTTTCTCTTTTTAATTAATTGAAGCAATAACTTTTCATTAGCCTAAGAAAAGTTCTAACAAAAAATTCTCATTTAGCAACAATTTGTGCGTTAATGAGGCTAATCTCCAGTCAAAATCGATGACGGTTAATAATTTACAATCCTATTCTGAACACTCATCACACAAAAAACATCTGAAGTATGGATCGTACAATCTCAAGTTCACACATTTAAAATGGAACCAATCTTTGCAATGAAGACACTGAATCCAGTGTTCTCCATCACAATCATAATTTAAGTGTCCTCAGCAAGCCTGACACGTGTTTTCATGCATATTTGAAACCGCTTTCGTATAGATTCCATATGAAATGGGGTTTATATTCGAGTCCATTGCTCTTAACAGTTGTTTCCACTGTGTCATAAAACTCCATGACATTTTCTTTAGTCGATGCAGCGGCCCTATTCGTGGACAAGTTCTCAGGAAGACTCATAGAAAATCCATATCTTTCTTTAAATGACGACCACCAATCCCAACCTGCGATTCCCTTCTCTTGATTGAAGGAATTTTTCTCCCTATGACTTTTTTTGACAATGTCAAATGTATAACGTCTTACCTCAATTGCCGTTAAACCGAATCCAACTGATTGCATTTCGGTGATGTAAGCAACAACTCTGATTTCCTCTTCAGGGACCATATTGAAAGGGCGTCCTCTTTTTCGGAATGGCATTTCCTCTGGTGAGGATGTCACAGCCCATAATCACAGCTAATCTACCTTCCCTATTATACGGTATTTTATACTCTTTGGAGGTCTTGTATACTGTCCAACCTTCCTTTAGCACGTCCCATGGCACTACGCATGTCATGCTAGGTGTATCTTTTTATCCCAGGCATGACTTCAATCTGAAAATCAGTTAATATATAAAATAATACAAGGTTCTTTAGTTAACACAGATTTCTCTTTTAATCTAACATCGTTTTAAATTTTAATTGGCACTACTAAGCACAGGTTCATCGCTCGAAAGAAGAGGCCATGCAGCGTATCACCTCAAACAGGCAGGCTAAACTAGCTAAGGCTTTCACAAAGCATAGAATGAAGGTAGTAAAATAAAACCATTAAAAAAGAGTTCTTAACAATTTCAGCTTCCATTTGATACTAAACTTACTCAAACTTTTCAAGGGATTGTATAGTTAATTAATCTACGCTTCATAGTAACAAGTCCTAACACTAAATTACAGACACATCGAGTTTGAAAAACTGACGCGAGAATTCATTACGTTTTAAGTTTTATTTCAAGGTCAACCATGAATTGAGTAGTGCAGAATACTGCCGTTACTACTTCCAATCACTGAAATAAAGTCGCAATAGACCTGAATGTCAGAGTACTGCGGATTTATCCGTACTGCGGAATTGGTCAAGCCTCCCCTACTTATCTTAGGTGTCTCCAATTGCCACAACAAGGTTATCGGTGACGATGGCCACCTTGTAACTAAAATGGTCATTAGGTTTTTTCATAACCTTGTTGAAGCTATTAGAGACGCCTAAGATAAGTGCTTTCATTTTCAATTTTTTTACATTGAAATGCTTATTCCTGAATTTTTTCGGTCATAAGACTGTTTCTGCACTGCCCCCAATTACGCCTTCACTTGCATTAACTTTCTTAGAAGCAAATAGCACGTAACGGAAACTACGCTAACGCTTGAGACAAATCATAGGTAAGAGGCAAACGGGTTAAAGAGCGCGAAGGGGATTAATACCGGAATATCAAAATCTTTTTCTTATACACCCACAAAAAATGTCTTTCTCGTAGTATATACAGAAAATTAACCAACAAAACAGTTATATCGCAGGAAAAGAGAGTGAAAAATCCACGAAAGAAAATTCGCTAAAGCACGTGAAAATGGTGATTTACTTGACAGAATTCTACAGTTCGTCTCATGAACCCAGAGGTGTTTTATAGCCTTACGCCCAAACATAGACCAACGATTCTACTTAAAATGTAATTCCTCAGCTAGTGACAAGTTCTTGGCCAAATTACAATTTTTCGCTTTATTTTCTGTTTCCTCCAAAAACTGTCTTCCTGAGCTTAAGCACGTGGAAAAACCCCAGTCACACTAGCCATGAAAACGCCCACGCCCACGTCGACACACGAACCTGCATGCTTATTATTAAAGGATATATTCTACCATTACCAACACAAGAAATTTTATATAAGTGGCTATCTTATCATTAACTTTTAATGTGAAATTTTATCGTGTATTCATGGCGTAACTTTATAACGCTTTAATATCATCTCCTTTAATTTCAAAGATTTCCATCCATTTGGAAATAAATGATAAGTTTCCGTTTAAGCACGCACAGAAAAAAATTTACATGAGGTTGAATATGAATGAGCTTGTTACACAACTCACTATTTTTTTACGTTACACATGCAAATATTCCATTTTGGCGGTTATAACATTTTATTATTTAGCAAAAATGTTATTTTAAGACCAAATAGAAAATTATCACTTATTTTATAAAAAGATAAATTGCAAAACGCTTAGAAACTCCCATTAGGTAATAAACTTCTAAAATTCATTGATTTCATTTCAAATTTAATCTTACTCCAAAGAAACCAGGATTTAATGCCCAGCGGCAATGTCATAATGAGACAGAAATAATAAAATTAGATAGGAAGATTTTAAATTATCAGTGACCTAATTAAAAAATCTGATAAACTCACATCTTGCAGTAAATATGCTGTCGATTCTTTCGTCAACTCATTTCAAAGAACAAGTAAATTGCGGTGCGTTACCACTGTTTAATTGCAATCAGTTTCGTTTGATTTCGCGCACATGATATCCCAAAAAGAAATTTCAACAGGGTATTGGCGATCTCATCTCATGGCTGAAAAAATCAAGAACACTTTCTAAATACGTCTCAGGTATATCCAATAGCCACAACAGGGCTATAGAAAAACCAGATGCGCATTTCGAAAAAGAACTTATAGAATCTATTTTCGGTGAATTGCCTAAGACGGCTGCTGTGTAGCTAAAAAGTGCATCTGTTTTTTAAAACCTCGTTGTGGCTATTGGATATACCTGAGAAAGTATTTTTACCTCGTTACCTCGTTCTTGAACCAACAAGAAAAGGAAATCAAATTTACTGAAGTGCACAGCGATTAAATAAGTTCCAGATGACGTACCGAAGCTTTCTTTCTAAATGATAAAACTTTCAAAAAGTATAATCTTTTGGCCGACGGCCGATTATGAACTCAATCCCAATGAAATGTACCATAGGAAACTTCCCAATAGAGAGCGATCGAAGGCATCCAGGACGGATTCACCACCGCTCTTTAAAAAATATAGCTTCCACATTCAAGTCTTTCTCAAATTCATTTCTCTAAATGTCGCTTACCAATCGTCCAAATATTTTCTGTTTTTCTGCTCTTTTTTGCTCTCTTTAAAATTACATTTTGCGCTTCTCATGGAATAATTGATTTTAGGAGGAAATGAAAAAATAAAGAAGTTTTATTCAACGCTTCAGTAAATGTGTTACGTCTATACTTACAGTATATAAAATGTCCTTCTATACGGAACAGCTATAACGATTTCTTACTGCCCCGAAGAATAAGGCAATTCTTGAAAAAGCCATCCCTATAGTCACGTTTCCAATTAAGTCAACTGCATAAAAAATAATTCCCTCCTTTTTATTTAAAAGTCCTAACCTTACACTATCCTTGAAATTTTAATGACGATGGGAAGTTGCGAAGCTATGATTACAGTTTTTGCACTCCCTCGTGATGCGGGTATAAAATATCTAGTGATCCAGCACACGAAAAATATTCTCCCGTGGAAAACAATGGAGCCTTGGCAAGAGCCTTTTGAAATGGCAGTCATGACCCCGTGTCATCGTCAATCCTGCTCAATAGGATCCCGCCGATGAAACGACGAATTGAGCAGCTCGGCACTCAAAAATGTAAGTTTTTGTAGCCATTACCATTCTGTGACGCAAATAGACTGCGTCAAGAGCAGAGAAAAAAATAGCGTCGATTATGGATTGTCCAGCCTTGAGTGGAGATGTGATGAAATCAAGTTTTATCTTTTAGTTATTTCAGCTAGTGAGAAACGTAGAATGGCTTCGGCGATGCGAGAAAATATCACTTTTTGATTGAATATTTTACAGAATTAGGACCTTTTATAGCAGTAGCTCGTGTTTCTCCGTGGTATAACAAAGTTTATTGTTAATTAATTGTTAAACCGAATTTTATTTCTAATTACCATCAATATTTGAAATAAATAATTGTTTTATGATACAATTTTGAACGTTATATTGCTTAATTTACGCCTAATGTAAATATGACTATATCATTTATTCATTAAAAACTGTGCATTACCTATAAACATACCAAAAAAGTCCAATCCCTTAAGTTTTATTAGCTTCGAATATATATTCAATGGATTCTTAATTGAACGATCGGCTAACAAAACAATTTCACCGTGGACCTACGGACCGAAGAAGTAGTTACGCCCGTTGTTCAAATACTAACGCCTACATGCTGTCATTCATACAATCCACAATTTTATGTTTGACAATGCAATTTTAATTCACATAGAAAAATCTATTTTTACTGATTTGTTAGCAAATAATAATATTATATTCACAAACATGTGCAAATGAAATGTACAGTTTAAAACTAATTTTACCACCTGAGCCTTTTAGATAGATATAATAAACATATGTAAAGCAAACATTAACGTCATTTACGTTTGCCTTCAATCTATTTCCTTGAATTCGTCACAAAACGAGTTTACTAAACAAAATTACAACGCATCATTTTGATGAATACCACTGCTAATCAAAGGTAGAAATATTATGTGCATCTGTAGAAAATATTGCAGCGAACAAGAATTTTAAAAAAGTGTACATTAAATGAGTGGCATTATTAGAAGTGTCACTTTATGCCTAAGAAGTAAACGCTTGTTTCTACATGAAACACAAGAAAGACTCCATTCTCACTATTCAACAGCTAACAGCATCAAAACATGAAATTTACTGGTGAACCGTAATATTCGTGATATTTCTTATGTAAAATGATGACATTCATTTGCCATATACATATATTCCTCAAACCTAATCTCTTTTTGCGAATTTAAAATGCAACAGTTCATTGTAATCATTGCAAAAGCGTTCTTCGTTGAATTATTAAGTATGAAATATTTAAGTAAAAATGGTGTACATGAAGTAAATCAAAAAGCATAGCAAGTACCGTTCTTAACCCAATATGGATCAGAGTAAAAGAACAATTGCACAGCATTTTAAGAGATTCCTCTGCAACCCGTACTCAGGGTCATCTTTATTTATAAATCTCTTCCAAAACTAATACTTATTCACTCTCATATGCCCCATTCATCCTGATTAAATTCTTTTAAAAAATATTTCACAGCTGAAAATAAGCTATGAAAAAAAAAATTAGAATAAAATGTCACTTGATATAGTAGAGTGAACATCCATTACATAACTTCGGCGAATTTCTGAGTTATAAAACACCAGAGATGAATGCAAAGATAAATGTAATCTATTTTGAGAATTGAAAGAATCACTATCCAGGAAAAATTTAAAAAACGTGCCCTAGTGACCATTACATAGCAACTCTCCTATGTTTTTCCAAAACCGTCATCTTACGAAACAGATTTCTACATTGCAAAAACTGGCATCCATCGAGAACATTACATCATTAGCGGGAAAAAACTTCACAAATGGAATTTTTATTATTTTTTGTGAGTATCTCCGCTGTAATAGTCAGCCTTCGGGATTTTTAAATCTGCATGCCTCAGATCATCAGATGTTGTCAAATTCTAATTAGTTTCTGTTCTTACGAAACAGATTTCTACATTGCAAAAACTGGCATCCATCGAGAACATTACATCATTAGCGGGAAAAAACTTCACAAATGGAATTTTTATTATTTTTTGTGAGTATCTCCGCTGTAATAGTCAGTCTTCGGGACTTTTAAATCTGCATGCCTCAGATCATCAGATGTTGTCAAATTCTAATTAGTTTCTGTAGTAATAAAGTATTTATTTGACCTTCAAATCAAATGCAATGCTTAACGCAAGCAAGTAAAACAATGATGTCTAAATTCAACAAATTTTTACACGAAAATTCAGAGCGTTCCGATTATTTCTATCGTAAATATATTAAATCGTGACAGTAAATTTATCTATATCCATGAACATGCAATGCATAAATAGAGGATTGTTTTCATTATTCCAAGCATTAGAATAGCAAAAAAACTGGAAAGCAAAATTTTATTGACTAATAAAATATGTGATCCAACGAAGACGATTTAAAACATTCATAATGTGGCATAGATAAACAGATAACTGCTGTTCCAACAACCATGAAACGCTTATTTTATGGTATGAGGAGTAACGAGCGATGAGTTATCTTTGAGAAAAGCTACTTTGTGACTAAAACGCACGTGGTTAAATCAACCGTTATATGGCTACAAGATTGCATGTATCGTTTATTAGATAGAAGCCATATGGTAAGTTCGGTAAATCACTTTGCGAGTTCATTCATTTGTTAAAAACACGGAATAGTAGGAGTAATGAAAGGATCGTGGAAAACTCACGAATAAACCAAGGAAACATACATCTCAAACATTTCACCTTTTTTAATATATTATCGTTCGTAAGCGGTAAAGCGAGCAAGACAGAGAGAAAGCGATCGAAAGAAGAGTGAAGGAACGCATAGACGGGTCTAGGAAAATTCACCGCCAGCAATTCATCGCCATCAATTCATCGCCAGCAATTCAACGCCGCGGACAATTCACCGACAGCAATTCATCGCCACGGAAAATTCGCCGCCAGCAATTCATCGCCACGGAAAATTCACCACCACGGAAAATTCGTCGCCATGGGAAATTTATCGCCTTGTATGGATCATGTTGTTAACAAAGGCTGTATTAAAAATGCGTGTGGACTCTACGCCGACAGGAGAATATAAGGGGAAATAATCCAAAAAGAGCTGTTTTAATAAATACGACAGTTTCATTTTTTGACCGGGGATGAAATGGAAGTGACCCACATGTCAATTGTTTATGACAACCGAATTAGAATTTTTAAACTAATGATATGCAGAAAAAGTTAACAAAGAGAGGAGAGAGAGGGGAGAGACAGGGAAAACAGACAGACAGACAAACGACTTTATTTAGGGCAAAATTGAGAGAGAGAGAGAGAGAGGGGGGGGGAGAGAGGGGGGAGAGAGGGGGGAGAGAGGGGGGAGAGAGGGGGGGAGAGAGGGGGGGAGAGAGGGGGGGAGAGAGGGGGGAGAGAGGGGGGGAGAGAGGGGGGAGAGAGGGGGGGAGAGAGGGGGGGAGAGAGGGGGGGAGAGAGGGGGGGAGAGAGGGGGGGGAGAGAGGGGGGAGAGAGGGGGGGAGAGAGGGGGGGAGAGAGGGGGGGAGAGAGAGGGGAGGCAGGTGGGGGGAGAAAGAAAGTATGATCAAATATAGGCAATATTGATATCTATCAACTAGGAATTTAACAACAATTAAGAGTCTGCAGGAAAAGAAGGAAATAAAAGTGGTGTAAGGGATAGAAAGGAAAGGAAGGGGAATGTAATGATGGACGTAATTTTTGTAGACTCAATTGTAAATAAACAACTTTATGAAATCTATATTTTGCTTTCCGTGACCCTAATTTGAAAAATGTTAAAAGGAACAGGCATTATAAATTCTGTCTAGATCCTCTTGTATTTAAATATCAACAAATAAATCTTTTTGACATTTCCCGAATAAAATTTCGAGTACATACATTTGTTCACTTACAAATCGAGAATTGCGAATACCATTTCAAAAAAATTATCTTTTTACTTTTTCCAGACGGAGTATAGAGAATGTATTCTTTCATGAAAAAATCTACTTCGAGATTTCAACGGAAATACACGTATTACTATTTTTTGCATACGAACAACCTTTGCTTAAAATATTTTATAGTTTTGGCTGAATTTCATAACTTAAAGATTAATTACGCTTTAAAATTTAAATCAACAACTAAACGACAAGAAAAATTTATCACCAACAATTAAATGCCAAAACAAATTCATCGCCAAGGAATGCTTTTAAATTGTTTACAGTTTTGGCTGAATTTCATAAATTAAAGATTAATTATGCTTTAAATTTACAATTTGTCCAATAAACCAAATAAATTATATAATGGAATACAATGAAGAAATAAATAATGATTTAAGAAGTCATCAAAAATTATTTCTTTTAGAATGTTATAAACTTTTATCATACTTTCTTTCTCCCCCATCTGCCTCCCCGCACCTGCTTGTTGTTACATTACTAGTTGATAGATATCAATATTGCCTATACATATTTGATTCCTAGTTGACTGATATCAATATTGCCTATGTTTCATTATAATTTCTTACACGTCCCCCACTTCCTCCTCTCTCTACACCCTTCTCCATTCTTCATTACATCCTCCTTCCGTTCCCCCTCCCTTACTCTTTGTTAACTTTTACTGCATATCATTATTTTTAAAATTCTCATTCGGTGATCATAAACAATTGACATATTACTTGTAAATGTGGATTACTTCCATTCCGTCAAAAAATGAAACATTATCGTATTTATTAAAACCGCTATAGCTGGATTATTTTCCCTTATATACTCCTGTCGGCGTAGAGTCCACACACGTATTTTTAATAAAGCCTTTGTTAACAACATGATCCATACAAGGCGATAAATTTCCTATGGCGACGAATTTTCCGTGGTGGTGAATTGCTGGCGGCGAATTTTCCGTGGCGATGAATTGCTGTAGGGGAATTTTCCGCGGCGTTGAATTGATGGCGATGAATTGCTGGCGGTGAACTTTCCGGATACCCGCATAGACGATTAGCATCACTGCATAGTTTCCTGACGGGCTTCCCACCGGGTAGAGAGAGAGAGAGAGGAAATTCCAGGTCGAAAGGCTTCACTTACCTCCAGTATTATCGACGTTATCGTGGGGCGTGGCGGCGCCTTGTTCCCCTCCGGGCCCAGGACCTGGTACGGGACCTGACGTGCCGTTGAGAATAAGATCCCTCGCGTGGCCAGAGCGCTGAGTTATCAAAACCGACGTAGAAATGCCTGCAAGAGTAAGGAGGGGTTGGAGCTGCTGCTCGAAGATTTTCATCCCTTTCCTGCGTCCTCCCATGGGGTTAACCACCACGAAGAGCCTCCTGGGTCGCCAGGACATTCCTAAAGTAAACAAAGAACATCATTGGTTTTAAATTAAGCGTGTCGAATATTTTTATTAAATATCATTCGACTCATAAAAAATTATACTTTTTTCGCGTTCGGTTGTTTAACATTGAGAGGAGCTTAGTTCTGGTTTTATGTGAAACAATATGGCTCAAAACAAGAGGTCTAAAAACGATTAACATAAATTTTTTAAATGACGCAAAACCACAAATTTTTCCTCAAATGTACCAAGTTTAAAAGCAACTTTGCCATGTATCAAAATCTACCCGTTGCAGGTTATACTACCTTACTTTATGGACTCGCTCTTAAAATCTGCACTAATAAAACGAAGGAAATTATATGACTTCCGTTGCAGGATATGAGGCAAGAGAAGCCTAAGTGTCTGTCGTAGAAAACGTTAGTACTTCACTGGAAGTACTGCCTTGATAGTTTAAGCTTTTAGAGGCATATAGGCCATCGGGATGATTCGCAAAATTTATAGTCGACTTAAGAGGCGTACTTTATATCTGCTCGAGGAATATAGTCGACTGAATTATAATTATATGCGTAAACGGAAAGAGAAATGTAAACTCTCGAGGATACATAAACTTCGCATGATTGTTATTTTCACTAAACATTTTAAAAACCAAATTACAATTAGCATCCGTAAAGTTGTAGATTGTAAAATATTCTTTTGCCATACAACCTCTGCATTTAATTTGACGATATAATTTACCAACAGGATGAAGGAACAGCTTTCAACTTTCTTGGCGGACCTTTCGATGAATTTCGACAAGACGTATATATCTTCCGTTAAGTATTTCTCCACATTGTGGCTAACTAAAACATGCTGAAGATATTTTCGCCATCTACGACGGAACAAAATACGACAGCTATGACTTCCTCGTACAAATACACGATAATATATGGCAAATGGGTATTTTCTATGCTGAAACATCACGATAGTTGCTCCTCTATACCTGTGAAGCGTCCGTAGAGCAACAGATTTTGTTTTTATTTACAAAAATTGTCAGCGCCGAGATCGTAATTAGTGAAATACTGGTAAACTTAGATATTACTACTAATTATGGCCCTTCTAAATGTTTTTGTCCATTGCTTCACACAGGCCCAATAGCTGTTATTCATCATTTTCGGCCAATTGGGAGTTGTTGGCCATTCAGTATTGTCAAGACTGATTCAGAACCAAGGTCTTTTCGTTGTACCAATGAAGTTATGATAAGTAATAATATGAAAACTAATAAGTAATAATAATAATACTGTCCATTAAAACGCAGAAACCCTGGCTACGATTGTCATACTAGCCCAAATAACACAATTTGGTAAAGCTATTATAATCCAAGAGGTTGGTTAGCCATAAATACAAGCAAACTTTGATAAGGGGTTTACAAGGTCAAACTAAAAAAATTCAGCGAAGTGAAAATCCTGATAGAGAGATTGAATTAAATCCACTTTCACAGTATATCAGGATTTATGGTTAAAATGCCATATTTAATATTATTCATACCCGAGATATGGAGTTCTAAAGATCAGCAGACGGATAAATGGTTGGACAAACGGCCAGCAGGACATGACATAGAGCATTGCAATTCCCCTCACGTTAATGTAGCCAAAAACCCATTGATTAGAGTTAATATAAGGAATTCAACAGTTTGAGTTAATCTATAATAGTAAAAGAGAAATTATTTTCTCAATGAACGAGAAAAAAATTGAAAAACCACGCAAAAATCAAAATTGTCAGTTTCGATTCTCACAGAAAAAACTCATATCTGCATTTAGAAATAAATAAATACATTAGAACTAATGCGTAAAAGTTACAGATATTAGAAGTTTGTTTTAGGAGCAATATTTACAATATATAGTTGATCGCTGCAACACCATTTGGTGAAAACGTAAGAGCGCAGAAATAAAAGGGTGAAGTGAAGAAAACGAAGCGAGGAAGCTATCTCGCGAAGAGAAAGCAATTCAAAGCATTGGATGATTTAAGGATTGAAGTGAAAAGAAGCGCAGTTAGAGAGACGAGGGAAAGGGTAAAGAGAATTTAAAGGTAAAATTAAATCCGTTGACGAAAATTATCAGCAAAAGAAACAAGTCTACAATTACCGTCCTTTCAAAATTGGAAGTATTTCCTCAAACTTTTGAAAAAGACAAGTCTTCAAGCCACTTGGGATATAAAAATTTTCTATTTAAAGAAACGCATTCTTTTTTCAATTCGCATGAGCAGAGAATTTAGTCGTTATAAGTTTAGATTAGAATTAGACGTTTAGATTGAAGACCCTAATTAATAAAGACAAAACCTTTGGTCCTAAAGACAGCACCTTTCCGAACGCGACAAAAACTCATTGACATGGCAGGCAAATTCGTATTGAACGCCATTATCTATTCGTTATAATAGAAAAACCTATAGAAATTCGCTTTGTGCAGAGTATCATTGGTGCTCACCACTCTTTTCTACACATCGCTGTATAAATGCAGTATAATATATATAGGTACAAAATATAATCCTTTAAGTTTCACAAAAGATAGACCTAATTTAAATCCTTATAAATGAAATCAACTTTTAACGTTATGTAAAACATTGAAAACGCAAAGCACGATAATTCCATGATGACTGAACCTACATCTACATGTTACCCTGCAATTCACCTAATTGGTGGGTGGCAGGGGGTGCAATGCACCATAACCTACCTAAAGATTGTCTATCGCAGGTTGAAATTTTCTATTGTGATCTCGTATTGTCCTCGGAAAGAACGAGTCTAGATAACGCTCCGTCCTACAATCTATCTCACGCATCTTATCTTCACGGTCGTTTCTACCTATATACGTTGGTGCTTCAATTATTCCTACAACCTCGTCTTTTAGACATTCCGATCTATATTTCTCCAGAAGCTGCAACCTTGAGATAAATCTACGATCCTCCAGTGGTAACCAGTTCAAATCTCTCAATAATGAAGTGACGCTTTCCTTATGTTCGTACTTTTGTTTTACGAATCTGGCTGCTCTGCGCTGAACTCTACACAAACTGGCCGATTTTCCAAGAAAACAATTAAAGAAACAGCATATCTAGCCAATTCATACAAACTATATTAAAATGTTTACTTCAAATCGAATTGAAAGCGATTTCTTAATATATATGCTGTCTCAATCCGTAACTTTATCTACCACTCACTAATATGGTGAATTGCAGAGTTAAATGTAGACATAGACGTATGGTTGCATTTTCTTGTGACAGAAAATTAAATTTCCTAAAAAATAAATTTAGGAACCCATCAGCTTAAAATAAATAAGTATAAATATGTATGAGTTCATTTTTCGTTTACACTTGTACTCCAGAAGCTCTAACGGAAATGCGGTAATAGTAGCTGTTTTGTCATATCCTCTCTCCGGCTGCACTCTCAGTTATCATGGTTTGTATCTCCGGAAGAAGGATAAATAAATGAATTGATCGTACTGATCAATTTTCTCTCTCCCCCCGCCTCCACCCTCTCCTCCCCCTCACTCTTTGAAGTTCATGGCCATCTATACAATCATCGGTGGAGACAGCTCGCAACCAGCACGTCGTCGTCCAGTATTACAATGCATTGAAAAAAGCAAGATTTGAAAAACCAGCGAAGTCCTATAGTTACAGAAAGGAGTATGCCTTTTTATCATTCTTGAAGATATAATTCATGCTTTTTTAATGTGTCACATCTTCTAATTTTGGGAGTTACCGTTGAAATTTTAGAACAATGTAAATTTCTAAGCAGGAAGTGGTAACGTAAAATCCATCTTTTGTTGATCTTTATTTCAGAATATACCAAAAATATAGATATACTGTTAATCATACAAACATAAATAGAGACTTTATACGGCTAAACGTAATTTCTATGAGCATTGTTTACACTTTTCAACAAAATCTGTTAAAGCACCATCAAATCTTGAACATCTCAATGACTTTGATATCCTTAAAAATGAACGCAACGAAGCACTTTTAAAAATTTTTAAGTTGTAGATAAATTCAAACTATGAAATATTGTAAATTATGGCTCATTTAAACTCATCGAGTATTTTCTGTTCAATATAGAGCAGCAAAGGTAATAGAAACATCTCTATCCCTTTTCGACTTTGGATTAGTTCGAAATAGAAAATTATAAAGCAAGGATATCTCTTCCTAGGAAACCTATCGAATAAAAATAGTAAGGACTTCCACAGCTATCCATACATAAATAAAATCAGCGATTTTTAGGGATATAACTTTACCGCCGTAAAAATTAACATAGGAAAACCATATAAAACATAACAGACGGTAAATAATTTATTCCGGCACAAAGAACCAATTTCTCTTGTTTCTGCTTTAGATGAAATAAAATGCTATGGAAATATGGCGCTTCAAAAAGGAATTTTTAGTAATTCGAAGTCACAAATATAGATTAAACAATGTAGATATTTTTTGCGTGTTCATTTCCTTAAAATAAGATTATGTGAGCACATATATGTGAGATATTTCAGGGAAATTACTTAAATAAACACGTTTGCATCAGATCGTGTAGCGCCATCATTTCCGTCATACGGAAATCTATGTAAATTGCATACACGAAGAGAGAAAAAATAATTAAGAAATAAAGGTCACCATTCATTTCAGAGGTACAAAGAAGAATCTACGGCAGAAACTCAATATCCGCCTAGTAAGCATAAATAAAGGGAAGAATGGGTTTCCCTTTGTGAATGCTACGGCGTCATTAACAGGAAAATTAATTTTTTCCTTTATAATAGGATTTGAGTCAGTTCCTTTGAGAGAATATGAACATACAGTAGTGTGAGAAGTCACATAGAGGTCAAGTTTGAATCGATATTTTCAGACTGCATCTTCGAATATATTCACCTGTCCGTTGTATCTATCTTTTTACATTTACCTACCCTCAGTAGGCTTTACGACTGATATATTGTGGAAAGAGCACAGTCAAAAAGTTGATGAAATCAACGGATGTCTTGCATTAAAGGCCGCTTTAAAATTAAAACTCCAAACCAATCAACCTCAGCATCTAAAGGGTCTTGGTTTTTTTATCCTTCCGAATAAAAGGCATCGAGTAAAAGATAAAAAAATACGCTTTTCGTACGTCCATGGGAGGAATAATTAATTCCCGGAGGAAATTCAAAGATCTAAAGGAAAGTTAAATTACGATCAAAACATCACAGAATTCGAAAGGCGTCCTTTTTTCGTTTGACAAAGAAGGCATATTACAAAGACCCCACGAGCTTGTGCAAAGAAACTCTCGCACACTAACGCAACAGAGAAAGCAGTTTTTAATTTTTGCTATTTTCCTCGTTTAGATACCACCTCTATAAACTAGCAGGCGCAACTCATAGCAAGCATATATGCGCATGTGAATGCACGCACACACGCATATTTATTGCGTGTGTATGAACATGCAAACTTGAGCAAAAAAACCCATTTCAGTTATTAGAATCGCCCTCATAGCTGTAACCAGTGTAGGACGGGCATTTCCATTTATCTTGTAAGCGTTCCGTAACGAATTTGTATAAACTTACCATTTTAAGTCTAAAAACTCTCAATTCCAAACAAGGAAAGGTTTCCCCTCCTACGCAACTCCACCATGTGACGCTCTCCGATGAATAGTGCACCATTTCCTTTTTTTTGTATTTTTTTTAATGAAAAGCCCAGCGGATGGACGCAATTGCAAAATATTCTCGGAGAAGGGAATGCGGATTACTTGAGGTTTTCAGATATTATATGTTTCGCTAAAAGTACTCACAAGATTATCTTCTCCTTAAATTAAATTTCTCTGGAGTTTCGAAAATAAACATCTCTCGCGTAGTCGGAATAATAAAATTCGGTGCAACGATTAAGTGGGCGGTCACATTGGCTCCGACTTCAGCAAAATCACCGTTCGACCGGATACATTTACTGCTCGGGTTTTCTGAAGAAATGATGTAGTAAAAGCAACTGAATTTGCCTAGAACTTCCTTTCTCGCAACTTTTTATATTCTATATTTTTATTTCTCCGCGTTCAATGGATGTTTTTGTTTTTAGATATTGTCTTAACTTCTTTCGAGATGAATAAAACTTGAAATTCCTCTATTTATCACAGGTAATAATTTAGCGGATGGTTCATACTTCATATAGATGACGTGTCATTTCCCGTCAAAAATGGCGGGTGGGAATGCATAAAATATTAAAATAAAATTAAAGAGTTAAAATGTAGTGAAGCGGAAATTCAAAATAGCAATGAAGACTATCAAGCCCATGGCTCAGTATGTATCAGTATGTAATGTATAATATCTTGTAAAATAATGTCAGTTATATCGTTATCATTACCTTATGATGATTTTAAGCATGGAATAAGTTAATTGATTTATCAAACCGTTTCCTTTGGAAAACAACGCAACACAAAAATATGCTTGTGCATAAAATCAAAAATATATTCTTTAACATGTAAAAATGTATATGGGATAAAGTCAGCAAAAGAATTTCATAATTGCATTCTCTCTCCCTCCCACATTCCTACGCATACAAGAATAAAGTAAAAAATAGAATTTAACAATTACGTTTCCATTGCGCTAAATTGATTAAATGTTGAAAATACGCCAAGAAATCGTCTGAAAACGTAATTTTTGAATGAGATTTGAATTTTCACGATAAGAAAATTAATCTTCATACTTAATATAAATGTGTAAATTAGATTAGATATTAAAATGTAAACGAAAAAAGCCTTGCACGCTATGTCTCAGCCTACGGCGCTACTACTACTCGCCGAGAGAACTGTTTGTGGAATAATTTTAATATATGAGTATATAAATAATTTACATAAAAGTTCAGCCTGCCAGAAATTTCAAAATGTTGACATATATACATTAAGGATACTCTTGCGGCTAAAAGACTATATTTCCATGACCTTACGGCCAATTGAACCTTTACAACATATTGGAAGGATAAAATATTCATCTGTAGAAGGCTATGGAGAAATGTTAACTTATTTCGGACATTTCAAAAATATTCTCGCTTGTACAAAGGTCTTGGAATATTTTGACCCATTTCAGAAATTTCTGTAGAGCTTAAAAATATGTCCTATCACTCTCTGCTTTAACGAGAGTAACTTAAATTTTTTATTGCCTTGACAGGGCACAATGGGCTTTCCCTTCCTCTCTGAATCTTATACTCCATAGGCTTAAAACCTTTTTTCGCCACATTTCGACGCACCATCCAGCCTCTCAACGCTAGGAACGAATACGCACGAACCACTTAAGTGTTCTTTCCGAAGTGGCAGTCGTGAAATCAAGATAGCTCTCCTTTCAAGATACATAAATTTTGCGGAATAAGGATAGGAGTCCAAATATAATCCACAGCATCACTGGCAAGCGAATGAACGGAAGATGATTTGTTTCGAGAAAACTTCAGTGAAATAATCTTTCAACAGAAGACGTACAGTTTTTAAGGGCGACTTCCTATGGTTACTTCAGCAAAATGCAATTATTTAAAAAGTAAGCTTGGACGATTAATATAAAATAAGTTTTATTTTAGCATAAAACTCTGACTTGCGAATGGTACTTGATGTTGTAGAGCTGAAAGCATTCCTACGGAAATTACCACGTGGATATGATAGCAAGGCAAAATTATTGAAGGTACAATATGCCCTCATAAGTTAACCATCAAAAACATCTGTCGGTTTCTAGTAACATGCTGAATCATATTACAATGCTGACAGAGCCAGTCTTAGGGGCGGTCGCCTGGGACAGCTGAATTGTACATTATGCACTGTATAAAAACTGGGAAATTATCGCATGATTTTTGCCCAGATACGTTTCATAGTTTTTCCTGGATGCGATTAGAAGAGTAAATAGAAATATAATTATTAGGCTTCTTTACCAGCGAAGTGGTAGTAGCGGAACGCCTTACTGGAACGCCTCGTCCGTCCGTTTGATACATTTCCGAAACTACTGGGCGGATTAATTAAATAAAGTATTAGTGATCCTTATTAAAATTTATCACCGAATTACGATTTTGAACAGCATTAGAACTTCCACTTTATGTAAGCATTTAAATCGTCTCAGTTCTTTCCCCCTAACCTTCTGCGTCTAAACAAGAGTGGACCCAAAAGTAAAGTGAGATTCGGTACGCGTAAATTGCTCAGATTGCATTCGGTGTCGTCGTGTCGGAGAGAACTTCGAGTACCACTGCTAAGGGTAGCGGACAGGATATGCCCCAAAATGCATCACTTTATTACAAAATGAAAATCGGACGCTGAACTTTCAAATCGAGCGACTTCTGAATGAGAATCTACAAGTTTTGGTGCTGGAGCAATTTCTACAATTTTAAGTGCTAGTGATAATGCAATTATTCGTTCGTCGGAAGAGAGCTCTTGTGCTTCCTGAAAACTGTGAGGGTAAATTTCTTTCCTTTATTTTTATTTAACCTTCCTTTTATTTTTTCCTCTCCCTCTACGTTTGGGTGACGCTATTTATTACATTACGGCATTGGATTTGATTCCTTTCATTATATTATCTTTGCCGTAGTCTCCAATCCTTATTCATCATCATCATTATGCTTCTGTCCAAAGACAGGTTTTAACTGAATCGCTGCCTCCATTTCTCTCTCTCCCTAGATGCCTCTTTGATACCTCTATAAGTATTATATCCCTGATTTATATTATCTAATATTCCTATTCTTTTTCTCCCTCTTCCTCTTCTTCCACTAATTTTTCCTTCTAAGATCGTCGTCCTTTGTAAACACTGTCTTCTCAATATGTGCCCTATCCAATTTGCTTTTCTTTTCCTGATTGTTTTTATTAGCATCCTTTCTTCTCCCACCATTTCTAATACTTCTTCATTTCTCTTCCTCTCTGTCCATTTCACTTTCATCATTCTCCTCCATACCCACATCTCAAAACTTTCTAAATATTTTTCCTCCTTTCTCCTTACCGTCCACGTCTCTGCACCATAAAGAGCTAATTTGCTAATTTCTTCCATGTTTCTAAATTTATTTTCTTGCTTGTAAGAAGCTCCTTCTTCTCGTTAAATGCTGCTTTTGCCATTGCAATCCTATTTCTGATGTCCTGTGTACTACTTCCATCCTGCGCTAAAATACTGCCAAGATATTTGAAACTACTCACTTGTTCCAATTTTTGGCCATTTACCATTATATTTAATTCTTTATGTTCCTTTGAAACCACCATGACTTTCGTTTTTTCTGCATTGATCTTCATTCCATATTGTTGGCCAACCTCCACTAGTCTGTCTGTCATCCTCTGAAGCTCTTTCTCGCCTTCTGCTATTAAGCCCTGATCATCTGCGTATTTAATGGTGGTAATACTTTCACCTCCAATCTTAAATCCTTTCTCTTCCATCAACGCTTCTTCTGTTATTGTTTCTGCATAAATATTATATATCGCTGGTGAAATAGGACATCCCTGCCTCACTCCCCTCCCTATTGAAGTACATTCTGTTTCTTCTCCTTCAACTCTGACTCTAATCTTTTGATCAAAGTACAGGTTTTTAAGCAGTCTTTTATCTTTCCAATCTATTCCTATTTTGTTTAAAATACCCAGCATTTTATCCCATTTCACTCGGTCAAAAGCTTTCTCCCAATCTACAAAACAAAAATACATATCTTTATTGACTTCTAGCGCTCTTTCTATCATCATCCTCATACATCCTATAGCATCTCTAGTCCCCCTTCCTCTTCTGAAACCAAACTGATTATCTTGCAGCTCCTTTTCTATTTTACATTCAATTCTTTTGGTTATTATTCTGGTTAGAACTTTAGCTGTATGAGAAATTAAACTAATAGTTCTGTAATCCTTACAACTTTTTGCATTGTTCTTTTTCTCCAGTGGTACCATCACAACATCTAAAACATCTTCAGGCCATATGCCAGTATCATATACTTGGTTAAAAAATTTTGTGAGTTGCTTAACTGCTTTAGACCCCAAAACCTTAAGAACGTCCACGGGTATATCATCACTCCCAACAGCCTTCCCTCTTTTCATGTCATCAATTGCTCTTTTAACTTCAGACTCGAGAATACTTGGTCCTAGCTGATCTTTTTCCACATCCTCTTTTTCATTTAATTCAATATTTCTTGGCTTTCCTTCTTTGTCATACAGAACCTCAATGTATTCTTTCCAGACATTCTTTACATTGTCTGGCTCCGATACTATTTTACCACTTTTGCTCATGATTCCTTTACCTCCTATCTTTCTTGCCTTTTTCTTGAATAGTTCCCTTACTTTGCTATACATGAGGTCTGTTCTACAAATTCTTTCACATTCGACAATCTCCTCGCATTTCTCATTTATCCACTGTTCTATGGCTTTATCTGTTTCCCTTCTTAAAGCATCATTTAACTCCTTGTACTTTCTTTGGCCTTCTTCAGTGTTTATGTTCTTCCACTTTCTCCGCTCTTCCATTTTTTGCAGCATGGCTGCTGTGATCCACAGGGTTTTTTGTTTCTTTCACCCGTTATCTTTCCTACCTTCTTTTCCATTACATCTTTAATGTTGCTATGGATGTATCTCCATTCCTCATCTACATTCTTCCTATTTTCTTCAGCTCTCTCCCCCAACCTTTCCTCCAGCTCAGTCATGATAGCTTCCTTGTTTTTAGGGAGTTCCTCTAAGTTCCATTTCTTGTTAACTCTTATGTTTCTCTTAACGCTCTTCAGTCTACATTGTGTATTTGCCACCAAAAGGTTGTGGTCAGAATCGATATCTGCCCCTGGTAGTGTTTTCACATTTTTAATGCTATTTCTAAATCTTTCATTGACTAGTATGTAATCTATCTGGTATTGTCTCCAGTCTCCTGGGCTTCTCCATGTGTAAAGTCTCCGCTGGTGATGCTTAAACCATGTATAAGTTACAATCAATCTATTTCTATGGCAGAATTCCACAAGTTTCTCCCCTCTTTCTTTCATTTCTCTTCCCTAGTCCATATTTTCCCACTATGTTATCTTCCTGTCCCTCTCCGACTACACTGTTCCAATCTCCCATTACTATGGTGGTGATCCTTCCTTTTCCCTCCTCCTCCAATATCTCTATAATCTGTTCATAGATTTCATCTACTTCGTCGTCGCCAGCATTAGTTGTTGGCATATACACTTGAATTATAAGCATTTCCACTGGCTCCATCTGAAGTTTTACGGCTATTAATCTATCATTAACTGTCACTACCTTGATAATTCTTTCAGCTATCTCTTTTCTCATTATAATCCCCACTCCCCTTTCCTTTTTCTCTCCTCCCGAGTAAATAATCTTAAATTCGTCTGAATTTATCTCGCCTTCTCCTTCCCACCGAACTTCACTAAGACCTACTATACCTACATTATTCCTTCTCATTTCCCTTTTTAAGTTCTCTAGTTTACCCCCTGAATTCATAGTCCTAACATTCCATGTGCCTATTCTTAATTTCTCACTACTTGCTTTCTTATTAATGTTACATTTCCTCTGTGCATCCCCTAGGGTAGACCCCACCCGGAGATCCGATTGGGAGACTATTTTACCTCCGGAATATTTTACCCCAGAAAGATCCATAGAGGTATTTGCAGCTTTTCAGCCGATCATGGGAAATATAATGAGGTAGTTTCCCCTTGCTTTCCCCATCGCAGTTTCACAGAGTGATTACCCATCTGTAGCTGTTCAGATCCACATGATCACCACCTACAGAGGTACTGTGCAAGCTGCTGCCCTTGCACAGGGGGATGTAAAACCCCCAAGACTGCTTCTTAGTCTGACTCTTCCCCTCAGACCTTTCCGGCTTGGATGGTCCTACCAGGAGAATTATCTCCCGCCGGCATAGCTCTTTGGTTCGTAAGAGTACACAAACCCTCCCACCTCTGTAGGGTTATGCAGTCCTTAGGGAGGGTCAATCCTTATTAACACCCAAAAAATATTGAATCATGGGCAAGGCAGTATAGTGAAGATTTTGTTAATTGTGCAAACAACAACCAGGATACAAGCATAATCGTGATATTTGTGGCGATGCGCCTGCAAATGAAAGCTTAAAACTTTAGTTATTCAAAAGACAATCAGGACAAAACATAGTGAACATATAGACAGGCTTATAGAATATTTTGAAAGGACGAAGCAGAATTTAAAATTATCTGCAATTCGGTCAACTACTCTGAATGACAAAGCTCATTCATCAACCCCATATCTATTGAAAATATACTTCTTTCTATTGTTCTCGTCAATGTATGGTATATTCACGCAGACAAACAGCCAATTTAATTCAAATTGATTTAAGCTAAAATATTTGTTGAATTTTATCTTGTTTTTTGTGAAATGGAATCAACATTTTTTTGGGTCGTGGTCAAAAATAACTCTCTTATTCAGGGTCGCAAGGAAAAAAGTTAGAAAAGCAATGTGATAAAGGTATAATACTCCAAGAGGTTAATTAACCGAAAATACACACACTGTGATAAAGGACATCATTTACCGCAAAAATACGAGACCACATAACTATGACTTATACCTATAGTTTTGATGATAAATATTCGAGATATGCCTAAGCATAACTTCACCTATTTTGTTTATATCGATCGCTACGACAATTCTGTTGCCAAACAACAATAAAAAAATCCATATTTTCTCTCCCATGCTCTTATATGATCTGCGAGATACCGATTAAAAACTTTATTCGAATAAAGAAAAACATTTATAACGAAAAAGATCGCGATTACGACTTCTAGTTTCGTACATAAAAATTTAAAACCGCCCATCTTTCGACACTGTTTTATATGCATTTCCCATAAAGAAAACCTATAAAATCTGTGCATTCCATTTACGGTGTATACTATTCCTTCTTTTATCGCTTAGTGATACTGGAAAATGTGAAGGCCTCCCGCCAAAAAAAATTGACCTCTCGGAAAAAAAATCAAAACCCTCACAAAAAAATTGGGTCCCCTTGGACGATGGGCCTCCCGCCGTGCGGGAATGTCCGGTACACCACTGGTGATAGTTAAACTTTGTCTGGTGGTAGATAAAAACAGCGATTGGGGTGGTTGTAGTGGTCCGTGTCTTCTCAGAAATGCTGTTGATTCTGGGATAAAATTTGTGGAGATGGCAGAGACTGAAAATGCACTTCGTTTTTCGGAAAAAGGCATGAAGAGTCAACAATGAAGAGATGGCATGAAGTCCAGAGGTCTATGGAGCAAGCTTCCATTTCGGAGGAAAGGTCTCTAAGTGTGGTGGAGGGAGGAGTAAACATAAAAAGGGCGTGGCATTGGGTGAAAGGTATGAAACAAATTATTTACAACATACAGCTGCAGCGCAGAAAAGATAGGTCCCTGTGACTGGTCACACTTAAATACATACGTACCGTATGATTATCCGGTGTTTGACCCCTGGCAATGTCTCGACCATGACTAACTCTCCGTCATTCTGCTGCAAGAATTTTGTTTGAGCTGTAATAAGTTTGTGGTAACGCGTTTGTGTCGGGTGGCATTTTCCCCTAAAGGCTCTTCTGTCCCTGTTTGTAGTGAGAATTTGATCCATTTTTTTCCTCCAATCCCTTATGCATGATTCTGACACATCATACTTTCGTCCTGCAGCACGGTTCCCTATATCTTTTGCATCTCTGATCACTTTCAGCTTTTCGCTTGCAGTAAAAGATCGCAATCTTTTATTACTATTCATTTTAGGGGCTATAAGAAGGGTTGCCAACCCTCCCGGATTCGTCGGGAGTCTCCCGGAATAAGGCAAGATTCCAGAAATTCTCCCGACTCCCGGATTCAGGCCTTTTTCTCGCGTTTTCACTTAACAAGGTGATCGCCATGCAATTTGCATACTTGACCGTAACCATGCTTTTGAAGAATTGTCAATACATATTACCAAGGGGCCGAGTGGGTCTCAGGCACCTTTATATTTACATTGATTGAATATGGGGGGTTGACTAGCGTCTATACACTACTATAAAAATCTGACTTTCTCCATAAGTATACAGTATTAATTATTGTATTATTTAATTATAATAGTGTTATAATTAACATTAATTAGTGTATTAAGGATATTATCGTAGGGGAAGCAGATATAAGAGAAATAAAAGATAAAAGAAATCCGCAACAATGCAGTTCATCGTGACGAACAAAATTTTTCACCAGAAAATAAATTCGAATCTCCGCGTTCAAAACGAAATTGCAGCAAGAGCCAAAACGGATTCAAAAATCGATGATAGGAAAGCGAAATATCTTTGATTCATGCGCCCTATGTTTTATGTGCCAAATTCGTACGATAATTGTAAATAATTTTAAAATGATAAAAAAAAAATCCTGCACCCTTTCCTTTTCCGTAAAATTCTGTTAAATCTTATTTCCCAGACGTGTTACCCAGTTTATTGGGAAATTACGAAAAAAATAAATATCTTCTAAACAGTACATTCTACGAAAATTTGTTAAACAAAAATTGTAGAGAATAATATTTTATATAACGTTTATCATAGTAACATATATATTTATGAAGATTTTAAATAGCTATTTGCCAAAAACGAAACAATGATAAGAGTCAACAACCAATTCCCGTTAACCGATTTCAGCCAAAAATTACAATAAAAATTACAAATATAACATTGTGTTGCTCTGACCATTAGTTAATGATTTAGAGGGCTCACGAAAAAACTATCACACACATACACACCGACATCATTGAGAAAATAATCAAAACGAGCTCAGAGGACCGTGTATTTCCGTTCAAATCTCGAACTCGATTATTTTTTCACGAAAAAAAATACTTTCTATGTACTACGTATATGGAGAAATTAAAAGATGAAGTTAAGATTCAATATTCCTTATATGTTCTCTCATCAATATAAGTATATAAGTTTCATGGTTTGCTTAAGCGTTTATTTACCTTTGAGAAACTTTTCCCGAAATTTCCTACTCATGGAGCGGAAATCTCCCGGAATCAACTCATCACGAGTTGGCAACCCTAGCTATAAGGCAAGAGGAGATAACCTGTATTTGTGACCACCAGCAAAAGCAAACGGTACGCGCACGCACAAACCAAATACGACGTACTGAGTAAAAGGAGTGGAGGGTGCAAAGGAATCAATAACGGAGATTTTGCATCTTCTTAACTGGTACGTATACTGTTTCAGAGGATAAGCATTATCGTTTAGAAATTTGATCTGGCAGTGCCAAACATTCGAAAGATAACTACTATGTAGTTACGTGCTTTCAACGTATCGTAACCTACTCAATCCAGCTTTTACGTATTCTGTTTCAATGAAATCAACGAAGTCAGAATTTTGTAGCTATTTCATTGGTACCTTTTCTCCGGTATTTTAAGTAGTAATCCACCAACTGCGTCATTGTCATACCGAAACACGATTTCATCTAAGTTTGTATAATACATCGCGTTTCAATGTCTAAGATGAAATACTCGTGTAAGACGCACACCCAGTTTTTGACGGGGATTTTAGGGAAAAAAGGTGCGCGTGGTACACGTGAACATACGGTAATAATGTTAAAGGGGACTGACATAAATAAGTTAGCCCGGAGCAGCCAATTGTCTAGGGTCCACTATTTACTCTCTTATGGCAACCTCTCGAATGAGCTTACAAAACGCAGCACAGGGTAAAGCACGGGTAAAGAGAATGTCACCTACATTTGTTCAACATAAATAAAACGCATTTCAATAAATGAACATGCTAATAATAAGGCTACGTCCAATGATAAGCAATAGTTCCACATGCAGTGTTGAGATATTTACGAAACAGTGAATATTTTCAGCCATTTCATTATACTAATAGGGATTTTAAAAAAGAAACAAATCTATTATGATATTTTTCTTTTTACATAATAAATGACGGTAAAAACAAAGACTGTTTAAAATTCTCAATTCACCTTATAGAATGAGGAGTATATTGGC
Source organism: Tanypteryx hageni (assembly GCA_028673005.1). Taxonomy (NCBI): domain Eukaryota; kingdom Metazoa; phylum Arthropoda; class Insecta; order Odonata; family Petaluridae; genus Tanypteryx; species Tanypteryx hageni. The sequence continues at coordinate 93,715,541 of CM054120.1, forward strand.
AATGATTTGCTTGAAGTTTGGGAGAGGCATGTGTCCAATAATGTCTGAATCACGAAAGGGTTAGTCATGCAATATAGTTCCTGGGAGAATGCATTTTATTCATCACGATATGCTATGGAATACAAATGCTATAGGGAATTTCTCGGATAACCACATAAGAGGGCCTCAATATCATCAGATAATAAAATAGTTAAGAAAGTGTTTGAAAAATGACATCGCAATATACCTAGATATTTTTTTATAAAATTATAACAAATAATAAAAAATAGTTATTTTTGCTATCAATTGCAAATATAGAAATTCATAGGGATTCCTAAAACTCACCGTAGAAACAATAGTCGGTAATAAGACTAATCCGTTCGCTGAAATAATCTGCATAAGAAAATAAACGTATAATAAACTATCATAATAAATTTTAAGACAAAAAATTCAAAATGTAAAGTTTTTGGTGATAATGAGCTAAAACTGACTGAACTATGACTCGAGGTATTATTACAGGCATTACCACCTGCAACAGTGAGGTGGATGTTATATCGGTTTTATTTAAATTATAAATCCCAATTAACTTGAAATTAAATGGAGTAAAAAACGACGAAATATAAAGATGTTCGCTTCAGATCTATGTTTTCTCTGGGTCCAAACCGAGTCAATAGCAACTAAATCTTCGATACAATGACACCCAACAAAAGAGATCCCGAGCAGTTTAGTAGCTTCATAGTTCCTAACAATTCCTATTTTACCGGAAAGGCTTCTAACAGCAACATTTCCTAAAACGAAGTCCACCGAATGCGCCAGATAAAATCTCTCGCACTTGAAGCACAATGAATTTCGAAGAATGCTCGAAGACCTTGTAACGCCATCACAGAAATATCCAACTAAGTGGCTTCCAATCCCAACGCCGCGTCACCTCTTTCCTCATTCCCTTCCACCAAACGCAGTGTTCTCGTGAGATTCCGAACTTGTTTCCTCTCCCCGGCGCTTGGAGCAGTTGGAGCGAGTGAGAACGCCAACCCGGAGGGGGTAGGAGGTCGAAAGGTGGAACGATTCCTCTCTTTCCCTCCGCCCGACGACTGTTTCTCCCTCTTCCCTCCCCCTTCGCCCCCCACACCGCTGCACAGCCCCATCCTTTGCGCCAAGTACCGTTACATCGTCGTCGATCCCCACACTCGAAGCTTTTTCCTTTTATCCTCGCGTCTCCTCCCAGATGAAGAGAGTAAGTGGGTGAGAGGATGTGGTGGGATGCGAGAGTAGGAGGCAGTTGGGGATGGAAAGGGGGTGGCGGGAGGTAGGGATGGCGGCGGAGGAGAGAGGCGGGAAGAAGGAAGAGGAAGGTCGACAGAAGAGGCTGTGAGACCGACGGTATATGACCGGGCGTGAGAGATACGTCTTCCGACAGAATTAAGCGTGGGAGTGGTAAAGATTTACGCCAAACCTTTTGCCTTGTTGATCAAAACTTAACGCTTGATGAGTGTTTGTTGGAGGGGACAGACGGAAGTGGAGAGTGAAGCAGAAACGTAAAAAACCTTTATGGGCGGGCTCTTTTTGACATTGCGTCACCATCACGTGATCAACCACGAAGGATATTTGAGGGGAGGCGGAAGTCAATTCGCGGGTATAAGTAGGCTAATCTTTATCATCTTTTCAACACGCTGTTTGTTATGCCCTCACGTTCTTGTAAACGTACTACATTCAGAGAATATTTTTTGAAATTTTTAAACATGCTACTGTAATACCTAAAACACCCTGTTATTCATTGAAATTGTAGTCTATTGAATTGAAAATGTATTAAGTAATCACGCAAATACCCTCTCAAAAAGTTTACTTCATCAAACCTTATAAAACTGAAATATTACCAGGGCCGGTTTTATAATTAGGAGAACCTAGGCAATCGCCTAGGGGCGCCAAATTTTGCTACTAAAATCGAAAAATAAATTGTAATCTTGGAAAAAATTAATAAAAAACCTTGCTTAATAATAAAGAAACAGTTTTATTAGAAAATTGAAGAAGATCTGCCGCCTTATATATTATGTAAACATCGTATGACGCATCGCCGCCCCGTGTCTTTGAAATGTTGCAACATTGTAGGTAACATTTTCTATGAAACGAACTGTCGGTCTACGCAGTAAATAGTATGTATCTATTTCTTCCCTTAACGAGCTTCAGTCTTGAAAACAAGTTTAGTTTTCAGTCGTTAAAAGTATAAATTTGTGTTCTGTGCATATACGAGTGCAATTATAAAGCATTGCATATCTTTTCATGCTTGTGAAGTTAATATCTAGTGAAGTAAATACCTATAGTGTACATCTTATACGTATATAGGTACCAACACAATATTTTATACACCAATGAGGTAAGATTAACAAAACATTTCTGGCTTTGAATTGTGATTATTTTATTATTTAAATTTCAGTTACTAAAGTGATATTAATAAGGGATATGAAAAAGTTATCTGGAGCTCGAAACCGTGATCGAAAAGCTGACAAATATAAACTAAAAAAAACAACAAGGTGTAGCTATAAAATTCATTTTTCGACAAAATCGAAAACGTCCGGAAATAGATAATCCCGATGGCAGCAGTAATTCGCCAATTCGACAACAGACCGAATCTGTAAACGAAGCTCAGGCCAGAAATTTTCCTGAAGCGGGAAAATCTGTAGATGATTCCCACGCTATTGTTTTGCCTGGTAATTCGGAAAAATCCGTAGACGATTCCCACGCCACTGATTTGCTTGATAATCGAATTTGCACAAATTTGAATTACAACGATCCAGCTACTTGGCCTAATGCAAATATTCCACACTTTGATTATTTACGGCAAATGCTAGTTGAACATGAACCAGAGCAAGTTAATCAATTCGATTTCCCAAAAGACAACAATAACAGAAAATTTTCGAGATATCATTACTGTAGAATGCTACCTAACGGTGAAGAAATGCGACATTTGTGGTTATTATATTCAAAATCGACTGACTCTACATTCTGTTTTTGTTGCAAGATATTTGACAATTGGCAAATCCCTCTTGCTGATACCGGATTAAGAGATTGGAAAAATATGTCTTCCATTTTAGCCGTTCATGAAAGAAGTCAAAGACACGTCAATAATTACCATAGTTGGAAAGAGTTAGAATACCGGATTAGAGAAAACAAAACTACCGACAAAGTAAATTTACGAATCATTAAAGAAGAAGAAAAACATTGGCACCAAGTATTGGAAAGACTTTTTGCTTTAGTTCAGACACTAGCTATTCAGAACTTACCATGTCGAGGAGCCCACGAAAAACTGTATTCACATGGAAATGGAAACTGAAATTCATAGTTCTTAGCCAGATATGATCCGGTCATGAATGAGCATCTAAAAAAGGTTAAAGATAAAGAGACGCACGTTCATTACCTTGGAAAGGACATTCAGAATGAGATTATGCAGTTATTCTCAACCGCAATAAAAGACAAAATCTTGGAATCTGCTTCTCTTGCAAAATATTTTTCAATTATAATTGATTGTACACCAGATATTAGTATTACCGAGCAAATGAGTGTAATAATTCCACTTGTGGATACCAGTGATAACTTTTCATGTATAAGAGAACACTTCTTGGGATTTGTTGGAGTGAAAAATACAACCGGAGAATGTTTAACAGATGAAATCCTACGAATGCTGAAAGATATGTCATTGCCTATTGAAAATTTACGAGGACAAGGATATGATAACGCCAGCAACATGAAGGGCGATGCAAAAGGCGTGCAACGGAGGAAGAATAAGCAGTTTGTATATGAAGCAGAAGATGAATCTATTCAGGAACTCAAACGTAAATTTAAGAGTTATTTTTCGGTGCTTGATACCGCGATAGTCTGTCGATGATAAATTCAAACATATGCATACAGTAAAAACTATCTTCGGTTATCTTTGCAATATACATAAGTTACAAATTATGACCTCCGAAGAAATAATGGAAAATTGTTTTAAATTAGGAGATTTTTTACGACATGAAGATTCAAAAGATATCGACGCAGCCGATTTGTGCAATGAAATCCAAGCTATTGCCAGACTAATTTCCCAGGATTCATCGCCACAAGAAGTTCTAAATTATATATGTAAAAATAAATTGGAAAAAAGTGTCCCAAATGTATTTATCATCTTAAGAATTTCATTAACACTTCCTGTGTCAGTAGCAAGTGGAGAGAGAAGTTTTTCGAAATTGAAACTCCTAATAACCAACACCCGTTCCACAATGACTCAAGAACGACTTTCTGGATTGGCAATGATATCCATTGAACATGAGTTCGCTTCTGATACTGACTTGACCAAATTAACAGATGATTTTGCGAAGATTAAAGAGCGAAAAATTAAACTATAATTTGTATAAATGATAATAAATATGCGTTTTTGATTTTATTCTGCGTGAACTTGTATACAAACCCATATTATAATGTTCCTATACGTGTTATCATACATAATTACATAAAAAATACCTTATTTTATTTATAAATTCAAATTTTATTTTCCATTCTTCATGATCTGTATGCATCTACATCTAAAATTAAAATGATTTTGTCATATATATATATATATATATATATATATATATATATATGTATATGTATGTTTGTGTGTGTGTGTGTGTACCTTTAATAATTTAGAGAGAAGTCTAAGGGGTGCCGGATTGATTCTTGCTGCTAGGGGCGCCAAATACCCTAGCACCGGTCCTGAATATTACCTACAGTCGTATATCGTTTACAAGATGGTCGGCAAGTACTGAACTTATCCACAACATCTGCAATGCGGAAATAAAAACGCAGTTACAGATACGTAAAGAAAGAAACTGGTACCTACATACTTGTAAATAAATCACTTAGATGTTATTCTGAAGTATAGGGTTTTAATTTTTTGATATTTTACCACTTTTTCTGTCAATTTGTCCTTGTCTGCACAAATCATTCTTTTTAGATATTTTCCAAAAAAATATAATTTTGCTCTTTCCAAGCATTAAGACTTTTCAGATAATTCCTAGAGGTGCCCAATCGATAAATCATAAACTATAGGAATTTTCTGATCATCGATTTCATACAGTATGTTGACAAGAATTGAATCTTGAAAGACTAGGGAAGACACGACTTCCTTTCCTTTAATGATAAAGGAGAAATGTCAACTTTTCTCGGAGTTTCTCTAAAATTCTTTTCGTGATTTATTTGTCTCTTAAGATTCTTATTTTCCGTGAAATAAAATATAGCGGAAAGCTTCCAGAAAACGCGCTGCTTCATACTCGGGGGATAAAAATTTTGTTTATTTTTTTAAATCTATCACAAAATCCCTTTAAAAATATTCTCATTCATCGCGCAGAAGACAATATTTATCTAGTTTTTATTTTTAAATGGCTCATAAACAGCACTTGAGGGTCTTTTACAATGAGCGCAACGACGATAACCTGAGATTCGAACCCGCGACCCTAACATAGTGCGACAGACACGATAACCACCCCTCAACCCAAGTGCCGCCCGAAGAATTTTGGCGCCCAGGGCGAGATAGCACTCCAGCGCCCCCTCCGTAAATGTACGTTGAGATATTTACGAAGTACATGTTAATTTATTCATCGACCAGTAAAAATTATCGACTAGGGGATCCGCGGGATCTTCGGCCTCGTTTAGCCTACTTAGGGCTGGTGGGGAGGAACCACATGTTCAATATTATTATCGTCTTCATAGTTATCCAGCACATCATACAGTTGGGATGCAAAATTTGAATAGAATTGAAAGCGCTGCCCTCAGCACTAAAATATTTCTCGTTTTCGTCTTCAATTCTTCTATTTATTCTATATTATTCAATGTGTTCGATCTGTTTACGAAATTTCGTTTGGGACAGAAGTTATAGTAGAACAGACAAACAGACAAAGTGCACAGGAACTCAAGAGAGATCGCGCGAACGCAAATTGCGCGCCTCTGGGAGGCTCCCTGTATATTTCAGAGAAATGTTTATTTGACATTTTCTTCATCGTTTGATATTTTCTGTACGTATGCTAAATTTTGTTTTGATTGGATAAGATTTGGAAATTAGCGCAATGCTCTAACGCAAATTGCGCAGTAACTATAAGAGTGGTATTCTAGAAAAAACTATAGGCATTCGTCTCTAAGTTATTTCTACATACACACGAAGTTTGGTAAAAATCAGACAACCGAGACGGCAGTTGTCGTAGAACAGAAAGACAAAATGCACATCTACTCAACAGGAGAGACCTCGCTTCGCTCGGCCAAAAAGAATGAAAAGAATGCCATCAAGATTCCAGCCTGTTCCGCGATATAAATTGGTACCCAATATTTATTCACCTGCAAGTATTGCATAGAAAGACGGTCAGGATAGCGCCCCCAATACTCGGGTGCCTCGGGTAGCCGCCTGGCTCGTCCGTACCTCGGGCCGGCTTTGCCTCCACCAAGGCCAATATATCAATAGCACCCCATATACTTCTTCAATTTACATTAAAATTTAAAGCAAGATTATCAAAAATGCTCTTAATATTTCAGGATTCATTTTGCACTACTGGGATATTTTGCTTTCAAAGTTTGCCAAGCATTCCAGATCACGTCTAAAGCTTTGCATTCTGAACGATTCCTTTCCATCATAAAAGGGGAATTTTTAATGTCTTGTCACATGGAATTTATATAAGTTACATTAAATTTAATTCTTCGTCTTATTAATGATATTTTATTTTAAGAGATACCTGAACTCACCCAAAATCGGAAAATTGTGAGAAAGAGTTTACCGGTAACGGTCATAATACTGAATAAGCGGAACATTTTCAATGAAACATGTCGTATTGCTAATAGTTAATAATTTCGGAGATTTATAAAGGGAATATAAGAGGTAATTTTGAAAAATATCTAAAAGCAGGGGGGGGATTCAGAAACTTCTCAAGTGGGGGAATGGCGATCGCCCCTCCCTCTCTTGAACCTGCCACCGCCGACAACCCTTTAGTCTGAAAATCCCTAGCCCTATAGAAATATTTTCCCCCTTGTCCTACGTAGCAGAATCAAGAAATTTTGCACGGTATCGGTTTTTGAACGCATCCAGTGGAGGGCAATGGGTACATTCAAGGAGGGGGGCGATCACCCTCAGCGTGCCCCTCCCCACCCTTAGATCCGCCAGTTTCTAAAAGCAAAATCGTTGACTTTCTCCCTTACCTCTTGGGGTGGGAGGCCAAGCACCTCATTCAATTTTAAAGACCTTGAACAAATTAATCCCCTCACAAGAGAATTATCGACCTCATCTTATGGCTGAAAACAAATTCAAGAATAAGCGCAATAAAAGACATTTCTCAGCGAATCGCCACTGAAGACGGTAGATTTGTAACGTAAATGTAACCAACCTTCTGGTTTTTATTAACTCTGTTATGGCTATCGAGTATAGCCAAGATAATTACTTAATTTTTCAAATTTTGATCCCCATGTGCTTGTTTTTGAACCTGAATCCTCTAGCAATACAATCTTGTTTACCATTTAATCTCCTGTGGAATAAATATGAGATATTTTATTCAAAGGATTATTTATAAGAAAATCATCGTCGGAAAATACCAAGAGACAAAATAATGAAAGGGAAGTGAAGTTATAAAGCAAAATTTCTACAAAGTGGTAAGTAATTCATTGGCACCAGCTTAAAAAAATAACAGAGCATTCAGCATTTATATCTATCTAAGGGGTACTACATTAAGGCAATGAAACACTATAAATAAAACAGTTTTATAAACGTCCTTGAAAGTGCATTGCCGCACATCCAGTATGCCGAATCACCTCACTTCAAGCACTAGGAAGAAAGTGAATTTCATATACTGTCATCAGTGGCAACAAATACTTCCCACTCTTTTATTTATGGAAAAATTGTTCAACTTGTTTCAGTTCCCAATAAAAAGCATATTTATGAAACTTAATACCTTTATGAAAATAAACCAAAATGTTTATTTTTACTGAGCTATTAATGCACATTTTCTTATTTTATTTCTTTCGCCCCAGAAAATGTTGGGTGCTAGTCGAAAATAGCACGTATAATGCATTTTAGTAAAATAATGTCATACTTTATGCCTTTATAACAACATTATACGTTTCAATATCCGGCTGCGACGAATAAGCAGCGGGTATTCATTATTTCCTTACTGGATAATTGTATTCAAGAGAGAATTTTGCGGATGGATTGCCACATCAAGAAAGGTGGAGTGATTGCGGATATTAAACGATCGAACGGAAATAGGAGGCTAAATCTCTCCACGGAAAGGAAGACATTTAAAGGCCGAGACTACGTCGACAGAGAGACTAAGACGCTATAAAAGGTGTTTAATGGTAATTACATATTTAAAGGTTCATGCTTCAAAATAAATTCCACAAGGCAATGAAAATGTGCAAATAGATTAAGATAATTACAATTTTCGATAAATTTTTGTGTAGTTATTGGGAAATAAAAATTCAAATTTGAATGTACCTTAAACCTTAGTTTCATTATATCCGTAAAATAAATTTCATCGCTCAACACGAAAAAACCAAAATAATTGTAAACAAAAGTCATTACTATACCACATTATTGTGACATAAATTGTAGAAAACTAACCCATTCGTGAAAAAGCAGGTTGTATCTGATACATAAAAATACACTTCGGGAAAATGGTACACATTAAATTAAAACTTTATATCACCATATCTTTGAAGATGTGGTTAATCATTTTACGGCATATAACGCGAAACTTAATTATAATTAAAGTATTATTAAGTATGATTAAATATAACGAGAAATTAATTTCAACGTAAACGCAAAATGATTTCTTAATTTTTTACTTACTGAACAAAAAACCTCTATATAAATGAAACATCGAGTTTACCCAACGGTTGGAATCCAACTGATGATCTTGATATCTTTAAAAGCCACATATGGTTTAGGAAAACCAGATGCGCATTTCACCAAGAAAGCAGCTGTCCTCGTTTCTGTTTTTGAATCGACGATCGGGGAAACCCCACTAAGAAATACCGCTTTCTAGCGGAAAGCGCATTTGGTTTTTATGACCGTATTGTAGCTCTAAAACTTATATGATCATAAACAGTAGCTTCGTGTTGAAGTTCTAAAACTCTGGAGCTAACCATTCCAATCCTCAATGAACCCGGCCATTTCAATCAATCGTTTACTGTCCATTAATTCCCAGTTTTATTTCTTTCCTCTCGTAATGTGACGATGCAGCCATCTCTGGCGGTACATGATTATTCAAAAGGAAACGAAAAACCGCGAACGGAGCTATGAATTAATCGGAGTATTGGTGGTTGGTTTTCACCCAAGAATAAGCACCTAAATGTTTTTTATTGAAAAAAGTGCTTATCTCAGGTATATCCAACAGCCACAAGGTTATGAAAAACCAGATGTGCATTTCGGCTACAATGCAGCCGTCTCCAGTATTAATTCACAGAAAGTAGATTATAAAAAACACGTGTGCCGGTACTTCTGCTGTTTCTATGTCTACGCGGAAGTGTGGGAGAATTTTGTGAGTGGAAGACCATTTATAGCGCACGTGGGGATTGTGGCAACTGGAGATACCTGAGATAAGTACTTTTTTATATTTAAGTGTTATATTTTTTAATTCGATTTCAATCATGACGGGCTCTATAATTCTCCATTCTATTGGTTCTCATGACTAGGAGACCGAAATGTAAACTTGTCAAATTTTAAGAAACTTTTGGAAAATATTGGAATCCTATAAAATAATTAAAAATGCGTAATATTTTACTCCGACGTGACGAAAACAAACAACCAATACGGCGGAAGGACGCAAAAAGGAATGTTCAATAACGTTTCCACGCAGTTGGTGAGTGTTACAGATGTTCATTAATTATTCTAAGGCTCGTTCTTGTTCCAGCTTTTATGTGAAGACTGCCTCTACAACTTTTGGCAAGTGCATTAATTTTACAACACTACTCGTTCATTACTAAAATATGTAATTACTTCTATTTTTAAATAACATAATAACCTTTATTACATAGAAAATTATGGGTTTCAAATTTGGGCTTGAAACGCATCCGTATGCAGTATGGTGAAACGGATTTCGACATATGAAATTCGAGATACGTGGTGCCCTCGCGATACGCATCCCTGATACATTTCGAAAGCTGTCTGTAAGGGCATTTACGACAATAAGGATGTTCGTGTATTATTCTGCACCAAACTGATATCGGAAACTTGGGTTTCTCTCAACATTAGCGGATGGCAATATTGGTTCATTTTAAACAGCAAATACGCTAGAGCCACGACATATGTCACAATGTCGTCTGCTACGAATAAGAAAAATAGCAAACGGCAATCGACGAGAGCTTTAAGTGTATTTTTTGAAATGGTAAGGAAAATGTAGGTGAATGCTGTACTTTTACACATCGTTTGATCTTAATATTATCTTAATAATAATATATATTTATCTTAATATTTTACAAAATGGTTACCGAGAAGGGGAATCGGACATTTCGAGAACACTGAATACGTTACAAAGGCAAAGTTCAATGAACGTAGATTCGAGCGAGATAAAGAAATTGGGGTTTCTGATAAGTTAGGGCAAAATGAGGGGAAGCCGAGTTCTAAATGTAACTGTGCATGATCACGCATGACGGATTACTTTGCCATGCGACTCGATTTCCTATGACTTTACCAGTATGTTAAATTCTACACAAAGAAAAATTTCCACCGTTAGCACTTTTTACCCTAATTTCTCGTCTTACCTCTGAAAAACCTTTTGAATTTTCGATTAACAGAGCTGCGTTTTTGTAAAATGTTAGCTCCATATAGTTTATCCTCTTTCCTTTTTAAGCGTCCTTCTTATTATTAAACTTGTAGGATAAATATGCCTGTCATAATAAATATAACGCCAAAACTACACACCACTCTAGTATTAACTAATTGTCTTAAACCTAAAAATTTAAGTTAAACGTGGTTTGTCACGATTTTAAGTAAGTATTCCTAATAAAGATTTGAACAACGTAGATTATTATCAATGACAACAGCAATGTCATTAATCAACCACAAATGCCATTTAATTTTCCTAGTCAATCTATGCCAACTAACGCCATTTGTAATTTGTTTTTAGGTTGGCAGTTCGCCTCCTATGGACTCTATATATAAAACCCGTACTGAATTATAGAAGCGATCAATGAAAAGATCTAGAAATAAATTCACAAATTTATGACAGATATTCCACATTTCTTATTGAAACGCATAAAAACTTCAGTATTCTTGAATAAATGATTCGGCAATGATGAATTTAAACATTACCACAGCTTCAAAAATAAACACTAAAAATGAAAAATTGAAAAACAGAAGTACTTATCTCAGGTATCTGATTTTTTTAGTGGAACAATGACATCGAGAGATGATTCTTTTGAAATCACACCGTTGCTAGAAAGTATGTGAGTCTGTAAGACTGCGACAAGGACCTAACAGGCAGCCACAAACGCGCGCACACGTACACACCCAGAGGTAAGGGGAAATAAAAGGAAAAAGGCGGAAATAATACTAGGTATACGGGAAATTAAACCGCGCCAGGGAAATAAACTTCGGGTACCTGGCGCAGATTAATCTCTCGCAAACTCGGCTCCTTTTTTATCCTTTTTCCATGTTTAGGATTAGTGCTTGTGCGATTGAGTGAGTGAATGTGTGAGTGACTTCAGGTCCCTGGCGTGTAGTAACACCCCCTAAACTGGTAAGTTTGTATTTTTCATTTTCTTTGACTATTCACCTCCTTTCTTTTTCCCCCCTTTTTCTGTCTCTAATTTTTGAACTTTGCGGTTAAGGAGTTAGAATTCTCATTTAACATCAATTTCGCTGTATTCTCTTAACTTTTAACCTATCAATCCAGAGATAATTTTCACCACTCTGCAGAAATCTAATAAAGAGGCCTGTATAAAAACTCAAAGGTGTTTGATTGGTGAAGCAGTTCCCGTCCTCGATATTAGCTAACGTGCCCCGGAGCCATCTTTCGGCGCGCCTCCAAAAACATTAAGAGTCAAGGGTGCGTGGTGCGTCCGCATTCTTTCGTACACGGCGTCAATGCAGCGAATGCTGGAAGTATTTCAAAAGAGCGTGTTTTGAGCGCTCTTACTTCCTCCACGCGATCTCTCATCCGAGACGCCGACGACCAACCGATACGTTCCATGAGCGGCTTCAGTTTCCCAAGCGCAGTAAATTCCATGGCGAATTCGAGTCTGTATATCACCTCTTTGATAGCTGAGCAACATATATTTATAATGATTTATAACTGAAACAGTTTTTTTAATGGAAGCATCGAAGATAAATTAAATTTCATAGTTTTTGGCATGTTTTATCAAAATGTCTCTCCCTTCCCGTGCTGGAAATTTAAAAGCTTGCAGAAAAATTCAAAGATGGCGGTGTAGCAAAAGTGCGAGTATGTACATACGCCAACGCTCCCAGCACCGTTAAACATGCGTGCTCAAAATTTTAAAAATACTTGAATTTAAATTTGGTTTTAGTGAGGAATTTATGAATCACAAATAAGGAGAATTTAACTTAAAATGTATTCTATAAATAGTGGTTTTAAGGAGGTTAAATCTCTTTTCATTAGCGTTTACATAGATAATACACCTAAAATTGCCTTTTATGTACTTAATATACTTTTAATAACAAAAACTTCTGCTTTACTAATTTATTAAGTTAAGTGTAATATATACTCACCGAGTTTCCAGCAACTAAATACCAAAAGATTAACGAGAAACGAAGAATAAATGAGTGGAAAACTTTGCTAAAACCTCAGAACGTATAATGATATCTCAATTTTTAACATCTAATTACCGCAAAAATCAGAACGAAAACATTCACTATCTAGTGACACATTCTGATGCAATTTCGCTACACGAGATAGGAACTAATTAAAATAAACCAGGAGTCGTAATGTGCGTTTTACTTTTCAGCTCACTTCCCGCGTACGTAGAGTGCAAGTAGTATTCACTTAATCCAAATTCTTTACCACTTACGTTCCTTACATACATACTTATACTTATAAGTACTTCTAAGGTGATTATTTAATCGCTTGGACTAGCATTTCCCATTTTGTTCACTTTCATACCCGTCCCGACTGCAGAGGACCATTATATCTACCGTAAACATCCATATAAAATTATGTACAGGACATGATTAAGCGACTCCAAACATAACCACATAAAACTGATGTACTTACTCTTTTTAATACTAGTTTAGTCTTTTTACATTTTCTTGTGGTATTTAGCCAGACTGTCTTCATAAGCGAATATGGCGAATACTGCTCCAAGTTATTTCAACGCTGTGGTTTTATTTGAAATATTACAGCAGAAAAATAACGCATAGATTTAATCAATACACATTTTGTTCAACTTGTGCACTGGAGGCACGATAAATCCTTTATCAAAAATAGGAGGCAACCTATGCATCATGAAAACCTGATATCTGCTAATTACGTTAACGAATGATCGAAAGAAGGTACTTACCACTCCAAATAGGAAAAATCGATTTTATGTTAGTCATTGCCAAAAAACTGAATAAATATTTTCTGTGATTTGTATACATTGTGCCACCAAACATGACGTAAATAGGTACTGAAAAATGATTCATCGCAAGATAAAATCGAAAAAATGACTTGGCCTTCTGATTTATACGCATTTGAAATCGAACGAGTTATCCCAAAGATCTCCTCTCACTAAGAAATTTTCGAAAAAATCTCACCTTTTCCTCCCGCATGATAGTATTACTTTTAAAGTCCTAATTGGACTGACATAAAGGTACACTTGATAGGTTTCGATTTAAATCGATAAATGTCAATAAACAACGAATACGTTAAAATTTTAAATTCGACGAATTGACCACGATAAGTCTATTTTACACCACTACATTATCTGCGAAGTTATGCGTCATGATTTAAAAAATTTGGTTTAACACACACAAACTTAATATGCATTAGCACCAAGCATCGAAAACGAAAGAGAAAATCGATATTCGTCATGCCAGACGGCAACACCATAATCGAATTTCCCTACACTTTGCTTTCTAAGGTCCCTTATGTCATTTACTTAAAAACACAGGAAGCAGTCGCGAGATCCAAAGGCAAGGTTACGGAACAAAACAATATGGTAGCATTGCTGCACCCCGTCCTTATCCTAGACCAGATCCGATAATCCCTCCGCACTTAGGTATGATCAGCCGTCATACTTCAATTACCGAAAATTCGGGGAACATCTATTGTGTCTTCAGCGTTACAAGATCTGCAAACCTCTTACAAGATTCGAAAACAACACGCACAAAAACACGATCATAAAATCTATATTTTTACGAGTCATATCCACAATCTATCCTCCGACTGAGTTTCCCATGCATAGCATCACTTGCACTGTAGAAGGAACATGGTTCCGTGTTCGCACTCGGGCCTTTTCCCTACATTCAACGTCATATGTCAAAATGGAAAGTTTTTTTTCTTTAAAATATTATATTTGAATTTGGTTCTATATTATATTTACGTAAATTACCCTTCCCTTAAAGTTTTACAATTTCGTGATTAAGGAGCACGATTTAAGAAATAAAACATACTTTATAATTTTTCCGAAAATTTAGCTGTTCCGGATTAGTGATCGAAGTCATCAAAATTTAGAGAACAACAGACAATCCAGCATACAGGGAATGCCATTTTTGCCTACAATTTTTGTAAAATTTAATTAGAAGGAATTTAACTTATAAAATTTTCCTGGACAAAACTTAACTTCAAACATTCGTCGTCGATTTTTAGGAAAAAAACGCCTATTTTTATGTTCACTTTTTAAGAAAATTAAACGTCGAAAACTACCAAACCTAATAAAATCTATTTAAATAAATGTAGACATTGGTCGTCAATTTATAGGAAAAATTAACGTCGAATTAAGTCGTCGATTTATAAGAACAATACACGCCGAAAACTACCATGCCTAATATAATGTATTAAAATAAAAGGTTGATATTCGTCATCGATTTTAGGAAAATTAAACGTCGATTTTAAAGAAAAATAAACGTCGAAAACTGCCAAGCCTAAATATAGACTCCCATGCTCTGAAATCTTTCTTCAGGGTTCTACATCTACATATTACCCTGCAAGTCACCTTGATGGTGGATGGCAGGGGGTGCCGCGCACCAAGTTCCTAACTAATTATTATTCACTGTTATCTATTGTGGTCACGTATTGTCCTAGGGAAAAAGGACTCCTTATACCTCTCCGTCCTACTATCTATTTCGCGAATCTTGTCCTCATTATCCCTCCGTCCGATATACGTTGGTTGTCGAATAATATCCTTCATTTCATTTACGAATATCTCCGACCTATATTTATCTAGAAGTTTAAATCTCGCCTGTAATCTACGATCTTTCAACGATGGCCAACTCAACTCTATAATGAGTAACGTAACGCTCTGTTTTTTATCGTAATTCTTTTTCACGAATCTAGCTGGTATCCTTCCTCTAATCGAATATTGCTTACCTATACGGCTGAGGTTCCCAACCTGGTGCTCGCGAGCACCGTTTTGCGATTTGGCAGCCTGACTGTGCTCTTATACGGAGCTTAAAATCCTGTTTTTTAAACCAATAATTTACTTTGTTCGGTAGCTTTTTTTCTAAACGTATCCAAGAACATTAAGAATAACTTTGACGTTGCTTTGATTTAATTCATTATCATTCCTATTTCTGCAGAAATATAGTTGTGCTCGCTGGATATTCTAGGATACAACTTGGTGCTCGCCGCAACAAAAATGTTGGGAACCGCTACTCTACGGGTCTCCGCCTTACACACTAGCCTCATACTTTCTAACCTCCCCTTCTTCCTCTCAAAAGTCTTTCGCAATTCGACCCGTGACCGAATACTCCGACTGACGAAAAATCAATGAACTTCATGCATCCTAAAATGAATTGTAGTTAGCAATCAAATTCTCTCCAATAGGAAATTTCGAATTGCGTTAGATAATCTTTAGGTAGGATTTGGTGCATTGCACCCCCTGCCACCCACCAACTTGGTGAATTGCAGGGTAACTTGTAGATGTATAGGTAAAAACGACCGTGGCGATAAGATACGTGAGATCGATTGTAGGACGGAGCGTTATCTAGGCTCGTTCTTTCCGAGGACAATACGAGATCACAATAGACATTTTCAACCTGCGATAGACAATCTTTAGATAGGTTATGGTGCATTGCACCCCCTGCCACCCACCAATTAGGTGAATTGCAGGGTAACATGTAGATGCAGATTATTTTCCCTCCACCTCCTCCCCACCGGCGCCCTTCTCACGGTACGTGGCTTCTACATCAACGGAATTTCCGCCTCTCGATATCCCAACGATCAATGTTTCACCGCATTCCACACACCTATAACACCTCAACTGGCCTTAATCCCTGCGGAGACATTTTCCAAACCTCTCAAATTGCCGTGCTGCACTAACTAGATGCTAATTCTAATTTTTCGCACTTTTCACTCATCTGTGAGCGTTATGAATTGTTTCTAAGGTCCCTTTCTGATTTTTTTATGTCCTCTTATTATATTTGCAATACACATGTTAAAGTATATATATACTAGTAGAAGGTGCTTGCATACTGCAAGCATTTAATCGCCCTTTGAAAAAAACATTAATTTTCAGATAGATATTTCATCATGAGGAATATTTCCTTAATTCTAAAGATTTCTCCTATGGACGGGTTTTTGTTTTTTCATTATGGAACAATAATGGAGTAAAACAATCACTAATTTTTGCAATTTTTGAAATATTATACTTTTTCCCACATTGAGTTAATAATGCCACACATTTCTGCCAAATTTTAAATTTATAGTACAATTAAAAGTGAAATAACATTTATCTAATTGTTTAAATTTAAATAATTTATAACGGCCAAAATAACAATTTTATGGATAAATTGAAATGTTTATTCGTTTACATACATTAACTCCTAAATAATTTAAAAATTTCAGCTCCCTAACTTGCGGCGTAGTGTCTAAGCATCTACCTATTTGTTTAAACTTTAAGAATTTTTAACTGCCAAACAAATTAAAATATCAAAATTTCTATAATAACTATTTCGTTTTTTTACAAATTCTACCTCTAAAAAAATTTCAGCCCCGTAGCACATTCGAAAATACATAAACCTTGAAAATTTGTTTAAACAATTGTGAATTTTTAGCGGCCGCATTGTAGAACTTTTTCAAGATTTTAGTTTTTCTAGTCGGTTTTGCACATAATCGTACCGACAAAAAAATTCGAGACTGCCGCTTTTATGGAAGTGCCTAAACATTGTTATCCTCCTATATGTTATCTCCTCCTCCTCCTCTGTAAGAAACGTCGATATATAATGATATTTAGCTTTACTGTTGCATTTTTAATTTTATATGTATATAAAAATGTTGACTAATCCAATTTTTTATGCCTAACGATGTCTCTTTATGAAATATATTGAAATACATTTTTTTTAAGAGGATTAGGTTTATTTAAAGTCATTTTTGACAGCGAAAGCCTAACATAACAACCAAGCTCACACGTTTCGAATATCACACGGCATCTTATTAAATAAATCAAACAGTAATCGAGTGAGGAAAAATACACACAAGTCACAATCAACTTCCGAGGAAAGAAAAAAAATAAGCGCCGCACTTCTGCTTTAGACCTAACCATTAAGCAAACAGGAACATGTCTTTCAACGTAAATAACGTTAATGAATCTGCTGGCGACAGTGGCGCCGAAGCTTGAAAAAGCGTTTAATCCGTTTAAGTCGAGTATCGATAAATTGGACGAAAGGTGCAACTGACAGAGTCGAGACATGTGCTGCCGCGTTTTTTTGTAAACACAATCACGGAAACGAACGAGATTGAGCATCACGCGCGCAACGGTTTTTTATCGTGTTTTGGAAAGGAATTGACTACCCTTTAAATAACCGCACGGTTTAACGCAAATGCTGAATAAAATCTCAAAAATTGTATACTTTTATTGAAGGAAGATGATATTACAATCGCCAAAACGAATAGGAGATCATTTCGTGGCCTTTGTGTAGCTTTAATTTACTATTTATGCCCGGCGACCCGCCAAGGGGGCGGCAGGGGAAAAAATGATCGTTAAGTACGATCTCGTTAACGATGGCCAAGCCGCTTAGGAAAAAAGTCATTTCTAGAACTTTCGCCTTCAAAACAATTACTTATATGTTTCATTTATGCGAAGAGAATTTTACCTTCAACTCGAGTTCATATGTTTGCATAGATGCAGAAGGAAGGAGAAAAGTGATTATTTTTCATTTTATATACAAATTAAACATATAAATTATATGCATTAAGACAGAGTAAATGTGAATATGAGCAAATGCTAACAATTTAATATCTATTTTATTTTGTGTAATACAAAAAAATATTTGCGTTCACTACAGTAGAGCTCCAAAATCGGCATGCAGCGACCAAGTACATGCTTGCTGTGCCATGGTACCCTTGGAATTATAACGAAGGGAAGGAAATGGTTACATCATTGTCGAGATATACCCGTAGAAATAAAAGTTTTTAATAAAAACCGATATTTATTCTTGCTACTGCAAAAAATGTTTATTGGAGAACAGATAATTGATTCATTTGGAAGTGCATCATTTTAACAATGATTTCATGCATCTATACGGGAAAAGGCAGTGGTAGACCCAATTAGGAAGAGATATGGGCAATCGCCCCCACTCCCCATGGATAACCCTATCCTCCTCCCTGGGTGTACTTCTAAAAATATTTCATACAAATTCTGTCGATTTGGCGCAGCAGATTAAGGTTTTCGGTCAATAGCAAGAAAGACCTTGACAGCGGGAGGGATATTCAGAACGTAGGGTCGTTGGCTGTGGCGAATCCAAGGGGGGTAACCAATGGAACGGTCGTCCCTCTGTCGTAAGCCCCCCATTGGGAAGTCTCTGGACGCTGCCTTGTAAAAGGTGATTATTTTCTCGGTTGCTACAGGCACAAAAACGTCGACGCAAAATTTAGCTCGCAGCGCCACAAGATCGAGTGAATCCGAAAGTTCTCCGTGAACAGATAAATGGTGCGGAGCGCTGTCCGAGATTTCCAGAGCATCTTTTACAATTATTGTCAACGAAAATTTTGTTTTTTGTTAGTTCGGCACACTAAGTTCAAAAAACGTCTTCGTCTCATCGACCCCTCAATAATTTTAGATCGTGTATTCCTATAGCAAATTTCTTTATCTCTAGTCTCGACGTGGTCGTATTCTCTCGCTAAATATAAGGCCTTCTAAAAATATGACATATTTAAATGAGAATCATAACAAAAAGTTTCGTGTTTTTATTTTTATTTTTCAGATATAAATTACGAATATTTTGCATTTTTAATGAGATATTTTCCAATTAGGCCCATCTAAAAACAAGTCCCTTAAACTCACCTCATACCGATAAAAATAAATCGCTCCAGAGCACCTGTCTTGCATCTTTCATCTCCCGGAATATTTTTAAATAAATATTTTTTTCGCAGCAACGAAATAGGCCCGCAAGGACGCAGGGGAAGTGCTTCCCATACACCAGTGACACGAGTATTAATCCTCTTCCGGTTAACAAGCGACTTTCAAGAGGTTCACTTAATGTCAGCATCAAGATATTTCTGTCGCGAGGGCCCGAGGCACTCCGCCCCGCGTTGCATGGGGGCGAGGTGAGATATCGACCCGAAAGAGCGGGAATCGAAAGGGAGTCCTTCTGCAGCACAGGCTGCAACTTCCCTTGGCCGTTCGCCCACCTTGGCCCTACCCTCTCGCCCCAAACGCAGTTCCTCTCTCCCCACGCCCCTCTCATCTCTATCCCTCCGTCTTCCCCCACCTCTTCCCCCTTCGCACCAAATCCCAGCCCTTCATATCGATTCCCTTCAGCCTGTGTTGCGCTTTCTCCCGCTATGAATGTGACCAAGCGGTTAGGCCATCCGGCAGAAAACAGAAACACAAAGCCCCCGCTAAATACGAGTATGGTAAGAAGCCATCGGGAGCTGGATGCACTTAAGAGAATTCGCGTCCCTCCGCACTCATGTCTTCCTCAAGGTCGCCGTATGCGAGAAGGGAATGTGAAGGGATAAAGATGAAGGGGGGGAGAGGCGCGAAAAAAATCCCTTCTTATACATCGCGGGAGCGGCACGTGGGGCGAAGGTGAGGCTATAAATGTATGGCCAGATACCTAAAAGAGCTGCGTGGTTAGGTAAGAGATGCATCGCGGAGGGCAAGTGTTTACTGGGTGAGTCACGTACTTCTCCGACAACGCGAGTCTGGTTGGGAAAGGATAATTGTGAAAAAACGTGTTCCCTCTGACGCCTTGCGAGATCTACGTGGATAAGACGCGTATCTAAGCTCGCTGCACGTGATACGGAAGCTACAACGGCAAATTCACGGTCACTGCCGATAGTTTTGGAAAACTAAATCTAGCGTTTTATAGTTGAAATAATTCACTCGTGTAATGGCATGAAATTTTTAAGAGTAAAATTCTATTAGATGCCCTTGGCCACAGTTCCAAGGCATACCGTAACAAATGTTTTATCAGTGTATGTAAATTGCCGCGCAAAAGCTCCCATGGACGTGGCTAAGCAAATAATAACCTAAACGAGAAATATTAGACAAAGAGGTAGAGAGGAGTTCCACCACAATCTTGCGGAACGTTTTCACTTCCATTTCTGTATTTATTTGAAAATGTTGAGAAACAGTATTTTTCTTTTTAAAACTTTTCAAATTGTAATGCCAGAATTGGTAATCCAAATAAAAATGTAAAACGTTTTACGGATTCGAGAATTAAGGCGTTAATTCCTTACAGATACGAAAGCGATTGAGTACATGAGACACGCAAGAAATGGAATTTCAGGTTCTAGTACAGTTAGATTTTAATACACGCGATATCATTCCATAAGTAAACAAAATTTCGTGGCACGCCATCTCGAAAGTAGGTAGATACTTATTACAATTAAGTTATGGGTGCATTCCGACGGCTATATTATTTCTTATTAGGGAAAGTATAAATTATTCCCCAAAAACCTACGAACATACCAAAATACGCCGATTAATTTGAAATACAACATTTTTCGTGGTACAAACGTGCGACACACATGGTGCTGCGGCAACCCGGTTGAGGAACACTCTATTATAACTTGAAGGACCCAAGCAAAGCTTTTTGTGATTTTGGGCTTCAAGTATGTCCTCATTTTATACACTGAATCTTGCTTCGGTAAGCAGAACTATCAAACCCTTGAGAATCGTAAGTGGAAACATATATTACGACGGCGAAATGAATATCTGAATACAGCCGAGTAAACAACCAGACAAACAGGAGTCAAACGTTCTACCAAAGTTCATCGACCGTTCTCATCTCCGTTCCTCTTTCGGCGGTTTCGATTAATTAGCCATACTTATAAATGCATATTTCGAGTCCTAATGATCAAAGACTCAAGAATGCATAAGTTTGTGGCCCAAGGACATTTCCCCTTACGAAATATAAACACCGCCAAATATTAGGTAACTTTCACCTGCAAGGCCAATCCAGTGGACCCATAAATTTCTCACTGAGAAGCGTGACTTGGCCAGCATAGAATCAAGGACACGCTTACTTCTCAAATGCCTGAACATCATTTTGATAAAGTTCGTGTATGAAAAGAATAATGCAAAATATTAGGTAAAAAGTCAAGGAATAGGTATTAATCAAAACACGAATCATCCTATGGTTATCAATGCGAAAACATTGTTGATATACAATACTCATTCAATTAACTTCCATCAAATACAACCATGCTCGCTAAACTAAATGCCAAGCAGCCTAGGATTGAAACCTGATTTATGAATCCTGCAGACGATTGAAACATGAAGTTGGCGGTTTTTACTATAGTCGCTTTCTAGTAACAGAGAATAGGGGTGCTAATAAAAAATATAAGACATTTAATAAAACAAATAAATGTAAAAAAGAATACTTTAAGTCACCCCTAAGTAGTGCGAAGAAGTATTTGTAGATAAGACGTTTCTCCTTTGATAATTCTAGGATTCGTAGTAATACAGAAACGCAATCCATTTTAAGTAAGCCTCTGAAAAGACTTACTTATGCCTTTCGATAACATTCTGCCATTTATCACCTTAGATACGAGAAAAATAGCACATCTATAAATGATAAGTTAAATCCTAAAGCATATGTGATAAATTATAAAGTATTCATCGACGTAGCTGGCGTATGCATGGAAGATATTTTTCAAATTTATCCGTTGGATTTCGCCAAGCTCCATTAAATGTTCACCAAGAATTCTATTCACAGAGAAGTATTAAGTCTCTCCAGCAAATTAGTTTCTCTGGTCTATCTTTTCAAATAAACCAAGACGAGAATAAAATTCTCAGGCTACAATACACTTCGATCTTTCGTAAAAGGTTTCAAAAATATTACTTTTACGATATAAGCTCTCCGAGAAAGTCTCCCAACATTCCCGAGTCCAGCAACTTACGCAGAGATTCATTTCGTTTAAAAGCGGATAAAAAGAGATTGGAGGTGAGATAGGTGACATGAGGGCACCCGTTTGCGAAAATGAGACCGAGAAAAAACGAGATATAATGATGTAGGCGGAGACCCGACGTCGAAAGGGCAATTTGTGAAAGGAAGCAAGCAGGTAGATAGCACGCCCACGAGGAATACGTCACACCCAGCCAAACTCTTGGTCTTTTTTTTCAACGACGGAAGAGAACACAGCAATCAACGGGATACTCAATTCTCAACGTTGGGAAATGTCGATACACGGTCGAAGGGGAGATAGAGAGAGGGAGTGGCATACCGCCAGGAATGGAATAAACACTATCGGAATCTCATTCTGATAAACGACACAAAGATTAATTCATTTAATCTTCTTTATTTACAGGAAAACTGCATCCTATTTCCCAAATGACTAAGGAACAGATAATATGTTACTCCAAATGGCTTTCGACATTTTGAAAAAAAGCGTGTGGGTTCGTCAGATAAACATGGATTAAATGCCTAACTCAAACAAATATATCTACTTTTGTACTATTTAAGATGCTATTTACCATCATCGAGATCGAGTTATAATAAACTATTTGCGGCTGCCTATATAAAAATTAGAGTTCTAACGTGAATGAATAAGTTTAAGTCGCACAGTAGCAAAAACATACCCCTGCTTAAACATTAGTATACGTCACCAGAAAACGGCTTCTTTTGAGTATAAACTCAAGGTGGTTCGACCTCCATACGTTACGGATAAGTTGCGAGATATTCAAAAAATGTATTTGCGGTATTCCTAAGGACGCAAAAAATAAAAAACAGCAACTCCATGCTTTGAAAAGGAACGATAAGAGACAATTACCGCAATTGAGGAGTATTCAAAGGAGATAAAGGACACGCAGCGTCTTGGGGGGAGGGGGGCGACCGCCCGCAGCTCTCACGAAAGTAAACATCGGAGTCGGATCAATATGAATTTCACCAGGTCTCTCCTGCCGCTTTTCTTAATCTTATCCCGATTTTTATGGTTATTTTTTTAACTTGACGTGCGGACCATTTGTCTCAAACCCAGTACATTTCGAAAAATTCAAAGATAAACTTCCTTTCCCAAGCCGTACGCTTATCTAATCTTAATTCAGGGACCGAATAATCTTTTACATGATGGGTTCCTCCAACATTAGACCAAATATATATATATAAGAGGAAAACGTCACTAATTATAAATGAATAACACAGTGAAGTGATATTAAAAAATATCGACGTGGACCATTTTTCAATAACGACCTCAATATTAAATATATTTCACTCCCAGCTGTCACGAGGCACGTAATAGTTATGAAATGCATCGCTATCGATCGTCGATAGCGACAGAAAGATGTTCCGTTGAAAATGGAACGTTAAGACTTACCAGCGAGGTAGTTCCGAAGAGTCTTGAGCCATGATGCGACTTGCTGAGGGTCCGTGTGTCTCAGAGTGACGCTCTTGTGTCTCCACTTGTTCTTCGATGCTCTCTCCGCGTAGTGTATAACGAATCCCGGCTGACCGGATGCCGAGTTCTTTAGCCGCTCCCTCCTGCTCCGCTCGGCTACGGCCGCCGCAACCTCCATCTCCTTGCTGGAGCGTCCACCGAGCGCCGTGCAGCCACGCGAATCCTCCGCCCAGCAGTCCTCCTCGTCCTGGCACACGTAAGGGCACCCGTGCACCGACACCACATCCCTCATGGGTACAGTGCAGCGGGCTGGAAAAGAATGAATGCTAGTTAGTTACGAAACGGATAGAATGGATGCACGAGATGTGAGAATTTAACGAGCATTTCAAAAGAGAATTATCAAGACCGCCCAATGACTGAAATCAAATTGATAAGATCTCCTCAATAGCCACGAAAAGGTTAGGAAAACCAGATGGGCATTTCGGCTACAAAGCATACGCCATCAGTGGTGACTCGCCGGTAGAAGACTCCCAACCTTTTTATGATTTATTCATTCATTCAAAAAATGTTTATATACTTTCCAATGTGTATTTATATTAAGGAAAGTAACTAATTTCTTCATGTTAAAAATTTTCGGGCAGTTCAAAATTTCCCAATAGAGGCTATGGTTTCTGGTAAATTCATAGCTTCGAAATAATATCTTCCGCGCTATCGGTCTCTACAAATTGATATGCGGCTTAACTCTATCTTTCCCAAGAGAAGGTGCAAATACGTTAAATTTTGTCTGGCATGTGGTAATAAAACAGATTTACGTAATTTACGAGGTATAAAAACATAAGTTTACTTCGATAAAATTGTATTGGCAATTTCAATATTATTAACGTTATTCGTGTGTTTTAAAAGGCGAAACGTCACTTCTATTTAAGATTAAAATGACAAATATTTGTTGATTCACTGCTTGAATCATATTTTATGGTTCGGTAATTTTTCCTATTTATTACAAATTAGAGCCAATGGATAATTATGAAAATTTCTTCACATTAATCAATTTCAAATTTAACTAGCATCACTTTCCTGAATCAATTCCTATGAATTTTATTAGTATTGAATTATTGTTTAGACTGAGTGAGCCACGAAAACATTTCTACAAATTCTGAATTTTCCATTTATTAAACTAAAATATAGGCTGATGAAAAGTAGGATATAACATCTAATTTTATCATGAAATATGTCCGTTTAAATAAAATTATATCATAGAAAAAAGACGCGGCTTTTTGTCACATTTAACTCTTTCTCTGCCACGGTCGTTTAAAGTCGAATGAGGATAGTATATCTTCTGCTGCAATATTCGACTTTAGTCCACAACCCCAGAAAAATTTTGACCATCAGCTGCCATGTTCTACTATAGTCGAACTACTCAGAAATGGCATTTTCAACTCTCTGTATTGTGCTACCACTTACTGGGAATCCACCAAATCACCGCATGAAAACCCTGTCAAGGGCTAGTTTTCGGAACTTTGGTGTTTTTTCGTGTATGTTATGTGTGTGAGACCTGAAATTGCTTCCCTATATTTACACCGTATAAACTCAAACATTATTTTATATGTAGATTTCTCGTAAAATAAATGTAAAACATCATTATCACATTGCGTACGGGATGTACTGGAAGGACATATTTACTATATCTTTCAAACAACACTCGTGACACTCAAGCTCTCGCGACATGTTTATTCGTTTTTTTCGCGTCTTCTAATTCGTCACTCGACGACTCACTCAGGTCCTCTCGATGCATAGCCGAGCCGTTTGCTTTCTCAAGCAGAAAGATCTTGAGCCTATGTTTACTTAATGTGATAAAAGTTTTATACACACCAATGGCGCTGAAAAGAGCATAGCTGATGAGTCAAAATGCAAACTTGGCTGAACATTTTCTCGTTTTTCTCAAGTTAGTGTTATTGAGCAACGAAAATATTACTTGAAATAAAAAACGGATATTTTCGCGATCGGCAGGCATCGCATGGCCTGAAAATGGAATTCTCTAGATCCGTACGCAACTCGTTAATGTAACTCAAAAATCCTTAGGAATTATTACTTTGAGATTCCATAAGTTATAAATAATTAATTCCTAACGTAATTTTGGCTCTACTCAAAAGTTATAAAGTCTTACTTATTTACATGTGTCTCACTTAGATGTAGCCTACCAAAACCATATATTTTATTACTTGATTTCAGCTATAATATTTTTCCCCGATATTTCTAAAATTTGAAAAAATGGCTGAGCAGAACAGAAAAAGGAAACTCGAAGAAGATACTGCTGAATAGCTTTCTAAGAGTATCTGTTAAAATTGCTCGATCATGCCAGCCCAGTGTACTATGAAAAGGAAAGGGGATTGCCGATGTAAGCAAAATACTTACTTTTGTATGGACTGCCCAGAAAAACCTCCACTGTGTGTTGTGCCGTTTCCAAAAATACCATACACTGAGACACTATAAGGAATATTGCAAATGTTCCAATAGGTCAGATAACAAAAACAAAAAGTGTTAATTAGTGTATTAAGTGATGTGAAATTTTAAAAAATTTTGTTTAGTCCATTTTTTGCAAAGGTACATATAAAATAGTGAAAAAAATAGTCCATGAGAGTATATGCAAACAGGAATAACACATTTGAGGTAAGAAGAAAAAATTCTTTCTTTTAATTAAGTACCTGCCTGACAAGGTCACCAATTTAATTAAGCAGTCAAAGGGTTAAATAAATGTCGTTGACCATATTCGCTCAAATTATATCTCGGCAATTTCACCCCCGCTGAATATCTGACAAACTTTTTTTTATTGGAGCATGTACCTATCCATGATAATGGCCAAAGAGGCTGATTCGCCAGAAACACACACACACTGTACCAATCTCTAGTGAATCCCCATCGCCTGTCGTTTCAAGAGAGATAAACTCAAATCTCTGTTTTCAATCGAATTAACAGCTTTCCGTGAGTCACTCCGCAATCGCTTTCTTGCCACACATCTCTGTGTCTCTATGCATTTCCATCGCCATGCCTTATTTCTTCACATCCCCCGGTTCTCAACCCTATGCCTCGCATTTCACACATTCTAAAATCCCGTAATCAAAATAGTCTGTTCCAAACACAAGCAAATTTCACCTCCGTGGCACCGTAGCATGCCTACATGATATCATCTAAAAGTCGACAATAAACTTTTCTATGTGATTACACCAGCGGATACACACGCTTTTTGCCAAGAATCGAAACTCTGCGGAGCCCAGTCATTCCAAACAAGTTATATTAATCCCGTTTTCATATTTTCCATTATATAGAACGTTCCCAAACGCCTGTTATATAGTGTAATTGTTATCTCAATACAAGCCATTTCTGTAGAAATATGAAATTAACGAACTGCCTGCGTTCATTAAGGCGTGATGCCGGCAGCCAGTTGAGCAGAAACGCTTGAAGACGTAATCACTTTTTCTCAACACCAACCAGTATTTATTTTAAATAAATGTACTCGAAAACTTGTTTCGCATTCGATAAAGAATGTTATAATATTAACATTCCAATTGAGTCTTTGATAAATTCCAATAAAGTCCGTAGAGTGTTTTTCGAAAAACCAGATGTTGTCTAATAATCGCATAGTTAAATTATTTAATAATAATGGATTATTTTCTGTCAAAGAACCACATCCACATGCAGTATGAAGATTTTAACAAATTTTTCATGTAATTTAAAACAATGATCAAAATTGCATCGGTTTCTGCTACCGTCGTGGTTTACAGAGGTAAAGCGCGCTAAATTTTCAGCGTAATTTATTAAGCCAATTATTCCTCAAATATCTGATACATAAAACATTTGGAGGTAAAACTTTAAGCTACGGTAAGTCCTCGTTTAACACGGTAGACACGTCTCTAGTAAGTAACGTATTAAGCGAAATCGTGTCAAACGAAATATATTTCCCATAAGAAATAATCTTTATCGTTGAGGTGGCGTGTGTGAGGGAGAAAGGGAGAGGGATAAAACAGAAATTACATGTAAAAGCAAAGCGTTAATACTAAAAATTATTTTTATTGTGCTGTAAAAATTATAGATGCAAATATTTCATTCAGAATATTTAATGCTAATAGTTGCTTGCTGTCAAGGTTGGTTATTTGGGGGGAGTGACGTTATAGTGTAAGCT
The DNA here is from genome assembly GCA_028673005.1 of Tanypteryx hageni. Classification (NCBI taxonomy): domain Eukaryota; kingdom Metazoa; phylum Arthropoda; class Insecta; order Odonata; family Petaluridae; genus Tanypteryx; species Tanypteryx hageni. The sequence continues at coordinate 93,743,618 of CM054120.1, forward strand.
GGGGCTCTGCTTTGTCTAATTCTGAGTTTGATGCTTGAACGTCAATTTCAGGTGTCTTTTTCGTTTCTTTCGAGGAATTTTCAAGCGATCGTTTATAGATCGACTCATTTTTTTCTTTAAAAAGCTGACGATAGCAACACATGGCACCATTAATTGCCCTAGCTACCTCAAAGCTCCGTTGTCTATCTAGATCAGTGGTGTCCAACCTTATCTACATGGTTGCAAATCCTTCGGCGGGGCGCATTGGAAGTTGCTAATTCTTCGGCGGGCAGGATTATTTATTTATTTAATAAGTTCAAAAAAAACAGCACTCAGGCCAATTGCATTGAACATTACAACCAATAAATAATAAATGCATATAAAAATATATATAAAACAGTCAAATAAAACAATAAGGAGTTCAATGGAAAACATCAGTATGAGGATCTTGCATCAGAGTTTGGTTATATAAGTTTGGGAGGCGGAAAATTAAGGAGCGTTTTGTGGTTGAGAGCCGAGGAGTGCGGCAGTGAAATAAATCATGTAATCTGGTACTTCTAGAGGGAATACCGAGGGGGTAACTGGAGAGAAGTTCGGGAGTTCTATATTTTCCATTTACAATGTTACGGAAAAACTTTAGGTCAATTGCCTGTCTACGATCGGTCAAAGGTAGTAAACCAAGAGTGTGGAGAATGTGAGAAGAGGACGCATTACGATGAGAAGGAACTCGCTGGCGGATAATGTGATGGAAGAAATTTAGGGGCCTTTCAAGGTGATTAAGATTTGATTGGGAAGCTGAGGAACAAATGGGTGAGCAATATTCTAAGATTGGGAGAACACAACTAACAAAGAATGTGCGTAGAGAGAAAACATCCGTAATTTCGGCGAAACGATAGATGAGGCCCAACATAGCCATGGCACGAGAAGTGACTTTCCTAATATGGGTAAAAATAATAGCTTCTGGTCAAAAATTACACCAAGATCCTTTTGTGTTGTAACTAAGGGGATTGTTATGTCAAGAAATTAGGTTTAAATAGGATTCTGAGGTGCCATATAAGCGGAAATCGAGTCTAAATATAGTTTAAATTTCAATATTAAAAGCTTTATTATCAAAATTTTCATAAAAATGTATAAATTTATGTGTTAAATTTTTTGGATTGCTTTTTCAACATAGCTTCGCGGGCCGTAGGTTGGCCACCCCTGATCTAGATCATCCTCTTCCAAGATGGCCAATGCATCCTCGCTATGATTAACCACTTTTGACTATCTTTTGCTAGTCAGCATGCGATCGGGTTGGACGTCGGCAATTTTCTGGTCCTTCTCTCATAGCTCACTTAGCTGCATCAGTCATTTGATGCGAGAGAGTCAAGTTAACGCCTCCGCACCAGCCTATAACGCCTACGCATCAGCCTCCTCCACCTCCTCAAAGCCGGCTTCCTTGGCTAAATTGACTATGCTGCCTCTCGCGTTGGTAACGTCCTCAGATAGCGTGGCGCCCTTGAAGACATGTACGCATTCAGGCCATAACTTCCGCCAAATTCCATTCGTACACGTAGTTGATACTTTAGCTCTTGATTCCGCAATAATAGCAATTGCGTCTTAATAATAGAACAAGATGTGTATGTGAGCGAATAACTGGTGATACGAGTAAGCTACTTGTGAAAGGTTGCCGAACTCTGCCCCAGATCGTGTCGTAACGAGGCAAGGCCGTGTAGCGTGAAAAGTACTTCCTAAATGGTCATTCATGTTATAGCAAAAACGTGGTGCGAAAACGTGTTGAACGAGGAATTTACAGTACATTTCTTTATGAAAAAGTGTATTTAAAAACTCAATTTCACCAGCTTTCTTTCGTGGTATTTTCATTTACTGCAATCACAAAAGATGAAAAGTTTCTCAATCTAATATTTTTATTGAAAGTCGTTCCAAGCACGTATTACTGACCATTGCAGTGGATGCACAATTCACCACATTCCTCAATGATTTAACAAACAACATAATGCTGACAACTACCGGCCAGGAACCTAGTCAGGCGCTCAGATATTATTTTCCAGCCAGACGCACAGGGAAGGAAGTTTTTTATTGAATAATAATTATTTAAATATATTTGTGTTACTTATGTTCATCCTCCCGTTTGTTAATTATGTAAGTCAACAATTGTCCTATTTGTAAGCCATATTATTTTCCTTATTGGTCAATTCTTTCTTTTTTAATTCTATAATTGCTTATTACTTCATTTTTGCATTATTTTGGAGCTATTTACCATAATCATTATATATAGACGTTCCTTACAGAGGAGTAACATATAACATACATATAGGAGGATACCAATGTTTAGGCACTTCCATAAAAGCGGCAGTCTCGAATTTTTTTGTCGGTACGATTATGTGCAAAACCAACTAGAAAAACTAAAATCTTGAAAAAGTTCTACAATGCGGCCGCTAAAAATTCGAAATTGTTTAAACAAATTTTCAAGGTTTATGTATTTGCGGATGTGCTACGGAGCTGACATTTCTTTAATAGGTAGGATTTGTAAAAAAAACGAAATTGGAATAATACAAATTTTTATATTTTAATTTGTTTGGCAGTTAAAAATTCTTAAAGTTTAAACAAATAGGTAACTGTTTAGATACTACGGGGCGAGATAGGATGCTGAAATTTTTAAGTTATTTAGAGATTAGTCTATACAAACTAATAAACATTTCAGTGTATCCATGAAATAGTTATTTCGGCCGTTAAAAATTAATTAATTTTAAACAATTAGATAAATGTTATTTCACTTCTAAATGTGCTACAAATTTAAAATTTGACAGAAATGTGTGGCATTATTAACGCAATGTGGAAAAATTATAATATTCCTAAAATTGCAAAAATTAGTGATTGTTTTACTCCATTATTGTTCCATAAGGAAAAAACGAAAATCGGTCCAGAGGAGAAATCTTATGAATTAAAGAAATACTTCCCATGATGAAATATCTCTCTGAAAAATTAATATTTTTCAAGGTGAGATGAAATGCTTGCAGTATGCAGGCACCTTCTACTAGTATTCACATAGGAGTAACGAAAAGTATTGACTGGCTGCAGAAAAGTGGACTTTGAGTCTTCGCATTCTTTGCGCCACGGCTGAATGTATTCGCAGATGTAAAATGTAATGGGTTTCGGAATTCAGCAATTGACGGAGGATCGGCATCGAAAACACGCATATATGTTGGTATTACAAATCACGTGGAAAAGAACTACAGGTTTCTCCGGTTATATTGTGTATTTCTGGGGAGGCTCGACGACATGCGTTGGAAGACCTCCCGCAGTACAAGCGAGAACGCGCTACAGTTAGCGCTATGCAGTATGTTCGTACAAATACATAATTTTTCTTAAGTTCATTGAATTTTATTTACAGAAAATAACAAAATATATTAAAATACTGAAGTGATTAGTTGGGGCTAAGATATTTTGTTTAATATGCCATTAGATAGAAAGGGAAACCCGCCGCGTTATATTCGAATCCGCGTGATAATCTATGGCGTTATAACCGGGTATTTATTTGCTTAAGACAAATTTTTAAAAATATTGACCAGCACAAGAAATTAATGTCAAGTTTCGAAATGTGAACCAGATAAAAAAACCTCTTCATGAAATTCGCTCAGCGATCACAAAATATACAGTTAATAACCTTTCACATAATTTTCGCTTATTGCATCATCTGGTGATGCTAAAATAAGAAAATGCGGTCCTACATAAAATATTTTCACGGAGAAGTTTACTTCTTTCTGTTAACAGTGATCAAGTTCAATTTATTACTCTTTCCACATTCTATAGCTGAAAACGCGCTAAGTATATCGTTAAACTTGAATATTTGCGCTGTTTTGATAAATGCACCTATTCCTAGATAACATCCTAATCTTTGCTCGATTTATGACTCCGCTAAGTTTTCACCGACATTGGAAAAGTGAAACTCCTTGAACTGAATATTCAGATGTCCTTGGTTCAGTTTTTCTGAGGAAAGCGAAGGCTTGTAGACGGTGTCCTCAAATATACCTCCAATGTTCTCATACATTTTTCGGTAGAAGTAAAAAGAATAACTTAGCTAGCAGATTACACATGGTTTCAATTAAATAAAATGATTGGGTTTGATTTCAATTTCATATATATATATATATATATATATATATATATATATATATATATATATATATATATATATATATATATATATATATATATATATATGGATGTCAACAAGGTGTTGGGATGAGGGTTCTCTCTCTGTAGCTGAAGGAGTAGTTCCGAAAGCTTTACGTTTGTGATGTTTCTGTGTTTTTGTGTTATTTTACGTGTGTCGCTTCGACATCCCCGGGGCCTCGCCAACCTGAAGTCGTCTGATTGATGAGTGCTCACTGGGTTTCCTCATCCCAACACCTTGTTGACATCCATATATTCATTTTACCTTTCCTTTTCCGTAAGTTGTTATATATATATATATATATATCAAATCTGTATTGTGTGCGGAGAGCCTCAAATTTTTGAAATCGTCGGATTTTTCAGAATAATATAAGCTGATGGCTAGGATCCTGCCTAGCGATAATTTAGAATACCTGAAGGAATTTTTTGTTACATAAATTAAGAATTTACTTATATGGGTGGCTACATCGTAGGTCGGCATGGTAAAATTGTTACAATATACCGTGAAATTCACAATTTCAAAAAAAATTTAAATCTTTAAAACAAACTTTTAAACCGTACGGTTAGGAGTTTGTTTTAAAGGAATTTTTTATTTTTTAAAATGTAAATTTCAATTTTTCACCTTAGTTTCCATTCTCTATATAACAATATACCGTGATTGTAACCTTTTTCGTGTATGTACTTACTTGGCTGTATACTTGTAAGGCCACACAGTTTATATGAGAGAGAACATTTCATTTGTCTCTTTGTTTAAGAATGTATAGCCATGAATGGACGCTTCGAAAAACACGAAATAAACGTTTTAAGCCCTCAAAGTCGAAGGTAGTAGAAAAATCTTGAAGACTTTTTGATTCTTCGACACACCTTAAATTTCGCGAAAATCCACGTCTGAAAAATGTTCCGTGTGAATCATATTTTTAGCAATTTCAAGAGGCTAAGACATAGTATAAGACTCGTGAGTATATGGATACATGCTTAAGATAACTTCGATTAGGTACCTTTCTAGTGGTAAGAGCACTTCGATGAACAAGACCATTAGTAGACGAACAATGGCTCGTAATATCCTACACTCATTTAGTCACTTTCAACTTCGGAAACTCTGTTTCCTGCTTCAAATCTGAAACTATGTCCTGTTATATGAAACATTGGGAACATTCAACAAGAACACACGAATCCCTACTTGTCGCTGAACTTAATTTTATCATCTGACAAGTATTTTTAATGGACCATTCCAAGAAGAAAAAATCTCGGGACCACATTCTCCTAAAAAAGAGAACATAATAGGAAAAGGTAACGTAGGCAAACTAGGGACTTGTGATGCACTGCACCCCCTGCCATCCACCAAAAAGTTGACTTTCAGGGTATCATGTAGACGTAGATGAACATTTTGGTCAATCTCAAGCATTACGGGTTTTTCTCAATCTACCTTTAAATTATGAGAAAAAATTATTTCATTGCTTTTTCCTTATGGTCTAATTTCAACTATATCCTTGAAGCAATAAATTTCTAATGAATTACTAAATGTAATTCACGCCTTAAATTCAATTTTTACGTCCCTACATTTTCTGCATTTCTATAAAAGTTACATTTTTAAAGAATGCATAAAATGAGATTACACCTCTAAGAGAGAGAATTGATGAAATATGCTGTTCTCGTCACTAAATCTGCGTGAAAGATTGTAACTCTTGACTTTTAGAAGCGATTTTTATCGTTATTGTCTCGATTGCAAGTAATAAATTTACTCGAAAGACGAGGAACACGAAAGAAATCCAATCCAACTCTATTTGAGATATTTATTTAAATTTAAATGGAAACGAATGAAAGCACTGAAATGAAAGGAAAACCATCGGATACCAAACATCAATACCACTTTCGAGAAGAAAGGGAATGAAATCTGTTGCCACATATTACAGAAACTTTGTGTTCATAGCTTGAAACAGTTGGCTTTCGTAAGACAATTGAATGCAAAGCAAGTATTTCACAGATAACGCTGATTTTTCTGCACAAACCGATACTCATTTCCGTGAAAGCGATCACGGTTGCTAGTTTGAGTCTAGGCGAAAGCAAGTACATTATAAGATTCTTTTTCCATCACCAACCACAACAGTGGAAAAAATTGAAATATTCTGCCGTTATCGCACGCACGGTATAATTATCATAATTGTTAAATGAATAAAGAATAAAGAAATGATATAAAGAAAAATAAATGGCTCACGGAATCAGAGAGTCAAGTGGAACGAGAGACCAAAAACGATTGAAGGAGGATAGACACGCACGAAAAAGAGGTAATTTCGAAGGTTTTGGGAGGTAGAGAGAGTCGGTGGGTGAGGCGCGGGGGGAAGAAGATGGGGCAAGAGAGGACGGGGGGAAGAGAGGACGGGGGGAAGAGAGGACGGGGGTACGAGAGGACGGGGGGACGAGAGGACGGGGGTACGAGAGGACGGGGGTACGAGAGGACGGGGGGACGAGAGGACGGGGGGACGAGAGGACGGGGGTACGAGAGGACGGGGGTACGAGAGGACGGGGGGACGAGAGGACGGGGGTACGAGAGGACGGGGGGACGAGAGGACGGGGGGACGAGAGGACGGGGGGACGAGAGGACGGGGGGACGAGAGGACGGGGGGACGAGAGGACGGGGGGACGAGAGGACGGGGAGAAGAGGATTTGGGGAAGAGGATTTGGGGAAGAGGATTCGGGGAAGAGGATGGGGGAAGAGGATGGGGGGAAGAGGATGGGGGGAAGAGGATGGGGGGAAGAGGATGGGGGGAAGAGGATGGGGGGAAGAGGATGGGGGGAAGAGGATGGGGGGAAGAGGATGGGGGAAGAGGATGGGGGGAAGAGGATGGGGGGAAGAGGATGGGGGGAAGAGGATGGGGGGAAGAGGATGGGGGGAAGAGGATGGTTGGAAGAGGATGGGGGAAGAGGATTGGGGGAAGAGGATGGGGGAAGAGGATGGGGGAAGAGGATGGGGGAAGAGGATGGGGGAAAGAGGATGGGGGGAAGAGGATGGGGGAAAGAGGATGGGGGAAAGAGGATGGGGGGAAGAGGATGGGGGGAAGAGGATGGGGGGAAGAGGATGGGGGGAAGAGGATGGGGGGAAGAGGATGGGGGAAGAGGATGGGGGGAAGAGGATGGGGGGAAGAGGATGGGGGGAAGAGGATGGGGGAAGAGGATTGGGGGAAGAGGATGGGGGAAGAGGATGGGGGAAGAGGATGGGGGAAGAGGATGGGGGAAGAGGATGGGGGAAGAGGATGGGGGAAAGAGGATGGGGGGAAGAGGATGGGGGGAAGAGGATGGGGAGAAGAGGATGGGGGGAAGAGGATGGGGGGAAGAGGATGGGGGGAAGAGGATGGGGGGAAGAGGATGGGGGGAATAGGGTAGGGTTGCTCGGAGGGGGAGCAGAGTTTAGCATCAAGGCACGAAATGTGACGAAGGACAGTCACGGATCGCTCTGAATGGCAAGTGCTGGGAGGGAGTGGAGTGAGGATGAGGAAGAGAGGAGGGAGACAGAATGGAGAGGGGGAGTAGCGGAGGAGTGGGGAAGATAAAGAGGGCAGCAGAGAATTTAGGAGGAAGGGAAATGAAGACTTTGCAGACATCTCGGCCCAACTTTGATGATTTTACATCCTCGGCTTTAAAAGGGATAAGCCGGGCTGACAACTGCATTGAATGGCATTTATTCGTTTTATTCATATTATATGTTTTTCGTCAAAATAAATTACAAATACATAACATATAAAAAACTAAGGAAAGAAAAAAATCGCTGGGAACAGAGAGGCGGAATATATACTCTCTTGGTTAATAAATAGATATAAATACCAATCACTTAATGTATAGCAAATATGATTTCTTTCATACCGACTCCGTAATTCTAATTGCTTACGAAAGGAGTTTAATTTTTTATTTAATCTTGGCAGAGATTGAATGGTTCCTAGCAAACAATAATCCATAGGTTTCCACTGCAACTTCAATGAAAACTAAGCATTTACAGAGTAATTATTCCGCAGCGGGAAAATTAAATACTCAACCACGGACGCTATGCTTCCAAACATATCTTAATGCCCATAAAAAGCGATTCGCACAATTGTTTACTTATTTTTAAGCGCAATTCTTACTACTTTATTTGGGTTTTCCGTCTTTTTGTCCTCTGCATGTATCAGGTGCTTAACCACTACGCATATCTCGGTGAAATTCGATATTTAGGATTTGTATCATAGTAAATTTAAAAAATGACTTACTCCGACTAAATCATCCCATCAGAGACGCAGATTTAATGAAAACAAGGAGTGATCTTTTTGCTTTGACTACTAAAATATTTACATTAGAAAATAATGTCCTTGCGGAAGTTGTAGAGCAAATCAAATTAAAAATTCTTGCACTACAATGGCATCATGTATAATGTAAAAAAAGTAGATGCGTATTTGATAATCTTCACGAGCCATATTATTTACTCCAAAATCGAAAAATATACTCCAACATAACACATCCCCGTAAAATATAAAGCCTTTGACTACACCCACACCTCCTCCATTTCCTTAGTATCAAAAAGCATGCTCACACCTCTAGTATCCGGAAAGATGAGGAAAAGTTGCTACGAATGCTAAAAATCAGATATCTTCCGTCACTGAAAACACGGCTAAAGAAGGATTATAAATAGAAATGCCGTTTGTAAACACGTATCATCATTCTCCTTGAATAATAACGCCTAAATGGTTCTCCTGATGAAAAGAATGAAATGATGAGGTTATTAAGAGGCCTAAACAACTTGTCTTCTCTGAAAATAATCCCCCGTTGAGCGCAGTGGTTTCGCAAACATGGTGCACAAAGAGAGCGTGGAAGTAAAGATGGTGTTAAGAAAACGATACCGTGTCAGACGATTTTCTTTCTTCTTTTGCGCGGACCTTTATTAGCATAAATTCATTGTTTGGAATTCATTGTTTTGAAAGAAAAACGCGTATTACAGAAACGCTGATGAATTGAGAAAATTTATATCAATAATGATAAATGACGAGAAACAGACTGCGTTATAAGGCGAATTAAAAGCTCATAATAACTTTCTGAAATTAAAAAGCCGTCATTTATGATGCATCTACAAAATTCTTACTACTATCGCTTAATACCTACAAACAGTTTACGGAAGTTCGTCATTAACATTTGTTCATAATGCTTTCGAGTATTTATGCACTTTGGCTAAAGATAGCCAGCGAACACTGTTCAAGCATTGGCAATCTGAAAGAAACAACAACACCAAATTTCTCCGATATAATTTTCCCGCTTTTTTCCTCACCTTATAAATTTAGCAAATTCGCATCAATATTATGCGATAATTTTGCAGGAAAAGATAGCATGTTCACGCAGTGAAAGCAGTTTACAGCGTAAAATACAACCAGATTATACAAATATGATAGGCAAATTTGAAATGCTTTTTGACATTCTGATTTGTAAATTATTCTCATATTTATCGCATAAAAACAAAGGGTCCTCAGTCCTGAGCCGTAGATTTACAGAATGCGTTACGCAAATCTACCTCTAATTCTAAGTTACCAATTGCGCGTAGGCGAGAGGTGAATCAGCAGGGAACATAACACACAAAGTTCCGCATGTGCTATTCAACAATTCATCAATTAGAAAGCACACATATTGATTCCATTAAAGTTCATTCAGTAGAATATGGTTATTCTTAGGATGACGACACCACCGAACCGTTGGATTAATTAGCGCGGTTCAAACCATGCCTGTCACCAACCAATATACCACTGTTATTCCATTTCTCTTTTTAACATTGGTTGAAATTCATCTTAGTCTCCCTTAAGAATATGAGAGGTAATGGATAAACATCCAGCAAAGAAATTAGAATGCAATGCAGAGATGGCGCACTCAAAATTAGGAAATGCCCGAATCTGACAAACTGATAGCTTCTACGAAATGCAACTCATTAAATTCCTCCGGAAATTGATTCACCGACCTTCCTTCCTGTAAACAAGGTCATATAAATATTTAAGGATTTATATGTAAGAATACTTCACTGAGGGTATTAGTCCTACGAATAACTAAAATATATCTTATAGGGTGTATATATTTCACTCAAAAATTCGGCAACTTCAGCTTTTGAAAGAACAATTAACTTATAGATAATTTAAGTCTAGGGAAAAATTATAAATTCCACCGATTGATCCATTTTATAACATAAATACATTAAATATGAACTAGTTTGCTCTTTTAGCTCGGATAGCCGAAGATTATACTAAAACGCGCACCGGCTCACTAGTACAAATACGTATCCCACTTCAATGAGACATTTGTTTTTACAGTTATGAATTAGTTAAGTTTGCGACTTTATCAAAATACTCCAATCATTATTCACTTTAAGAGTGCCATATAAAGCCCAAAACGATAAAAACCACACATATCAGTCTTAGACCGAAATTAGTTGCAATACATCCTATTTGTAGTATGTAAATCATAGAAACATTTTTTTCAAGATAGAAAGTTATATACCCATTCTACGCCACTCGATGAAATATTTATTCTTAAATAAATGATACAAAAATATCTAAGGATTTGGTGGCATTGATGCACCTAGGTTTTAGCGTAATTTAACATTTTTTTCGCCTAGTATAAGTAAACCATACAACCATGTGTAAAAACAAGACGTTTGGCCGTGGAAGACAATATCTAGCTTTGAATGAAAAAATAAAAAGAAATCTCACAAAGTGCATTTAACTTTTGGATTGGGAAACGTAGATTCCTTTCTTTCATCATTTCATAAATTCGGCAAAATTTAAGTTGAAGGATAAATTATACAAATTGACGTCATTTCACCTATCATACTCAAATTATTTATTTACACATTTTTAAGTATCTTTGATTCCTACTTCTCTGTACAATGACATCCCAGGATCGAATGAAAGCAAAATACGCATTTCGATAATTATTTTTCAAGATGTGTAACTGAAGGTTCTACCACGAAATTAATTCCAATCGCATTTTTTAGTATTTCAAGTTGGCCAAAATATGGAAATTCTCTTTCAAATAAATTACATAAAAATATCCATTGTATTGGTTTGTATAATACTTTTCCGTCTTTTTTCGAATATTCCAACTTTAGTGGTAATCCTGCAAAATACATCGCAGAATATAAGACAGCGCGAGACTTCCGTCGATTCATATCACTGCATCTTCATGAAGAAAAATAGCCTCTGGAGTCGAAACTTTCAAATGCAAATATTAGTATTTTTTCCACAACTGATTTCGTATGAGTTGGTAAAGTAACAATCCTGAGGTCATCCTCAAATATAAAGTACTTAATTTTTATTCCTTTGTAAAAATGTTCAATTGAAAATCCGTGAATTTGAGTAAACATCAGGCAAAAATAAATTTGAATTTTATATTATAAATTAATAGAAATTTATTTATTAGTCTTAATATAAAATAAAAGTTATAAACTGAGAAAACGTGAAACTTAAGATGCACAATTTTAACATTTAAAAAACTGAATTAAAAGTATTTCCGAAAAATTAAGCAAAACGTTACTGTTTTACCTTACTGTTAAATTTACCTTCGTAAAAATGAAAATGTAAATAAACATTCCTACTTTATCGAAATCCGGAAAACAATTTCTTACTAAAGACGATAACATTGTTGAACAATAACAGAACTTTTTCCATTTTTTTAATCTGAAGTCAAATAAAACCCGAGATTTTTTTACTTTTTAAATTAAAACATTTCAAAATTTTCACAAGTGCGCAACTCACAAAAACTTTTCAAAAGTAAAAAATAAAAAAATGCAATAACTCACTATAAGGGGACATCTCCGTCTCCCATATCAGAGTGCCACGATGAAAATATACCCTACATCTCTTCTTTCTAACAAGGAACGTGTTAAGGAGCACCGAATCACAGGCCTGCTGCTCCGCCATCGTCTGCATGCAGACTGATCCGGCTGATCAATGTGGAACCGTCGTCCCGTCGTCAGCAGAGGGGCAGAGGCGCGGAGCCATAACAAAATTCAGAAGAGCGGTTTTACAAGAGATACTCATGCGCCATCTGTTAGCTATCCCCTGATACTTTTGAATTGTCTCGCAAAGCATGAGAAATGTATGCTACTACCACTACTACCAAGAGAATATCGCCATATTAGGTCCATAACACAAGTCCGATTCAAATCAATGAAATTATAAAATATATAATTAAATAAGAAATATCTTTTACTCTCACTCATTCTCGTAAATTAAATTTAAAGAGTAACCTCCCTATAAAATTATTCTCCAAAATACGCATCGCTTTGCCTGAAGAAAAGAATAAATATCGCTGCTTTGAGTGTATAAACTACCTACCTACATATATAAGTTGTTAACATCTTGGGCGCTTCCTCTTCATTTAAGTTACTTTTAATAATCATTATTTTCAAATGGTGTAGTTTATAATACTTTTGGAAGTTTCTATGAAGATGTGTGATACGTTCCTAAAAATCTGAACGTACCTACATTGAAAAAGAGTATCTCGGGAAGCATTTTCCAACATAATCTTATTAATAATGACGAATGCGTTCCTACACCTAAAAGTTCAAACCATTAGTTACCTATACACCTAAATAATTTATTAATTGAAAGTTTAAATAAAATAAGAAAACGTAGCGAAATGTATAACTTATTAAAATATTACTTATACGAAAATGATAACAGTTTTCAACAAATCTAATAAAACTTCAAAATTTACTACAAGACTAAAATTTGATTAAAATAATATTTTTTCTATAATAACGTGTGAAACATACTCAACAGTTATAAAAGAGCAGCGTGGCTGGATGAAGCACAATTAATGCTCGGCTGATGTACCGAGTGGGAATTTCACATATCTTCATTTCTTAAGAATATTCCAACAGAACTTTCAATTTTTTCTTCTAATTTATACGGTTCTAAACGATTTGAGGAACAAAGCAATAGTTTACGTGCAAACACAACCGCCAAAACCGCAATCCGATTGGCAATTGTCTTTTCTCAATATAGGCCGCTCTTCTTTTGAGTACAAGTTTTTTTATTGCCGCGCTACTCGGTTCAAAAATCGTTTGGTGCATAATGAGAATATTACAATTTTGTGGTGAAAATAATCAAGAACTGCATTTAAAAGGAAAGGCCGATTTCTAATTCGTTTCCTTTGTGTCACGACGTTTTAGCGAAAAGCATCTTGAGAGTCGGTAATTTAAAGTTACCGATATTCAGATATATTTTAATACAAGTGTATAATAGTGAAAGCGCAGTAACTACCAAACTTTAATTGCTCGAACTTTTCAAAAACTTCAGAGGTATAATAACTTCCCGAATAAACTCCGTCAACAATCACTAACATTAATTAAAAATAGAAATTCATAAGATAACTTTCAATACATTGAAATCTATAATTCTCAAAAATATTTTTAAACCTGTGCGGCAATGCAACAACACCAACGATAAGAAAAAAGTAGATTTGCCAATTTTAAGCAAGGTCTAAATTATATTCCATCAACGGAAAAAGTGAAAAGTTGTTAATGTAAATGAATAACTATTTTTATACTATAAAATCTGGTTTAACAAATCGAGACCCATAACGCAGGGAAAAACAATGCTTAAAAGAGACAATTAGGACTGCATATATTGTTTTATATGTGAAAATTAAAGCACTTATATACAAATGATTATCAAAGTAAAAGCCTGTAAAAAAACAACTTCCAAATTAAAAATACAAAAAATAAATTGACTGAACCCATTTATGAAAATCACCAGCATTGTTTCCCTCAAGAATAACAATTTTTTATCAGTTCAGAATATTAAACCAAAATTATCGTGGCAATGAAGAAAAAATATCTGCATTTCAATGATCATGGATTAACATTTACAATAAAATTATATCAGTTGTATTAATATTTTAAATTTCCTATGGTAAATAAAATACAGCAAGACATCCATCACCTTTAAAAATGAAATAATGATGCAAATATCTCTCTTAACAAAGCAGATTTAAACGTAAGATGAAAAGAAATACTTGTCACCTGATACAATTTAATGGTTTTACTAGAGCATATGTCTAGGAGGAAAACAGTTATGCTACTTCTATATATTTATTTCCATCATTTTACATTAATTTTTGTCCAATTCAAATAATTTAAACTATACAATCACTTACTAATGTCCCAAAATTTTTAACATCAATCTATGCTATAGAAAATTCTTGTATAAGATTCATTTCCACTACAAAAATCTATTCTTCATATTTCAAGAGTATTCAATATTAAATTTTTACAGAAAAGGCAACCATCATTATTGAAATACGAAGGTAAAAATATATGCCTTCAAAACCCTCTTAGAAATAGTAACAGGAACATTTAAATTTATTTTATCATTCTACAGTATAGAATGGGCCATAAAATTGATAACAACTCACAACTAAGATAATTATTTGATAAATCTACCAATTCCAACAATATATATGCCTTTCCTTAAGTTTGATACATGAAAATCTAGGAATACTTATTACTGGTTTCATAAGTACGTTATACTTGGTGGTGTTGTTATCAGGGCTGGGGACAAGCATAGCTGTCCCAGGCACAGACTGAATGAAATTGCAAAAGAGGGCAATTATCAAGTTTGCCCCATCTTAATAATGCCATAAATGGCTGCATTTCATAAAACTGATACTAATACAAAACTGTAAACATTAAAATTCCCCATACCTTGTGGCTTCAAGGGTCATAAGATGTAAAAATCCAAATTTAAAAACACCAGCGAACATTTGAATGAAATTCAAATTGATATTCATTACATCTTGTGGCAGACATATAAATAAAATATACCTATTACCAGATACATGAGAAGTTTAAAACGATATTCTCATATGAGAATATCCTCCACAATATTAATTACAAAAGATAACCTTAGGCACCATATTTGACACATTTTCTTTTACCTCATTTAACTATTTACTTTCTTTCCAACAAAACTGTTTCAGAGCATCTTTATCACCTTTAAAATTAAAAACTAATATGGTTTATTCTAAATCTTTGTTTCTAGTAATATTAACATTAATTAAGATTAATTATTATTAATATTAACATTAACATCATGACTAAAGGCCACTGCACGCCGAAAGGTACGCCACGTGGCACCACGCTGTGCTATGCTATACAATGCTATAGACCCTCATAAATGCGAGGGAGTGGAAGGTTCGCCTAGGGTGCAAAATACCCCTGCACTGGCCCTAGCAGTGGCAGAAAATGAGTGGAGTGCACATGCGTCACCCAAGACATGCCACAGAAATCACGTGGGAGGCGACTGCCGTTGGAAGTGTCGAGGCATGGCGACATACCCAAAGTGTGGCATAGTGCCTGGTGCGTGGAACTAGCTACATGCTGCAGGCAAGCGATGCATAGACATACCTAGCGAGGTATAGCATAGCTTGGCGCAGCTTTCGGCGTGTGGCGGCCTCAAGTATCTTACTATCTCAATGCTCAAGGAACATCTTGTCCCTGATTCAGTCCAGCAATCACTTGAGTTTTAGCCAAATTTTGTGCATTTCTTTTTCGCTTCCACCTAAATTTTCTACAATTCAGATGGGAGCAAAGATAACTTCTACTTTCATAACTTACAGCATCCATTTCATCTCTCCTTTTTATATATTTTCACAACAATCACGCTCAGTTGTTAGCATTACTATACAAGCCTATAAACTCAAACGGTTTCACACTGCTCATAAATACATTCGATTCTAATTTATTCTTAAGAGCAATGTTTTCAATTTAAATTAAACAGCCTTACAAGAAAATTATGCCAAAGCAGCAGTTGGCTGTTTTTAACATAACAAAGAATATATGATATCAACATACAAGAATTTCTAAGAAGTATGACCTTGTCCTTAGAATTTTGAACATGGAGTCTAAGATTTGATAAATCACTGACACATCTTTACTTGGGAAATACTCCTGCAATATATTTGTGGGAAAATAAATACATCTGAAAAATACTTCTTTCTTTCAATGTGTAAACAACGTCACAAAAGTTTTGCATTAATTTTGATAAGCATTAGCCAATTTCTTCTAAATTCGTGTTGAATGATATCAACAGCCACTTATATTTATTCTTATGTAAAAAACATCATTTCCCCTTCTATTATTAATTCAAATTAGATTGATGATTGTGAGAATTTATTCCTTACTACATTATGGCCCATATAGAATTTACATCTATTTAATATTGAAATATTATAATGTAAGCAAACAAAATAAATTTCACAAAAATATCCAATTACATAATGATCATACAATAATAATAATTTGCCTCTGCCTTGATAAAATATCAGTCATTTAAACAAAGCATATATAAAACCTACAAAAGTAGCATTTCATAAAATCTTTGCAACAATGCTATTCATTTGAACTCAACTAATGTGCTATTTTCCTACCAAGTAGAGGAGTACACCCCACTTGAAAAATCCAGCATTTACCATTCAATTCTTTACAAGGTATATATGAGGGTAGCAAAAAAGTCACGACTTCAGTTTTTTCTAAACAACTGATTAAGATTTTATAATAAAATAGTGCAATCAGTTCAATCATTCTTCCTGCTGCTGTTGAGTTTTGTGATCCATTTTAATACTGCTCTTATCTATGAAGTGGATAATCTTGTTAATGGAGTTGGAAAAGCATGAATTCAATGAATTTCTGATCTCATATAATGCCTCTGGCTGGCACTTGCCACAAGCATATATAGCAGCCCAATATTTTTTGATCGCCACCCAAAAGAAAAGCCTTTTTAACATACAATTTCTTCTTGCTATGAGAGGAAAGGTTTTGATTCAGTTTTGAGCAGTTTAATCTTAAATATATGACAATAATGACAGAAGTACCAACAGAATTCATATTGCAGAAAATGTCTAACAGTAATATTTTAACAAGTTCATTTGCTTCATTTTACCCATTCATCTTTTACATGAAATGATAATGCAATGCATGCTAGCCAATCTCCTTCTCAGCAATAGGATGAGTTTACAAGTCTATTTCATTCTACTCTCAGCAGTCATAATGGTATTAGACTTTCATTGCAGCAAATTGCCATTTTCGGACACATATCATTCTCCCCTGAACCTATAACAAACTACTATCAATACATACTACAATTTTTTGTATCCTTTGTCTGCCAGTTTCAGCTGATCAAAATGGCAAAACACCAGCAAGTACATGGCATATGTCACCAATGACAAGTGTTGAAAAGGCAATGCATTTAAGTGGATGACTAAATTTTAGGTAAGTAACTATGGCAGTGACTTTATCCTATGCAAAATCCAATAAGATGATTATGTTCCACAACAACATCCTCCTAGGAGGGCAAGAACTCACTAAGGCTTTTGAAAAATGGACTATTACAATATAGATCAGCTCTAAAAAATATTATAGCAAACAAAATGGTAAATAATGTATTAGTTGCTTGTTGTAGCTAACATACATTATTAAGCATTAAAACTTCAAAGGTAGCAGTGAAAAGGTAAAATATATTCATTTTAATATGAGAAAAAATCAGAGGTACTTCTTTTCAGCATATCCTCAGACTTCTAAAACACTTCAAGTGAAAGTCCATTAATATATTTTACAATATTAATATACAGTATCATATAGCTGTAATTATGTATATAATCATATAATAAAATATACACACAGCTTATTGAGAGTCATCAAGACTAAAAATGTACATTTTATCAATCAATAATATAAAATTTCAACATGTTGACATTAGCTCCAGATGAACCAGATGAGACCATCGACATCAATTAAAAATTACTTATTAAATAAAGAGATGAAACTAATATAACTTCTAATAATACAATTTATTGCATTTCAATAAAGTAATACCCATAAATATTTCCATGTATGTATACTTGCAAGTTTCTGAACAGAAAATAATAAAAACAGTACATACTAAACAGAGAAAGCTTATTTCACCATATGTTAAAATAAATGCAGCCATAAAAATGCTCAATATTGTAATCCATAAAATGTACTAATCATGTTATATGCAGCAAAGTAGAATAGTACATATCTTACACCAGCAATACCCCAGCTCAAAAACATTTAAATGCATCATAAAATAGGAATAAAAAATAAAATACTTCAGTTGCACATACCTCACATATATCATTGCTGTGTGTATATTGTCTCTTATTGCCTGAGCAATATCATCAATTGATCACATTAAGATTAAAATTTGGAGTGTAAACCCTGATGAAAATAGATATTCAAAAAATTTTTAATGCCAACAACTGGGAATTCAACAGTGATTATAAAAAGAGGAAAACCAACAACTTCACATCTTAAACCCCACAGTTTTGAACTTCACAATTACTGTGAGCCATGTATACACGTATCAACTTTACCAAAGCAGCGATGAGCTCACACTGGAATCATATACTTATCACCTGAATAATCACCAAACTGATCAACATGCATCCTTAAGCAAGTTTGAATGATGGGATTTTTCTACACTTTCAATCACCAGAATTCTACTGCACTCATAAGGGATGCACTGGTAATGCTGGTTATATTCATAATCAGAATTTTACCATTACATAGACTACAGAATCCAATCTTTTATGTCAGCAACATAATTGCCATCAATGGTATGTGTTTGTGTAACAACAGTTAAACCAAAAACATATCACTAGAGTCTAACCTCAGATACATGGATAATTTTAATACCAGTAATAATCATAAGATCTCAATGGCCTGCAAGATAGAAGTGGTATGTGTACCATGCAGGTTACCTGAAGAATTTTAAAGAGGAACACCAAAATATTAAGGAATAAAATTTTTCTCCACATTTCAACCATTATCCATGACTTCAGAATTAAAATTTATAAACAGCATTATGAGATGTTGTGTGCATTTTTAACCGACAAAGAGGAGTTGAAATAGAAAAATTATTTTCAACATTTCCTGCAGATATTAAAAAAAGCACACGGAACAGTAAATTTAACCCTAAGAGGTCACATGGTATTTTTTATGTGATAGGTCAGTTGTTTCAGCCATGCTAGAAAAGTACCAAACAGAAATATATCACATTTTTTAAATTATTTACATTTATAAATATAAACTATGTACTTTAAAACTTATTTTGTTATCACTTTAAAATAGATTTAGGAGAGTGCAATTGTTTAAAAAAAGGGTTGAAAACTGCTGAGATAATAATGTACATACAATATGGCACATTTTTCTGATTTTTTTATCAATATAATAATTTCAAGGTAACTTTAATAATGTTAGAAAAGGTATACTTAATTAATTTTACCCTTAAAAGATGGGTGCAGACATCTCATAATGTTTGCTATACAGATTTGTGCAGAATGCTGGTGGAAGTTTTCGGGTTTCGCTACGTTGGCGGCATTTCTGGCTCTCGACATTTTGCAGGCATTGAAGATCCTGAAGATGCAGACTGCAATGCCTGTGAAACGTCGAGAGCCAGAAATGCCGCCAACGCAGCAAAACCCGAAAACCTCAACCAGCATTCAGCAACGCTGCGAAAGCCTTCAACTCAGATTTGTGCAGAGACTAAACAACTAGCAGAATTAAATGAGAAAATTTGCTATCAAATGAATTTCAAGCAATGATTACTCATGATGATATACTGGTAATAAAACATAGGATGCATAGAAAAAACCCTGCCCCTAAGGAAATTTGTTGCAAATTTCCAGAATGAAATGTTTGCAAAGTAACTAATTTTCCTTAATAGTCAAAACATATGCATTCAAGTTGCTTAGTGACTAATATCGAAATGCAATTGCTCTGTATTACATACTAAAGTCAACATTATTCATTTAATAGCCTCAAAATTAAATAATTCTCCTTATTGATTCAATCAGCATTTTGAATGTCAAAAAACCTTCTCACAAATAAAACAGAAAGAATATACATAATGATGTTGTATTTAAAAATAATAATAATAATAAAAAGAAATTAAAGTTTAACACAATAATAAATTTTAGAACCTGTAAAAAACATAATGCTAATTTAAGTTTAAGAGCTCTACATATCCACCTCTGAAGGAATAGCTTTATTGTCCCTGGGTCAATCAAAAGAAAAAATAATCAAGGGTAATATCCAGTAAAAATTTAGCTAATGATTGACTAAACATTGTTGCCTCTTATTAACCTAATTATAATGAATTATATTTTCATATCTTTAGTATGTAAGTCACATCAAATACAAGTACTGCACAACAAGAGTTTCAAAACTGTGAATGATCAAATTTTCTGTGGGGCAAATAAATTAAGGTAGAAGTTTAAAGCCCTGTACAATATTTTAAAATAAAGTTTAGACATCATCATAGACTCAGTTGCAGATCCAAGGGGGGAAGATGAGGGCAATCACTCTTGAACGACCCCATTGCCCTCTACTGGGTACTTTCTTAACTTCATGCTGTGCAAAATTCCTCATTTCTACACCCCATATTAAGTTGGCATGGCAAGGGAAAGAAAGAATCTGATAGGGGTAGGAATTTTCAAAATAGTATAGGGTTGTCAGCAGAGGTGGATTCAAGAGGAGGTGACCATCCTCCCCTATGGAGAAGTTTCTAGATCCACCCCTGCATAGACTATACACCATAAATTCAAAACAGTTAAGTTAAATTAATGGTTTCCAAACTGGATGTCATGACTTGCAAATCATGTCACAGTAAACTGCCAGGGGGTTACATAAATGAGAAAGATGTAAATGTGTTTTTCGTATATCTGCCAGCAGGGATACCATGCAAGTCAATGTAAATGAATTAAGGTGTCATCAGTAGAAAAAGTTTAGAAACTATGAAAGTTAAACCAACATATCTTAAAAGAACAATTTCATCCAATTATATACTCAAATGCCCAAATGGTAAAATCTAAACTACAATGAAAAAGATTTTTTAAAATTTACCTAGTTAATTAATGGCATAAAATGAAATGGAATGTTAAAAAATTATAAATGGACTAATTTTAAATTAAGCCTAGCAATTAAACACATTAGGCGCTATAATAGACTGTTCTGTTCGTTGATGCAAACATCACATATTCAAAATATTTACTTCAACTGATAAGCAATACAATGTGTTTTTTCTTTTGTTAATGATGCTTGAAAGACTAATTAATGCTCCAACACCTCCGATTACAGAAATTCATCATTAAGAAAATTTATTATATTCTAATATACAATAGCTTAGGCATTTGTATTGAAACGAGATAAGAATGATTAAGAGACACCATGTGAACTTTCATTTAGAAAATTCATTCTCCAATATTTTCATCAAGTGAATGCATAATGACATTTAAACAACTCATCGCTACTTACAATTTAAGAATGACGAAACACACCAAATTATCTTCAGTACTTATTTCTCTAACATGTTTAATTCATGAAAATTGATTATTAATATAGTGATATCTCTTATTGGCCAATAAATCATCACCACTATAAAATAGGAACTAAGAAAAATAAGGCATCTCACAACAGCATAAACATGATAGATATAAATAAAACATGAGAAAAGGCTAAACAAAGACTTCCATATATACAACCAAATTATTTCAATGCTGTAAACAACACTGCAGTTAAAAAATTAATATAAAAATAATTCCAATATTCCAATACACTAAATAATAGGAATGAATTCCAGACACCTTTAAAACTATGCATGTGTAACAAATGCATGAATTATGTGAGGTCCATCAGCCTCCATAGAGATTACATCATTCAATTTCAACTTGACAATAAGTATATGAAAAGAAAAAAATATATATATCATTAGTATAACAGCTATGTTAAGGTAGATATTAACAAAGACACATACATCTTGGAATAAAATAATCTCAAGTGATAACAGCAATTCATAAAGGAGGCACAGATGGATGGAGTTTCTTATTTTCCTCTTCTTTCAGTCTTGCTTGATCAATACTAGATGCAGTTGGAAGCCCACAGGGTAACTCAAGGAGATCCATTTCATACTGAATAATGTTTTCTGCCTCACCTGTCAATTAAGGTTCACAAAGGTTTAATGGGAAATAATTTAGTGGATTATTATTATAAACATCCAAAGGTATATAATTAACAATACCATTGATTTTAAATTATGATGTATATTTAAGGAGAATTGCTTCTCAAAAATTTATTTCCATCTCTCTCAAAATTCCTTCCAAATCTAAGAGCTGGCATAGACCCACTCTCCTATAAGCTTCTTGCCCATCCACCTTCTATTCCCCAATCATTTCCAACCAACTTTCTCTGAATGCTGAAGATCCTATACTCAATCTACAGAAAAGCAGTGTTTATTAACTATCTTGTGCTGACTATGACACTTTGCATAGGGCAGACAGGAAGAAGCTTCAAGACAGGGATCAAATAACACTAGTGGAACTGTCCGTCAAAATGATGGGTAGGCATGACTAAAGTAGGTGCACTAAGGCGGCCGGCCAGCCAACTCGGCGACAGTATAGCTGGTCATGTGACACAGCTTTCAGCCATTATCACACCTTGTGTACATTTTTTCACAGATTTTAGTGAATTGTGCAATCCATGCCGTGAATAGGTATCAAACGACACCTGAACCAGCCCGATCTGCTGAGAACCCTAGGAGAAGTTCTGAGGACAATGATCCCTTGTCGGTGTTTAAATATATAGATAAGCAATGCTTCAAGTTACAGAACACTTTATTGCACTTTGCTAAGGACCTTTTGGACAACTGCCACACTAGTTTTTTCAAACTCAAGTTTTTCCAATTCCAATCAAAAGGCAACAGACTGTACGTCTTAGAGCAGCTGGAAACTTTAATACATGATACTGCTAACGATTCTAAACTTACCAATGAATATGTTTTTTCAAATTACTGTTATCCACAACTATAGTTGGGAGCACAAACAAAGGCGGGTGGGAACTGTATGCACAAATGCAAGGAATGTCACGTGGTTTCTCTCACTCCTTAACTTGGCCAATCAGCACCAGTCAGTTACAGCGGTTCTTGGCATGCGGTACTTACATTTGCAGTGTGATTTCTGTGTTTATTTGCATGTTTTACAATTGATATTTAAATAGTACCATTTTATGGTGTTCAAAAATGTAGGGCGAAGGAAGTAAATGCAAGGTTTAGCACAAACAAGCAAGAGAAATAGTATATAAATTGTACCAGTACTTCAAAATTGAGTCGGCACATGCAGACGAAGCAAAACATAAAGCTGGCTACAATGTTGCCAGCTGTCAAGAGCAAACAGTGAGTACTTGTGGCAAAGCGGCATAGGACTTTGTGCGTCATGTGTTTTTTTCCGAGCGTAAGCTTATGCAGGCTGGCAGTTTGGCAGCAATGTTACATGTATTTCTCTCTCTCTGCGCAGTGATCTCGACTCACCCACCTTTGTTCTGCTCCCAACTATAACTGAATTAATGCCTACTTACTTTGTAACTACAACACAATTTTTGTAACTTCTGTAAACAATTTTCAATTTTCTAATTACCAATCTTATGTTATACCTTGCTTGCATTATTGTTATCCACAACTAATTGAATTAATGCCATATTACTTTGTAACTTCTATGGCATTTTTGCAACTTCTGTTAATGTAATCCAATTATCTCATTACCAATCTTGTGTTCTACCCTTTACTTCCCCTCCCTCCCCCACTCCTCAAACCTTTCATAACCTAGGAAATCTCCCCTCAGCCCTATTAGTCATGGTAGTCTTTACGATTTTAGGGGCCCCTACCATTTATATGTGGTAAGCTCCTGCACTACTTGGGGAGGAGTCGTAAAAAGTTATGTAAACATTTCATAATTCAGCAAAAAAGGAAGGAAAGAGGAGAATGTATGTAAAACATCAATTTTCGATGTCTATATAATGCAGGGAGTCCAAAAAACTGTGTGACAGTCCTGCAAATAACTGTGTATTATTGAAATAGAAGGTTCTGTCCTTATACCCTTGACAGGATAAAATCATTTGATGGGCACTCTGTGGTATGCATTAACATATCTAAAACATGAAAGATGTCGACCTAACTATATGGCAAAAAATAATCGAAATTGAATGGATCGTATGACTACACCCTGGGAGCTTCGAGCCCTCCTTAAATTTGGGGCCTGGGCCGTGTGGGCCCATGCCCAAAGATAGCACTGCTATTAGCCATTGAATCCTTACCTACCTCTATGTTCCTCCATCCTTCTATGTACATATACAATACTTGACAAAGCTTTTGTTACCTGATTATGATGTAATAGGAAAAACCAGTCAAGTTAATCTTTTTAAATGGAAATTACGATGTCTTTTATTTCTATAATGTAATATTTCCACCAAGTGGAGCCTTCCCAAGTGTATTTTGTTAAGATTACGAGGTCTGTATTTCGCAAATGATTATAATACACGTTTTAATTTAATGTAAATAAAAAAGAATACACCACCCTTTTGAACTTTGCATGCCTATCGTTTGCGAATTTGCACTCCGCGACAAAATTTTTTATGACCATTTCTTCTATTTCACACCGATTACGCTGGATAACAAAAGAAAACTTTTTTGTTACATGGGAAGAAGATGGTGATTCTTATAGAATTTTTCGCGCTGATTTCAAATCTGTTTACCAAATTTTTCTATCACCCAGGGTTTTTAAGTAGATGTATGTCATTCAAATTAAAGGTATTTTTATTATATGTAAAAAAAATTAGTATACATTTACTAACCTACGAGGCATATTCGGAAAGTAAGTACCGTTTGGCTAATAAAAAAATGAGAATTTATTTTTATCAGATTCGCCATACATTAAACTACTTTTCTACATAGTTTCCACCATTATTGAGGCATTTATCATAACGGGGCACCAGTTTCTGTATCCCCTCCTCGTAGAATGGGGCCACCTGTGAAGACAGCCACTTCTGCACTGCTCCTTTGATGTCATCATCGTTGAAAAAACGCTGGCCAGCAAGGAACTTCTTCAGATGCAGGAACAGATGAAAGTCACTTGGCGCTAAGTCTGGGCTGTAGGGAGGATGATCCATTTGTTCCCAGCCAAATGACATGATGAGGGCTTGACTTTGAGCAGCCAAGTGTGGCCGAACATTGTCATGAAGCAACACAACTCCGCGAGTAAGCATGCCACGCCTTTTGTTCTGGATCACGCGCCGCAGTTTCTTCAGGGTCTCACAATAGGCTGCTGAGTTTATTGTTCTGCCTTTACCCAAGAATTTAACAAGCAAAACTCCTTGCCTGTCTCAAAAAACTGTGCACATGATCTTGCGGGCTGAAATTGTCTGCTTGAATTTCTGCCTTTTCGGCGATGAGGTGTGCTTCCACTCCATGGACTGCTGCTTCAATTCCGGAGTCACATGGGACACCCGTCTCGTCACCTCAAGAACCCATCACCTTGCTCACTGTATCGCGTGAGAAAGGTCAACGCACTGACAGCCCGCTTGTTTTTGTGCTCCTCGGAGAGCATCTTCAGCACCCAGCATGAGCACAATTTCCTAAAGTCCAGACGATCTGTCACAATTTCATAGAGAACAGTCCTTGAAATTTGTGGGAAATGCAAGGAAAGCGATGAAATTGTAGACCGTCTATACTCGTGAACTTTTGCGTAGACAGCGCGCACCAAATCATCATTGACCACAGACGGCTGGCCACTCCGCGCCTCGTTATGCACGTTCTCACGACCTTCGTTGAACTGTCTGACCCATTTCCTCACCATTCCATCACTCATGGCATTTTGACAGTAGACCTCACAAATCTCACGATGAATGTCAGCCGGTTTCACATTTCATGCATTCAAAAAATGGATTACAGACCGTATTTCACAGTCGGTGGGCCGCTCGATCGTCTTAAACATGTTAAACACACAGAACAATACATAAACACGATCGGATGCTCTCGTAATGGCATCTCTGGCTTGCCAACGAATGAGGGAAGTCAGCGCGAATGCGCGAAATCATGACCATAGCTCTGCAGCAGAAATATTCGCAAACGGTACGTACTTTCCGAATACGCCTCATAAAACGTGGCTGATGTGGATTGTCTGCTGAACTATGCTTGAGGAGCATCCCTTTTAAGTGTCCAGCAGTAGTCAGCCAACATTTTTGGGCTCCATTTTCCCTGGTAGCGGTTTTTCATAGCAGAGATGTCCTGATGAAAGCGTTCTCCATGTTCGTCGCTGACAGCCTCGAAGTTTTTGGGAAAAAAGTCCAAATGGGAGTCCAAAAAGTGAATCTTTCAAGACGTATTACACCCCATTGCTCTGTAGGCCAAAAGAAGCTCACTCACAAGTTGACTGTAGTTTTCTGCCTTGTAGTTTCCCAGAAAGTTGGTGACTACTTTTTTGAAAGATGCCCATGCAACTGCTTCAGTTTTATTCAGTTGGCTTTCAAACAAAGCATCCTTCATCAGTTCCCTTATTTGAGGACCCACAAATATTCCTTCATTGATTTTTGCCTCACTAATTCTCAGAAATGTATTTTTCAAGAAGAGAAATCCAAGTCCATTACGATCCATCGCTTTTAGAAAATTTTTCATCAAGCCTAGTTTAATGTGCAATGGCGGTAAATAGATTTTTTCAGAACTAACCAGTGGCGGACTAAATTTTTCTTTCCTGGAGTGAGTCTCCTTTTTGCCATTGCTTTTTGATGTAGTGGTTTTGTCCATCTCTACTATCCCATTCACACAAGAAGCAACAGAATTTGGTGTATCCAAGCTGTAACCCAAGTAACAGAGCAATTACTTTTCGATCTCCACAGACATGCCAAGAATACTTTTCATACTGGATACTGGTTAGCAGAAGTTTCATGTTTTCATACGATTCCTTCATGTGAGCAGCAGGGGCTAGTGGAACAGATGGGTACTTGTTTCCATTGTGAAGCAGGACTGCTTTTAAACTCACCTTTGAGGAATCTATGAACAAACGCCACTCCTGAGGATTGTGCTGCTGCCCCAAGGCCTCCAGTAGAGAATCAACATCTCCCTCTTTAGAAAATAGATGTTCAAATTGCTGTTGACGTTTACAGAAAAAACATATCTTAGCTCCGTGATCAAGAAGATTCCATCCTTTTAATCTTCAAGCTAAAAGTTCTGCTTGACTTTTAGATAAATTAAGATCACGAACCAAATCACTGAGTTCAGACTGAGGTCTGAGGTCATTCTGTATTTCATCTCCTGAGTCACTCCAGGTCTCGACATCAGCATAATCTTGTTCATCTAAGGTCCATGTTTCTGGTGGCTTAGGTACAGGAAGCTCGGGACCGTGGGACACAGGTCTGATAACTGACGGAAGATTTGGATATTTTACAGTATGTTTAGACTTAGATGTAATTCCAGATATGTTAGTCAAGCAAAAATAGCAATCTGATGAATGGTCCTTAGGTTATCTCCAAAGCATGGGAACTGCAAATGGCATGTGACAGGATCCTTTAAGCCAGCCAATCAGTAGTGTTACACATGAAGCACAACAGATGTGAGGGGCCCAAGATTTGTCCTGATCATCTACTTTGCATCCAAAATAAAGCTCATATGGTTTACTAACTAGAGGGGTAATATTTCGCCTCTGTGCCTTAAAAGTTAACTCACCACAAATATAGCAAAAGTTGTTTGGGTGACTTTTACAATATCGAGGCATGTTTCCCTTAAAAAACACGCACTACACATTAAAAATATTCACCACTAGAACTCACAGACACTAGGCATGTTTCACAAATGAAAGCTGACACTCAACTGAGAGCAAAGAGATCCAAGGTGATGACTCATAGCTTTTGGACTATGGTCATATGCAAACAATGACCCCATGCTAGCAGTCAACACATAAACAAACCAAAATTTACTAGCTATGTTTCTTTCTATAAACACAATAAGTAATATTTATTTATATGCTAATTTCTATATACATATTATTTGTGTCTGTTACACAAATATGATGGGTGATAGAAAAATTCTGACTTCATTTTTGAAATCAGCACCTAAAAATACATAAGAAACAGTTGAAATTTTACATTTAACAAAATATTTGTTGACCAGTGTTATTTGCATTTTGCGTCATGCGTTTGCGATGACAACAAGCGTGAACTCCATCTACTTTTTTGTTTCAAAGTTTAGTTTAAACTTTGGCGCCCTAGAAAAGGACTTAATATTATATTATTATATACAATCAACAACTGCGCAAGCTGGAGTCAGATCAGCTATCAGAGTTTCCTACAGATTGACGGGTAACAAAGATAATTTCTTTCGTCGTAGTGACATTTTCTCTAAAATAACGATAGGTGCACAACTACATATCAATATTTGGGACTTAGGGAAAGGATGAAGTTGGCCAGTCAACGCTTTAAAAGCAAAAACTTCTGCAATTTTCGCTATTATGAAAATATGAACGTTTAAGGCAAGGATTCCAAAGAGTGAACAAAAAGAATTGAGTTATTGTGGCATATGTATCAAGAAATTCTCCGTAAAACTATCAGATCAAGTGAGGGCATTAATTGTTACCTATACTTACTGCCGGCAGTGATATTTTTGTTTGCTAATTCTTTGGGCACGAATATAGTCCCCCCTTACTTTTTTTACTAATATTTTGGCCTATATTCGGAATAATATAGTATTTTACGAATTACGTTTACCTAAAACATTATATATAACTGTTATCATAATGTAATATTTTCTGTAATTGTTACCATACTTTTTTCTAGAAAAATCTTCTAAAAACTGGGGTGCGTCTTATATGCCAAAAAATACAGTAATTGACCTTTGGTTGTAGGTTTTCAAAGTGATCAGTGATGATGATTGTTGGTGCTTTTGGACAAAGCTGCATAGAGCATATTTTAAAAAACTCACCTGCGTTGCAAAGATCTTCTTCAGGAGCTGGAGATATTGTTCTTTATTTTTTTTACTATTGTAGTCATCTTGGTCAATTTGAGTTGTTACAGCACTGTTCTCTTTTTTGACTGATAGGTTTTTACTCACTAGTTTGTCAATAAACTGTTTCTATGTTTGACTTAAATAAAAACCCTCATCTTGATTGAACTTTAATGATCATTTAGTGATTTCAATTGCCTTATGGAATAAGTGTGGAAAATAGTACTCATTCCTCCCAAGTATTTTGATGTAATTAAACCTTATTTTGTGGTCTGGGCTAGATGTGGAGTGCTCTGCTATGGCTGATTCCTTCTATTGCCTGTTTTCTGTGACTCTCTTGTGCTCCTTCAGCTTGCACTCAATAGACCATCCCGTCACAAACTGATTCAATACATGCTATAGAACAGTTTTAAATGTCTCTTTTTCTCATTATACAGGGTTTTTATATTCAAGAAACATGAGAAATGACAATATCTCAAGATACGTCAGAAGATTGAATTTTTTCATGTTTTAAGTTTGATTTAACTCAAAAAAGTTTAATTAAAAACATCTTGAATAAATTGCTGAGAGTGGCCACCATCATGCTGGATCTATTCATTGCACTACCTCTTAGATACCCACTTCATGTAGGCAAGAAGTGAATCAGCTGGGTATAAAACGTGATCATGCTGGATACATAAGCATGCTCTCCACAGAATTTTTTCTGATACTAACTGCAGCATTTCTTAAAAGATACTTGCAATGAAATCCCGAATCTCGCCTTTAGTTCATCAAGAGTATGGGGATTCGGCATCACTACCTTCTCCACCCTTTTCCCTAACCTCACATTTCCCATCTTTCTCCCTCTCTTCTATCCATCTTTCCTTTCTCTCTGTGAAATCACTATATTTTTATCATAAAAATAAAGAATAGTGTACCTGAGGATTAAATTCACTGAGGTTGGTTTCAACAATATAGAGACAAGAGCCACACAACACAGTACAGCATAAGGGAACTTTTCCTACTCTTTGGGGCTATATTGTTTCCAAGCCATTATGCCCATCTTGATATTCAGATCTGACATTCCTTGATTATTTTCTTTGGTGATACAGTAAAAAGTAAACATTACAGACTCTTGATGAACAATATCACAATATAACAAGGATCAGGGATAGAATATCTTTTAAGGAATGCCCCAGTCCATGTGGGAAAACATGCCACGGAGAGTACGTGGCAGTCACTTTCCTCATTTAATTCAAGATTTTTTAAACCTAGAAGTGCCAACGTGATTTTTTGATAATTAGGCAACTCCTGTAACATCAAGTGTCAATTTTTCAAAATTTACGAAATCCTCATATAATTCTTTTTTTTTATACATATGACATAATCTGCTACTATTTGAGATCCAGGTGGATACATGAACTATGTATAGCATTTTGGCACTTCTACTGTTTTGTTTTGTCGGCTTTTAGTTAATGTAATGAATGTGTTTCTAGAGATTTCGTAAGTATAAAAACATTTTCTGCACTACCATATTTAATCGTGTACTGTGTGCCACTTTTTTTCCAAAATGTTGGTAAGAAAAAGGGAGTGTGCATCTTATATGAGGATTTCTGAACAGGTTATATAAATTGCGAGTATCGATAGTCAATTCACAGCAACACGCATCTACGTTTCTAACTGCAGAAGACAAAGAATACGCATAAAGTATTTTGAGTATTAAGTTTATTATTGTTACTCAAAATAAGCAGTTGTCATTAAAAGTTTATTATCATTTTCTACCTATACTTTTGCCGGAATAAGTTGGCATCTGGTATCTGTGTTCGCCAAATTCATGGGCCCTTGATGCTCCTTTAAAATAAGAAGGGGAGATTTCTGGTAGCATCAGCATAAATAAATTGTGTCATGCAAGTAGGCGGGAGAAGATGCTTAACTTGGGCAGAACTTGTTTCAGGATGGGAGAATTGGTGAAGAGGCAGATTTTTTTAAAAATCAACTTATTCTAGCACGAATTTATTTCTTTTCCTCCAAACTAGCCCAAAAATAGGGGTGTGCATGGTAGACGAGGGCGCATGTTACATGAATATAGGTATATAATATCCAAGATTATTTAATGTATTGATTATGAATTGAAGATTCGACTCCAGCCATAAAAAAAGGAATTTAGCAAAGAAGAACAGAGTGCTAAATACGTATTTTGAGAGCCAAACTCTCATCATCAGTAGCTGATGTCAAGTACTGATATTTTATCTAGTGCATACTAGAGGAATTTATGACACTGCATATCTCAGTTTTTACTTTCTCATATATGTAGTATACAGAGAAATTATTGTAATCATGAAAAAATTCGACTTCGAGATTTTGATGGAAATACATGTTTTAGGTGTCCTTGAGCCCTTAAAAGTGCCTTTTGCCATGCCATCTATCTGTCTGTCTGTTTGCAGTTCTAGGGTCCAAACGCATACATAAAATCGAATGATATCTCGTATTTATGCAATATATCATCATTTGCAGACCCTTTTTTGATGAAAATGATATTGCACAAAAATCAAGGGTACTTTATTCTTGACAATTTTTAGAAAAATTTGATTTACTCAAAAATGGCTCAAGAAAATTTCATTAAAATCAATCCAATTGTAGAGCATGGTGTTAAAAATAATACTACACATGTCATATATCTCTAAAAATCACTATATGACATTCAGTGACATTACAATGCATGCTAAGCTACCTTACCTAAGCCCTATGACTTCACATCTTCGCCACGATACATTAAAAATCTTATTACAGCCTAGACAGTTAAACTAAATCAAATGACATCTCATATTTGTGGATAATATCATTCAAATAGATACTCTAATGAGATGAACGATATTGCGCAACGCTTAAGGGCACTTTATTCTTGGATATTTTGAAACAATTCGTTTCACTCAAAAATGACTAAGGATTTTGATTAAAATCCATCCAATCGTAGAGTCTGATGTCACAAATAATACCAACTAAGGCATATGTCCCAAAACAATTACTATATATCATTCAGTGGCATTAAAATGTATGCTAAACGATGGTTAACTTTGATTTATAAACATTTTTCTTTTATAAGTGTACATAGTCGGCCAAACGTATATACCGTATTTTTCGGTGTATAAGACGCACTTTTTTGTCATGAAAATAGGCTTCAAATCATCCTGCATCCTATACAATGAAGGTCCAAATGCTGGAGAAGTATTTTCCTTAAATTCTAGAACATTAATTTTTGATTACATCAAATATATCTGAAAAGGATTGGCACGTATTTCTTAAAAATATAGAAAAATATGATAATATAAAATTACAATAACATCAGATAAATAAGATGTAATGATTACGACACCATCCAAATGACTCAAAAACAATTTCAACCTAGGATACAAATAATATGCTGTAATCAATACATCAACAAAAAGATACCACAAAGTAACTCTTTTATAACATATGGGATAAGCAGCACAAAATTACTTGAATCAATCTCAGCTGAATAACCGTAGGGGTGAAGGTACTAACGCTTTTGCGGGAATCATTCATTCTCTATCAAGACCATCGCCACGCGCCTTCGCTGCGAACCTTCCTGCTTTGCTCTACTACATTTAAATTGTTTCGTTATTGCATATTCATTATTTCCTTATCAGTCAATTCCATTGTATTGTATTGTATTGCGCGCTTTTGATGCTGAATTGCATGTTGTGTAAATAAATATTGAGGGAAATCCAATAAAATTTTAATTTTCATCTTTCAAAATTTAGGTATTCCCCACTTTATGATACCTTTCAATCACGTGTTTTACGAGTAGTGATTCTGGTTCGAGAATTCTCGACAAAAATTTCCATGGAAATGAGCAATTGAGGGTATTCGTTGGTCTTTCCCTGCTGCGGAGAATATTTTTTCGATGCCTCCCGTCCAGAGTCAACATTATTTATGATGGACTACCTTCTTGAAAGATCGAGTGACTGGTTTTTCTGAGGCAATATTGCTGACTCGCTTCCCTTCATTTCGGCCAAGTGTGAGTCCTCATTGCTGCCGAGCCTCACCTCCCTACATTTTGGTTCAGCACACCGTGAGCCCACCTTAAGACCTATCATCTCTCTCTTGAGAATTTTCTGTTCCCAGGATACTGTTGAGTTCTGTGAACATATTCAGGAAACAAACAACAAATGTCAATTCCTACTTGAGAATGAGGAACACGTGGAATACTTAAAGCAGGGGAAACACCTATATGACAGAGGTAACCAACCTTTCTGCATTAGGCTCCAAATAGAGAACTCTTAAAATATATATCCTGTTTGATTTAATTTGAAAACTCGCTAAATTTCTTGAGTCCCAGGAATTTTCAGAAAGTATGTGTTGGCAATCCTACAGAGCTACACCAGTTTAATTTCCCCTTAAGCTTCCCTCTCCATAACTGCCCTCCCCTAATATGACTACAATTCCCCTAGTAAATCTCGAGCTCCGTGTTTTATGGGAGTGTTCATTTGTGTGGTGTTATGTTTTAACTTAATTCAGTTTATTGCAAAACCCCTAATTTTTTAAAATATGGATCAAAGAAAACGAATTTCGTACTCTGTGTCATATACACTAAATTTTATAGCTTATGCAGAACAATATGGAAATAGGGCAGCAGAGAGACATTTTGGTCATCCTCCGACAGAGAAGATGATATGAGCATGGCGAAAGCAGAAAGACATTCTCAAATCCTTACCTAAAAAAATGATCAAGGCGCATAAAGGTTGCCTTTTGGACTGATCTAGAGACTGATGTATTAAATTGGGTTATGAAACATCGGAAAAATGGTACTGCAGTGTCAACAAAAATGATTCGAATATATGCCATAGATCTCGTGAGAAGAAAATAAGACAATTTAAAGGTGGAGCAGCACAGTGTTATAGATTCATGAAGCATAATGGACATTCTGTGCGCTCTAAAACTAAACTTGCTCAGAAGATGCTCCAAGAATATGAAGAAAAAATTTTGGCCTTCCATTGGTTCATCATTAATTGCCAAAAGAAGAATACTATAGAATTAGGTCAAATTGGAACTAAGGACAAGACCCCGCTCACATTTGATACCCCCTCAAACAGGATGGTAAATTTAAAAGGTGAAAAAAGTATTTTAGTAAAGACAAGTGGTAATGAGAAAGCTCACCACACAGTAGTTCTTGCATGTTGTGCTGAGGGGACTAAGCTAGCACCGATGGTAATATTCAATCAAAAAAGAATGCCTAAAGAGAAGATCCTGATGAGCATTATTGTTCATGTTCATGAAAAAGGTTGGATGGACATTGATGGAATAAAAATGTGGATTGAAAAAAGTATGGGGAAAAAGGAAAAGAGCTCTGCTAAGGAAGAAAGCTCTTTTGGTTTGCGAACAGTTCCGCTCTCATCTTATGGAACCTGTTAAGAAGTTATTTCTTCATTTAAACACTGAATTGGCTGTAATACCAGGACGACTCACTTCCCATCTCCAGCCATTAGATATGTCATTAAATAAGCCATTCAAGGGAAATATGAGAGAAGAATGGAACAAATGGATTGTGGATGACAACATACATCAGCTGACTGACAACGGCAGAATTAAGCAGCCTACGGGTAGGTAGGTATTTGATTTTAGGTGCTTCGACAGCTAGGGTCATTTTGCACCTTTCTCGTTGCCTGTCAAGAGAAATTGCAAACGATTTCCTACAATGTATTAAATAGTAAAATCATAAATAATAAAATGCATTAAAAGTAAATGTTTAAAATTCTATAAAAGGTGGATAAGTCCAGCTTCTCTTAAAAACCTTAAAATATTATCCATTTTCATGGAGTCAACTGATAAAATATCAGCAAGTTCCCCCGTAATGTGGAACTTGCTTCGTAGCACGTTATATTTCCGGCATTCTGTCGGGAGGTGTCTTACAGCTAGAAGGGAGTCGCAATCGGTGCATCGAGGTGGTTCCTTCTCGATGGTAAAGAGGAACAAGTGGTTCAGGGCTGAATGCCCTATTCTCAAACGCACGACCACGACTTCTTCCCTTCTACTATTCCTTACAGAGGATAGGATGCCCATGGAGAAATATCCCTTTTTATTTCACGTAGCTTATTTTGCGACATCTCTTGCCATAAAGTTTGCCATTTATTAAGCCCTGCTGTCCTAAACATACCCTTTAGGTCTTGGTGTCTTCTTGGTGGTCTTAAAATGTTTAAAACTTTAAAACACCGTTCCTTTAAAAACTGAATATGGCTTTTCCAATTCAGTCGTTTATCCAAGATCAAACCAAGAAAACGGATAGAGTCAGCAAACTCTAAAACATGACAACCCAGTTTAAGTGTCGGCGGGAGGAAGCATCCCCTTCACCTATAAAAATGGACACATTTCGTCTTTTCTTGAGAAAAACGAACCACTTGTATAGACGATTTAATGTGAGTTGGAGCTGTCTCCCTGCCGTGGGGATTAATGATGACCTACAGAAAATAGCTAGGTCATCTACAAACAAAGATCCTTCCACAGGTGTTTATATGCATCCAACCACATCATCTATAGCTATGGCAAAAAGTGTCACACTCAGGACGGAGCCTTGGGGAATTCCGTTTTCTTGTGAATAAAATTTGGATAAACTATTTCCTATTCTTACTTTAAAAACACGTCCCGATAAAAAGTTTTTAATAAAAATGGGCAGATTGCCCCTAAAACCCCACTTATGGAGGGTACTTAAAATTTTATGCCGCCATGTGGTGTCATATGCCTTTTCCAAGTCAAAGAAGACACCAACCACGTGTTGCCTAAGAACGAATGCCTCCTGGATGAAGTTATCAATCCACACCAAATGGTCTATGGTAGACCTATGGCGACGGAACCCACACTGAATTTCGGAAAGATGCGGATGTTCTGCCTCGTGCTCGGGTTGGGTAGAACAGGTGATCATTTTCTTCGGAGTTGCTGCTTCCTCCGCATAAGACTTTGAGAATGTCGGTGCTATCAGGGTCCTGTACTTCTTCCATGCCTCAAAATACGGAATTTTTTCGATCGTTTTGATCTATACG
This sequence comes from Tanypteryx hageni, assembly GCA_028673005.1. NCBI lineage: Eukaryota > Metazoa > Arthropoda > Insecta > Odonata > Petaluridae > Tanypteryx > Tanypteryx hageni. The sequence goes on from CM054120.1 coordinate 93,779,649, forward strand.
ATCTTGCATTCTTCCTGTACTTTGGGGCAATCTCGCGAGTAGACTGGGTGTGGCCCCTCGCAATTGCCACAAAGTACAGGTGAGGCACATACCTCCCCCTCATGCACAGCTTTGCTACATTTTGGGCAGATGGCTTCACCCTTGCACCTTGGTGCAACATGACCAAATTTTTGGCACTTTTAGCAACGCATTAGGTTTGGTATATACGGATGTACAGGGCATTTCTCATACCCTACATTGACCTTCTCCGGAAGCTTGTCAAGCGAAAAGGTAAGAACCACAGAGGTGGTGTTTATGGTTTCACCATTCCTTTTTGTCGTTAATCTATGACAGTTGATGACCCCCTGGGGAGGCATCTCCCTCGTAATCTCTGCGACATCGACATAGAGAAGGTCATAGCAATATATGACCCCACGGCAGGTATTCAAAGTCTTATGCGGCTCCACAGTGACAGGAATGTCATGCAGTTTCTTCAAAGCAAGCAGCACTTCACTTTGCTTATCATTTCTGGTTTTAATTAATAGTGTTCCGTCCCTGAATTTTTTAACAGATTCTAGGTCCCCTGGGATTGCTCCTGAGAGGACCTTTTGTATTAGGAAGGGAGAGACCTTAGTAAGGTTCTCGCCTTCGTTTGCACATCTCATAATTAGATAGTTCCTGCAGGTGCAGGTTGACTTATCTCCCCCGTCCACATCTGGGCGGGTTCTTTTGGGGGTGGAGGAAGTATGTGTTCCGCCATTAAATACAGAAAATTCATCCCCTGGTCTCCCCACCCACCACGGAGCCACACATTTGGGACGCCACACCGCAAACCGGTGTGGTCGCCAGGGCTAACCAAAGGATATAGCACCCGCAGCTAGGCTGCCTGCTTCAGGTTAGGTCTCAGCTCCCACTCCACCCACCGTACATGGGCCTCCAACCCCATGCACCTTCGACCCCCCTCCACAGACCTCCATAGCCCAAAGCGCTCGCCACCGGAACGCTGAAACGTGACGGAAGCCGATTGGCCAGGTGTGGCTAGCACCTGACCGCCTGTCTACAGCGAATCCAGGGCCTAAGTGGTGTATTACTCCATGGCCCTTCCAAAGCATCCGACTTCTTCCGGAACCAAGGAGCTCAACCACCAGGATCCCCTTCTCCCCCTTACGGGTTGCCGTGCACAGCAAACACACGGGTGGGTTCATAGCCAGATGTTGTGGCTTTATGCGTAGGTAGTAACCCACATACTACCTGGACATTGAACTTGGCATAAACTGGGGGTTTTTTAACGAGGTCTGCTCCTCGCCTCATTGGTCGCCTCTTACGACCAGCAGAGGGGCTGCGGGAGTATTCTCAATCCCCCTACCCGCAGGGGGGTTAAGCAGCCTATGATCCAGCAAGTTTGCGAATGGTAAAGTCATCGTGGGCCAGAATCAGTCCAGAGATTATTGTCATCTTTTAAAAAATGTGGAATAGGCAACGCCTTGGAGGAACAGAAGATCATTTGCTGTACGAAAACGACACTAGTTCAGAGGAAGAATTTATCGGGTTTATGGAGGAGGAACTTTCAGATGATGGAAATTTATAAGCTAAGTATATTTTTTGTTTTCATTAAAATATGGTTTTAAATATTGTAATAGATAATTTAAAGGTGTAATTGGGCAAACCTGTAATGTTTTAAGTCTTTTATGCAATATTTTTATAATGAACGTCTGTTTTATGGAAAAATGTTTTTTTACCTTAAAAATTGACCCAAAATTATGGGTGTGTCCTATACAAAGGAGCATCTTATATGCCAAAAAATACAGTATGTATATGAGAAAGTTTGTGCAACATATATTGCACCGTTTACTTTATGTTGTTTCGTTTCATACCAAATGTTAATAGAAAATCGATTTTCATCTTCCATTTTAAATAGTTAGGTTTTTAATCCAGTTTACATGATTAAGTTCATATTAAATAATTATTTTAAGATAGTCATCATAAACTTCATTTTCTTGGCTTTAAAACTGTATATATTTAAAAATGACCAAATATTATAAAATTTATGAGACAAAATAGTAAAACTTCTGACAAGTAAAAATCAATAAATAATAATAATGGTTTAATTTAGTTTAGATGAAATTACTCCTTGCCAGGGATTGAACCTTCATGCCATCTCTCGCACTCTGGTTTTAGGAGAAATTACTCTACCCCAGGGACCCTTCGTTCACACATACACGAAACACACAAGCAATAAACCACACACTTATACTTCCTTTAAAAATTGCCTAGTGCATATACAAATTTTAGAGTCAATGATTCCATTTTTATGATTGGTGTACTAAAGATGGAATCATTGATTCCAAAATTCATATTTAATTAATATTTATTATAATGTATTACCTTTATTTTTAGTGCAACATGTTTATAAATGCCATGGTGGGACAGAAGGACAGTCTGGCAGATTTGTGGCTGTTGGGTCGAACCCTAGCTCTCTGAACAGTCACCAAATCTGCCAGACTAACCCTTCATCCTATCCTCTCGCATATTTTCCTTGGCCAGTCCACGAGATTGGCGGCTGTGGGGACAAACAGTCAAGTCACTACATATGACATATCCTTTATTATTGTTAAAAACATATTTACATACAAGCCATTTTCAAATAAAAATCCTCTGCTTTTTACCAGGATATGAACAATTACAAGGTTATCACAAAATACTTTGATTGCTTGGTTTAAGGCAAACTCAAGTCCTCTTTGGGCTGCATAAAATGCCTTAAGGTCCTCAGCATCATAAAACAGCTTCTGCAGAGGAATGGGCATCACATGTTATTCCTAGCTCAGGAATCACTATTGCCCTTTGCCGCAGGGTTGCATCTCTGTACACTAGTACGCTATCACTTCACTGTCACTATTTGCGAACATTTTCTCTTTGTGAAATATAACATTGTCCCAACATTTTTCCAACCAATATACATGGTGCTCATGCACTAAAAATAAAGGTAGTTGCAAATAATAGCACACCCATGAAACAAAGCCTGCTGCCCATGGAATAGCAACGAATTGTAACCTATGCGCTATGTTAATTATGTATACTATGTATAGTATACTTTGACTTTGGCTGCCAGGATCAGCCATAACTTCATTTCATAGGCGTCTATCATTAACCCTAGATACTTAATTAAACACACATTTATACATAGAAATACTAATTCCAAGGTACTCCTGAAGGAAGGAAACAATTTGCATTACCACATCTGATTTTAACCCTTTCACGACCGGAACGCCCGAAAATGCCCATAATTACGGCTGCTGTGATCGGCCGAAACGCCCGAAACCGCCCGAAAACGTCTCTTTCAAAATTACCTCCGAAAACTCGGATTGGTCGACGTATCTCGTTGAAATGGCTTGTTTCTCATGTTAACAAAAGAATAACGAAATCAACTAGATTGCTGGCGTCCTTTTTGGAGTTTGCATACAAGTGTTTTTTCGAAGTTTTTGATCAACATTTTTTCAGTTTTCTTCGCGAGTAAAGTCACCCTAAATGGCTGATGATAACTCAAATTATGCCAATTTGAATTGGAGTTTGAATTCTGATGATTCAAGCGATGAATTCTTGGGATTTAAAGTGGAAGACGATAGTTTCGGTTTAACTTCAGGCAATGCTCGACGAGGTTTGGAAGGCGAGTCAGACATCGAACTGTCTGATTTTTCGGATGATGATAGTTGATCCGGAGATGAAACGCAAAATATTTTGTCTGATGAGGGAGATTCCGTAAATATTCATGCTTAACTTTAACATAAAAGAATTTTTTTTCTTTGAATGTCTTTTTTAGTCAATAAATAGCCTTTGAAGTGAATGTTGTATTGTTTTACTAAATCTGACCCTAATTTTGGCAGCCATCTTGGATTTCTCTGGACTTTTGGGGTCAGACTAACTACAGCGTCTCCGGTCTTGAAAGGGTTAAAGTAACATCATACAAAAACCAATCATCTATCTAACAAATATACTTCACATTAAATCTTTGTAATATTTCTTTCACTACTTCATGAGTGAACCTTTGCATGATGGCAGGTGCTACGGCATGTTCCATTGGTAACTTTACAAACTGATAGTACAAATTATTAATATATATACCATAATATTTAGAATGTTCCTCTTGAATTTTTAACTGAAAGAATGCATCTTTCAGGTCTATTTTTGCCATCAAAAGCCAGCCTACTAAAGAAGGAATCATTGATTCCAAAATTCGTATTTAGGCAGTGTGTAAGATTGCATGAGTGTTTGGTCCCTAGCATGAAGTAATTTCCCCACAAGCATCTTCTATGTGAATAGTTCTTTTTATTTTTATGGTTATAAGGTTTCTCTATTCTTAATTACTAGTAGCATTGATTAATTATTTGGAAAGGCAGAGGAGATTCCTTTCTAAGACTAAAGATTATATGGAGATAATATGCTAAATTATTTTACCCATACACACAACCAATAAAACACTAAAATAATAATTATAAATAAATGTATAATGTATTACCTCGAATTCGATAGAGTTTGTTTCCATAAGCCATATCAGCCTGGTAGCCAACGATGAAAGAAAGTGGGAGAAGTGGGGTCAAAACACCTGGTTTGCGTGTCCGCCGATATCTAAAGAAAAGAATGCAACTTAACTCTTTTTTGTGTAAAATTAAAACTACTTTATAGAAAGATCTCTCCCAAAACAGGACACACAATGCATATAAAATGATAGGAAAAATGAAAATGCCACTCATGAAATTTAAGTACCATATTTACCTGAATCCAAGACGAGGTTTTTTCAAAACTTCAGCATGCAAAAATCGAGGGTTCTCTTAAATTTGAGTATGAAGGTTATGTGTTTAATCAACGTTTTTACAATGAATGAAACAAAAGATAAAATAATTGTATCTACTAAAAATTCTCATTGCAATCTTACAATATGGATTTCAATTAATACAGAATTCATTTTTTTTATTTTAAAAATTATTTTTTTTTCAAATAGAAGTTTGTAAGAAACTATTTCAGAAAATTGATGAACTATACCTATATTGAATACGTGTGTGCAAAATACACACCGAATACATACCTACAAATGATGGGTACTTAATGAACTAGAATACAGAATTTTATTTTTGAACGATGACATTCAATTAACAATTAGTTTGTGAATGATTCCCAAAAGGAAACTAAGCCTCCCTTTTCTATTGGCTAATAGCATTCCACAGATGTAAAAACAAATGACAAAATAATTCATTGGGATTCCCTAATTCAAAAGTTTTAAGCCATAAATTCTAATTGCGACTTTGTCTTATATTCGTTTTAAATACAAGTTGTAGGTGCTTGCATACTACAAGCGCTTAAAAAATCATCAAACACCAAGATCTAAAATCGTAAATAAAGCATCGCGATCTCCAAGGCAACAGCATTTGAGCCACAAGGAACTCATATAAATAAGATAATAAACTAAAAGAGTTATAACAGAATATTTCTATCCATAATTTCCAAACTCTTTCGCAATCAGCTCACATCCAAGTTTTTGTGTTCCAAGTTTCGTGACATGGATCATCCTGTATTAGCAATAACAATAATCATCAAGACAATAGCCTAGGTCAGTGATGGTGAACCTTTTCTAGCTCGCGTGCCAAAATTATCTTAATAAGAGAAAATTTGCCTCTTCGCATGCCAGTACCATAAAAAATCTTATCTGTATATTCGTAGAATATAGCATGAATGTTTACACAATTATATAGCAGGTCTGGAGACCCATCTGTAGAATGAGAAAAGAGATGGTACGGCTATTTTATGATTTTGGGGGAGGCTTTTAAATCCTTAAAATGAACAAAAGGATGTTAGATAACCTACGATAATGAAATTGAAAGAATCTGAAATTTGACATAATTTTGGTTTTAAAAACATCTGAACATTATACATAGTTTATGCATAGTTTTGCCATGCCGCCGTATGAGTGGCATCTTTTTTTTTCTTATTCCATTTTGAGGCGTGCCAACCAAAATCATTCCGCGTGCCACCCCTGGCATGCATGCCATAGGTTCGCCATCACTGGTGTTACTCTAAAATTTATGGAAAAATTAGGATATTTTGTTTATTAAGATTATTGTTTCACTATCCATACATTTTAGTATGTATCTCATTTAAAAAAATACGAGCTACATCTACCATCATTATGACAACAGATAAATCCAGAAGTAATAGTGAATCCATTTAAAAAGTGGTGCTTATCCAATACCATAGATGGGAGTAAAGATGATGTTTTGTGGGAGTCTATGGACAAAGTTCAGAGTGATAAAGGTAATGAGAGTGAGGACAATGGTGAAGAAAGCATAGAGATTGACGATGACTGATATAATACAATGACCTATGACAGGGGTCTCCAAACTATGGCCCGCAGGCCACATGTGACCCGCGACCCCATTTAATGTGACCCTCGAGCCTGTATTAAGTCTTTCCCATTTTTTAATAGATATAACAATCAAGCAGTGTTGGAAAATATTATGCATAACGTAATGAAGCGACTTTTGAATAACGTAACGAAAAATGTTAATGAAATTTTCAAAATAACTGTAACGAAAAAGAAATTGATATTTCATTATGTTTATGCTTCTACTGTGTGACATTTTGTCCCTTGTTTCCCATCCCATTTCTTTTCCCTCTCTTCCTCAGCGAACTTATGAGCCCCCACACTGTCATAAAATGCATCTTATATAATTAGGTCATAAAATCAAAGGATGCAGCCTATATTTTCTGTATCTGGAATGGTACTAATAGACAACTGTGTAATTTTGCCTCCCACCTGAACAACCTCCACCTCTCCATCACCTTTACCCTTGAAATGGAAGAAAATCATTCTCTGAACTTCTTAGACCTTACTATCTGACGCCTCAATCATAACTTAGAATTCTCCGTCTTCTGCAAACCCACATATACCAACCACACACTGCATGTTTCCTACAGACACCACACTTCCCAAAAATATGCCACTTTCCACTCTATGATACACCACCTTACACATAAACCTCTTTCTCCTTACTCCTTCCAAAAAGAACTCAACACTACCAAACATATCATGCTTGCAAACGGCTATTCCCCTTCCTTAACCCTTCGGCGATGGGCTAGATTTAAATACCGATCTACCTTACGGCCGGCGGGTATTTAATTGAAATGGCCGATTTTGATGTAGTTCATTATAAACATTCATGAAGTTTTACCTACTAATCAGATTTAAGTGAAATTTTCGGAATATTTACATTATAGTACGTTTATTATACCATATGTTTTATGTAATTCTATTACAATAAGATTGTGTATTATCACATGAAGAATTATAAGTTTATTCCACAAATGTTTAACACTTACGGCTTTACGTGCTAGATTTGTTCCCATTCATTCAAATGACATGCTCGAGTTCCCTGATTATAGCAGCAAGTCGCTCCATTCTCATAACGATGCAGATGTTGAGAGCCTCTTCCCACTTTCTTTATCTTTTCTAAACACAGACATGGCACTCAAGAGCTGTTTACGAATAACATCGCATGGATGCTATTTATAAAAACAAGAGTGAATCATCTCTAGCTGTCCCCTATTCCCCTTCTTCTGCCATATTTCCAACTCCCAAAACTCCCATTTCGCAAAACACCTCAACAATCACAAACATACTGCCGATTTTTGTCCTGCCATATTACATTTCGAAAATAAAAGCTGGAGACTCTACCTACTGGAACAATTGGAAATCCTCTAATGAAGACCCACCCTAATGACATCATTAACGAACACATCTTCCCAACCCATTCCCTGCTGCTTACCATTGTTTTTCCCTTACTAAACAATTGCCCTAACCTTCTTCTTCCCCTTCCCCCTGCACCCTCCCCAACTACCGCTTAAGAGCCCCCTTCTTTCCCTCCCCTAGTTTTCCCCCCACCACTTCCTCCCTTCACCCATTCCCTATATATACATTGTAGTGATCTTATTCTGGACCTGATGATGACTACGTGTTAGTTGAAACCAGTCATCCATTCTGTGTTATTAAAGTGGATTCTTTACAAAGTACTACATTTATTTTTCCCTAGGTTATAAAACCTTTTTTCTGTTTTGGCAGTCTACCAAAAGGAGGGGTTCACATAAATACAGTAATTTTATTAAGAAATTAGCACTTTCACTGAACACAGTTCATTCATCAACAGAAATTTCTTAATAGATCTTCCTAAACAAGCTTCACACCTCAAACACACTGTTTATTCTCTACATTAAAATGCTACTCTACGTTCAATAAACAAATTTCCATGCACATAAATCCACAAACTATATTGAAACCCTCAAGAATTAACGTGGATGGAATATATACATTTCTAGGTGACTCACAGATGAGTTATCTCTTGAAAATATTATCAGGCAGGTGATATGAGAGGGTTATCATGTTGTTACTATTTACGTTTCCATGAGAAGCAGCCACCATATAAAAGATAGTTTAACCATAACCCCAGACCCAAATGTAGTTGAAAATATTCCCTATAGCTCTTGGGACAAAATTTTGCAACTTTTGTAACTTTATGATTTAATCTTGAAAGATAAAAGGCACCAATAAAAATTTATGATTTACTGTAAGAAACAACTGACTTTTTTAAATGACTTTTTATGACAAATGCTGAAACAATTGGTTGTTATTGTTGGTTTTTATTTATGGCTAATCAACCTCTTGGATCATTAAATCCGGTGCCGGCTTAGCCTACTCTTTACGAAAAGAACCAAGGGGGCCAACTGCTTCACATCCCTTCTGAAGGACAGAGTGCTGACTTGCGCAGTGTCCTCAAGTCACACAAGTAGGGGACAGGATGATCCCAGGTTGAAAAATCCAACCTCCGCCAGATTCAAACCTGGGACCACTGTGTGGAAGCCCAATGCCCTAACCACTCCACCACCACCACCCTGCTGAAACAATTGGTGTACACAGGTAGTTTTCTCTAAGTATTCAAAATAAGTTGTAATTTTTAGCAATGAAAGCTACAATTTTTTCTATATATATATATATATATATATATATATATATATATATATATATATATATATATATATATATATATAATATACTAGTAGAAGGTGCTTGCATACGGCAAGCATTTCATCTTACCTTGAGAAACATTAATTTGTCATATTTCATCATTACAAATATTTTTTAAATTCTAAATAGTTCATATCTGGAGCGATTTTCGTTTTTCCCTTATGTAAAAATAATAGTTTAAAACAATCCCCAAATGTTGCAATTTTAAAAATTTTACACTTTCTTCATTATAAGGCACTAATGCTACACATTTTAGCCAAATTTTAAAGTTGTAGCACTTCTATGAGTAAAATAATATTTTTCTAATTGTTTAAATTTAAATAATTTTTAACGGCCGCCGCAATTCATATATGGTAAAATTGAAATGTAAATTTGTGCAAATTCACTACTCTGTAAATAATTTGAAAATTTTAGTTTCTTAGCTCATCCCGTAGTACCTAAACAGTTATCTATTTGTTTATACTTTAAGAATTTTTAACTGCCAAACAAATTAAAATATCAAAATTTGTATATTCCCTATTTCGTTTTTTTAAGAATTCTACTTATAAAAAAAGTTTCAGCTCCGTAGCACATTCGGAAATGCCTAAACCCTGAAAAATTGTTTAAACAATTGTGAATTTTTAGCGGCCGCATTATTGAACTTTTTCATGATTTTCGTTTTTTCTAGTCGGTTTTGCACAAACACCTACCTAAGAAAAAAATTTCGAATCTCCAGCTCATCTGGAAGTGCCTAAACATTAGTATCCTCCTGTTATCATTATATATCGACGACTCTTACAGAGGAGGATATAACATCATATAACATCATTATATATAGACGTTCCTTACAGAGGAGGAGGATATAACATATCTTTAGGACGTATATGATCTGCGAGGTACCAATTAAAAGTTTATTTGGAGATAAAATTTTCAGAATGTCCTAAGACTGCTTCACATGCAAATCCTGTAAATGAGGGAAAAATTGCACCTGGACTTGAACCCTCATACCATTGAGAAAAAGTAATACCTCATTGCTCTTCAGCTCAAAAATACAAAATAGTACAACATTTCAGCTTATTCAGTAGCTGAGCACCAAAAATTTTCAGCTCAAAAAAAACATCAAATTTTCGTATTCACAACAAATGTGTATAACATTATGATGCCTTTTCAAAAATCAAACAACAACAACACACCTTGACGCATTCCCTTGTGGGGTAAGCCATGCCATATGTCTGCCAATTACCAGCCCATCACCACATGCTTCCTCCACACACTTCTATCCTTGCACACATCTTTTGCTTCACTTACACTCATGCACTGAGTCACACATTTCCTTTTATTCCTCATACTTTTCACGTCCCTTTTTCTCAGAGTCTCACTAACCACATCCAACCAAGTCTTGCGCGGTCTGCCTCTCCCTCTCTCACCATTCACTCTTCCTTCATATATTTGCTTGGTGATTCTACTCTCCTCCATTCTTTCTACATGCCCGAACCACCTCAGCAGACCTCTCTCATACAAATCTGTCACACTAGCTTTCATACCACATTCGTTCATCACCCAATTATTCCTTACTTTGTCCCTCCTAGATTTTCCACAAACTCTTCTCATGTATCCCATCCCAACCGCATTCAAACTACTTTTATGCTTCTCCTGCATTATGAAAATAAGTTTTTACTCTTTCAGGCATTTTTTACTTCAAGTACAAAGTTTCTACAATGATTATAAGTAATTTCAAAATGCAAAGCACTCATTCCCATGCTATTCTAATGGGTAAAATAAAATCTCTTGTAATCGAACTTGGGATCTTGGAATTGGATATAAACATAGCCCACACCCTTCCCCTGAATGAAAGTAGATTCTATGCAAAATTTTGTTACGCTGCCTCTCATGGTGTCCAAATACAGAGGGCAGTTAGACACTCTTGTTTATATATTAGACTAGCTTAAGTAACTGGTGTTGCCCAGATAAATTCAATACTTCATGTCTGTAAAGCTGGAGAACTTCATTCTTATGATTTCCTATAAGTAAGCTATCTTGGGTGTCGCAAAATGCTCTGAGACCACTTCTCCAATTCTTTCATGCACCTTCTCATCGGGAATAGAGAATTTCCACGCATTTGTTTCGAACATGAAAATTCTTCATTTTATTAAACAAAATGCTATCAATGCCAAGGAACTGCAATGTTTCACTTGATAAGCCATCAAGTACATTTTCATTAAGATTTTAGCTAACCTCTCAATAGCTCTGCATGCATATCAGGGTACCTTCATCTACTCAAGGGCTTCTGTGTCTAATTTCATTTTCTAATTTTTAAAATTCTCCACATATGTGCATGGGATCAATCCAAGAGAGTTCATTTCATCCATTAAAATACTGTGGGAAAGTTCACATAATGCCAATGCTACAAAGATTATTTGCATAGACAAAAATTATGAATCTATGTTTCCCTCTCCCTATCTCTGGGATAAACTGTGAATATGGTGCACTCATTCCCAAGCTATTCTAATGGAAAAAAGTTAGCTTCTGAAATAAAACTTGGAATGTTGGAATTGGATGCAAACATAGCCCTTAATCTAGCGCTGGATGAAATTAGATTCCAAGCAAAATTTGGTTAAGCTGGCTCACACAGTGCCCAAATGAATAAGGACAGACAGACACTCTTCTTTATATATTAGATTTAAGTATGCTAAGGAATTTTATGAGAATTTCATGGAGTCTTTGAATAGTTTTAGCTTGTCGATTACCTCTATGTCACAATAAGTTATGAATTTGTGCTTAGGAAATTTAAGAGCGTGATCCCATGCAAAATTTGGTTGCTGCGGCTCTAGCGGTATTTCATATCACATAGAACAGACAGAGAAACTCTCCTCTTTGTATATTAGATATGCTTATAATAACTTTTAACTAAAACTGCACTTTTCTATACACAGTAAATGAATATTCATTAATAATAATAATCAATTTACACTTCAATATTCGCAATTTCTATCCGAACTTTCATCAACACTGTCAAATGGTGAAATGAAACCATGAACAATAAACTTTTTCATATATTATAAATTTTTTGTTGCATTTAAACTAAAAAATTTGGAATTCACAGATTTTTTCCTATGATAAATATCAAAAAGGTACACCCATGCAAATTTTCAACTTTTTACATCAAGCAGAGGTTCCTTAGAATTTTAGCAGACAGACCCAAACTTTCTGCTCTTTCTCTGTTAATGTATCTGTCCACTAAAACTCTATGGCACTTCTGCTTGACTTAGAAGGTTGAAATATTGCATGGGGGTACTTTTTGATAATCCTCATGATGAAAATCCAAAAAATCCAGTTTTTAATTTGTCGGACAAAATAATTTATTATTTGTCAAAAAAGTTTTAACATATGCAGGGCTGGCCAACTGGGGGGTGTAGCGGATGCAAGGCATCCAGGCCCCCAATTTTTAGGGGCCCCCAAATGTTGAGTATAAATAATATATTTACATCTTGAAACAAATTTTTGCTTTTTTATTATATCATCATTATAGTTGTTTTATAATTGTTTGTAAGCAGTGCTGGATTAAGAGATTTGAACTTATTGATGAAATAGTCATACTAAAAGATTTAATATCAAATGAAGATAATGTAAAGTCTGCACAGATTTTTAGAATTTATATTGACATAATTTTAGTAAAATATTGCCCAATGTTATGACCATACTTAGGTTATTTTTAACCTTGCCCATAACAGTGGAAAGTGCAGAGCGATCTTTCAGTAAATTAAAAATTATTAAATACTAACTTTGCACAACGGTGTGTAATGAGCGTTTAAACACTTTTAGTTTATTAAACATTGAAAAAGATATTGTTAAAGAATGTGATTTTTCTAATGTTACTGAGAATATGGCATTACAGAAATCCCATATGTAATAATTATTGTAATTAAAATGTAATGTTTTTATTAATATATTTATATTTTTTGTTCCAAGTAATATTTTTTAATCACCTCTGAAAGTACATGTTCTCTCTAAGCTGTAACATTGATGTGTAAAAAATGACAGGCTATTTTTTGACATGGGGGGCCCCAAAAACTTGCATCTGGGTCCCTGAAAGTACTTGGCCGGCCCTGAACATATGGGTATACATCTTGTCCCCTTAAAAGAAATTTGTTTAGGTTAGGTGGCATAACCTTCCCATAGAACACCATCATATAACAATTTGTGGAATAAACGTAATTCTATGTAGACAATCAAACATAATAGTCCATAAAAACAAAAACAATTAAGTGCCAAACTTACCCATCACAAACAAAAATTTTAAGCGAGGAATGCCCCAAAAGTTTGATAAATGAAACAGAATTAAATTAATTATGCATAGCTAAAACTTTATACCAAACACCAAGTCAAATTTGAACAATTCAAACTATAAAATTATGGAAACTCTAAATTAGCAATACTGAAACTGTATGTTTCTCTGTGTTATTGATTCACAGCTATCCACAGCTTACCCAGCAACCATACCCAGAGCTGCTAAGACATAAAATGAACCAAGCCAATAAAGAAGTTCTCGAGCACGTGCCACTTGCATTGCCATAAGCCTCTCACGCATTTGATTTTGCATCTGGATCTGCCTCTCTACCTAAAAGTTAGCAAGAAAACCTTTAAGCAACATCAAATATTAAAGTCAACATATCAATAATTTACTACTTGCACAATGATGTAATGAGAGTAAAATAATAAGAACATAATCTAGACCCAAAAAGTTTGTAACATTTAAGCCCTGCAGAGAATTTATCTCCACACTGTATTCACCATAAAATTTTTTTGAAGAAAGCAAAGAATCCAATTCCAATAAGTTCTAAACAGGTACATTTTGCATCTCATTTATTAACTGTCCAATAACATTATCAGTTATTAATATATACTCTTAAAAATTACCACAAAGAAACAAAAAAATAAACAATTACAACAGCAACTTCAAGATATGAAATCAACTGCCAGCTATGGAAAATACGAAAAAGAGTGTAAATAAGGTATTGCATGAAAATAATGTTAATGACGACACCAATTTATAGTAGCAATGCTGACAAATTATATCAGTCTCATGAATAAAAACAGCATTGATTGTTATACATATATTGTTTTCAAACCATAACCTCTAATTTATGATACAGACAATGAGTCATACATTTATAGATTTTTACTTTGATTTTATTCATGACCTTCAAGATATCACAAAAGGACAACTCAAACTACAGTTTTAAATAATGCATTAATTGCAAACTAATGGATACCACTTTCCAGGAGCAATGCAAATTAATTATATTAGTTTCAGAAATGCATTCCAATGAATTAGGGCAGTATTGACAAACTAAAGATTCTTCAGAAATTTCACTTTTAAAAAACAACCAGATAAAGCAATAGAATAGACAAGAATAGAATAAAATCTATATCGCCAAGTTAGTAAATATTTTTATAATGATATACTATAAAATACTTAGGACAAGTGGCAGTGAACTCAATGTGAATGCATCAGATAAAAGAGAAAAATTAGATGAGGTCAATAATTAAAATATATTTGAAATTCCTCATTCTGGGACATTACCTTTGGAACACAGACTTCCTGGAAGCAATTTGAGTGTACAAAAAAATTCAAGTTAAAAATTTATTTCAAAATATTCTCCACATCTATCCAGTTTGTAATAATGGAAAATACAATGGAAACTTCAATAATGAGTGCATCAAACTCATTCTTGCAAATCAGTTACTGAGCACAAACAAAATGCACTGAAGCTGAGGATCACTTGAAAAAACCTGATTGGGCTATACCTGTTATTATATTTTCAAGGTAAAGTATCGAATTAAATTATTATCTCATTGGAGAAAATAAAAGATTCACATCATTACTGCAATATAAATCTCTCAAATCCGGCACTGCAAAGACTGGGAAGCACTTAAATTTCCCAGACATAAGAAGCCTACACCAACAGAGTGTTGGGAAGGTCAGAATAATTCCTTAAATAGCAAATACGATAACATAAAAATTGCAAATATCAAATCAGAAATTTTAAATGAATCATTATCATATAAAGAATTAAAGAGGTTTATCAGTAATCATTCTTATCATATCCTGTTTTTTTTCCTTTTCCAAATTACATAGCATATGGGAAAAGGTCAAATCAACTTGAGATGAGGATTAGTTGATGGGTTTGTTGTCTGGAGAAGCATAGACGAGATGTGGGGGATGTTTTTACAGTAGACGCAAAAGCCAGAATACATGGGTTCGCATTTTAAAATGGTAAGTATTCTGGAGCAGCAGGTTTTTGAAATGCCAGACTTGAGAGGTTATTTTCATTTATTAAACAGGTTCCATACAAGAATAAAATTAATCAATATCAAGCCAAACTTTTCTATTAGCTTACCGTTATTTTGTTCATTTCTGCAATGAATTCCTGATTTTTCTTCATGGTATCCTCAAACGAAACTTTAATTGCATTCCCCATTTCAATTCAAAGACGACCGAACATCACCTGAAGTAAAAGGATTTTATGAAAATATTAAATAGGACTTCAAATAATTTTATAGTAAATGGATTCAATAAATGTGTATTAAAGATTTGAAAACCCAGGAGCAACAAATACCGACACTGCATTAAAAATAAACGAGGTGTAAAAATGAATTCCCCGACAAGCATTTCACTAAATAGAAATTAAATCTTTTTCCAACAAAAAGTATTTTTCACTTATCCTAACAAGTGGATGTACAAAGATAACAGTAAAACAACTGCATTATACACGCTCAAAAGAATACAACCATATTTTTGCTCGTTTTAAGATACGAAGCAAATTGCGGTCAAAACCACATAAGTTAATATATATAAAAATATGTAGATATTTATGTAGTCATTCGAAAGCGCAAATTTCGTACCGTACGGCGCTTTTTATGGCTGTTGGAACGACACAGCCCGTCAATTATTAGCTATGATGCATATAAGAATGTTTCTATATTCCTCAGTTATGTTTTCACTATCATTGAAAATTTAAAAATCTCATTCTATGATGAATTTTCCAACAAATAAATATGTATAAGGGAGCCAAAACAAAAATAACAAAATGAAAACGAGAATTTACGGCAATTGAAATTTTATGACCACCCTCATATCCATGCCCCGAGTTAGAACTTCTACGTGAAGAAACTATAGTTCAATTCTATAGTAAGTCTGGGCATTACCAAATAACGCACGCTAACGTTAGCTACTGCACGAATATTGAGATTTCACGCGCTGCGACCACCTGACCATGCAATTGCACAACTATACAGTAAAAGGGCGAGCACAAGTATATACATTCACTACAACATACATTACGAAAGGATTTACTTAAACAAAACTATAATTTCGCTTACCAATTACGTAGAACCTTTATGGACTTGCTTTCGCTAGCATCAGAAAAATACTCCTGAAAAAATAGCGTACATATATACAACATCAAACAGGCAGCTTTAAGCATCGACCTATCGAAGGAGTTGACTACCAATATTACAGTTTTAAATAGGTCAAGTCATCTTAAATATTAAGAGAAAAGTCGTGTGACGAAACAAATACTTCATAGTCGTATATGAAGAATTGGGATCTTATCTCGTTTACATATCTTAACAATACAAACATACTTGCGTAACCATACGATGAAAGTGGATCTATTCGAAATATCCACATTTTACCAACTGTCATTTATAATCTAACTCCTCTATATATTCAATACCACGAAAGCTGAGTAAAATGTCTTTTTAATGGGATCTTTCCAAACCTGCAATAAAATTCGAATAATTGTTAAAGCGCCTAATTAATAAGTAATAACAATCATTTGCAAGAAATTTTTCATTTCTATAAATAATCAAAAATATTTCAGATTCTCGTTTATTTAGCTAAAATCCTCATTCTTACATCAGTTTTTTCTGAAGTACATATATAAAATATAAAAATACAAATACGCAATACTCTTGAATACAATTTCAAGGAAAATACAATTATTATTATTACTTTATTGATCCAGTAGATTTTCATTTACAAATATAGGACATGTCAATATGTGGTACAAAATTTCATTTCATATACACAGGGTTGGGCAAATTACATTCCAGTATTTTAAATACAAATACAAAATACTTGATAGGGAAGTATTTTAAATACAGATACAAAATACATTAATAAAAAATACCAAAATACATTTAAATACTTTCGTATTTTAAATACTTAAAATACGATTGATCCGCACAAAATAACAAAAAAGTTAAATTGCTACAAAATTCAGTTAAAGAAAATTTTACTAATAAAATTGCAATTAAAAACCATAAGAACAATAATTCATATTACCTTTTAAAAGAATTTAATTCCTCAAAAAGTTCATCTGAAATAGCACCCCTTGAAGGGGAATTTATAAAGCCTGCAAAAGAGAACAGTCTTTCTACAGGCGCAGAGGAACACAAACTTGTATTGTAGCGAACAAAGGCTTTTCTCACTATTGCATAGTTATTAAGGGTGGTTAAATTTTTCCCTTTATCATTAAAAAATTATGTCAACTCGCACTCTACAGTTGACAATTGTATCTCTCTTTGTCTTAAAAGGTCTGTTTGATTTGGAGAGTTAAAAATAAAAAAATCACTTTCTTCATCATCTGAACTTCAAACAGGCGTGGTAGAGAATTGTTCAAGAGAGTTCACACACAATTTATGTGTTCATCTCCTATCATTTTCAGAAGCAGTGTTAGGGAACCACCTCATTTTGAAAGCTGGATGGAAACAAGCAGCTAAAATGGCATCATTTGCTTTTGGGGCCAGTTAAAAAAAAATTTTAAATCTCTGTTAGTGAATTGATTAAAAGTGTAGCAACATGAGAGAGATGGCGGAGATTTATTTCTAGAAGCAAACAATCTTTTTTTGAGAGAGACTAATGTAGGTAATAGCTCACCATAAAAGCTTGTTTTCTCATTTTGCATTAAGTCAAGGGCCAAGGCAATGGGTTTCAAGACTTTGCAGTATTCTTCCAGATATTCAAATTCAATTTCTTTAAACTGTGGCAGTTCCAATTTTTCAGTCACAATGTAAAGTTTTTTTTTAAACAGTAACATCTGTGAAACAGAATCAAAAAGAGAGTTCCACCGAGTGGGACAAGGAAACTTCAATGCACATTGCAAGATCTCTAAAATTGCTTCAGATGCTGTAGGTCTTCTAGATGAATTCCATAATGCCAAACATTTTGCGAAAGTTGGGTGATGGATCCTGGATGCAGTAGGTGAAATTTTCAAAGCATTCAGGAAGTCTGTGGTAGCAAGAAGGCTGAGTGTGTGGCTAGCACACCTTAAATGGCAAGCCAGATAACCCCTCATAGGATAATTAATTTCTTTTTCAGGTTTCAGTGAAATACCAACCAGCTAATACCAAACAATATAACCACTACTACGCAGTATTGTCAACTCCATACGGTGTCAAATAAAATTAATTTCCCGTAAAACATAAAATTTCTTTATCGATTGAATTGCAGATAAATTATGTAAGGGAGTCACTAGTTAGTATTTTGTGTATTTAAAATACAAATACATCTGAGATTCCCTTTCGAAATACAAGCTATTATAGTATTTAAAATACGTATTTTAAATACATGTATTTGAAATACTGCCCAACCCTGCATATACATAAATTCATTTACAGAGTAGAAGCAGTTGCCAGTAAGGCAGGGTTATATGTGTATGTATGCTTGTTATTTAATATATGAATTTTGAGTTTAGTTAGTCAATTGTTTTTTAATAGATAGCAGCATCTAGTGGTAAGATTAGCAAGTAAATACAGAAAGTGAGTTTTAGATGGATATACTTTGTGAAGTGTAAGTCGGCATCAGGGTCACGACACTCCATGTTAGAAAACGAGGACCATCTAAACGTGACCCCTCCGCCGCCTCAGTGCATTTTGGAGACCCTTCCCATTGGTCGAAGACATTGCCAGGCAACGAGCTACGTAAGCAGTCGCGTCTCCTCTTCCCCTCCTGCTCCCTCCCCGACTCGATTGCCGCTTTTCGTAGGGCAGCAGATTTTCCGTAAACCAAAACGTTTAATTATTCCATAAATTTGACGAAATGATCCTCCAACAATTTTTTTTCAGTTCTGAAAACAATTTACCCATCAAATGTATGTGTGGGAATCTTCTAAAGAAAAAAGAACATTTTTTTACACGTTTATTGCAAAAAAAATTAAGTACAAAATATAACAATATTATTGGCCCATTGATCTGTAGAAACAAATATAGGACAAGGTCGGCATAGTATAAACCTGAATGGATATCACATAAGAGCTTCTTTAGGAGCACATCATAAGCAGAAATAATACATTCCAAACATTATCGATATAATAAAAGTACATTCAAAGGTTACCATATTTTAAGCAAGGAGAAGTAATAGATTCCAGTTATATCACAATATATACATAAAACAATTTCCAGGAAGTCCTTTACATTATAAAGACAGACAACAATAAATTATACACAGAGTTTTTAAACTTAGATACATTATTTCTATTCTTAATATGATTAGGAAGTCGATTGTACAATCTTATGCACATGGCCTTAGGCCCTTGATGAAACATCGATAAATGTAGAGATGAAATTTGGCATGAATATAGGTCATTGGTTATAACCACTGAAAAAAATCAGAAATTTCAGAAAAAGTTATATATTTTTTGACCCCCAAGTACAATTTTAAACACCCATAAAAAAGCATTGAAAACAGTGCAGAGCTATATAAAATTGGTTTTTAAATTATTTACAGTTAAGAAACAAAGTCAACACATGCACCATACCGTGGATGAAAGAATGAAGTTTAATTTTCTTGAACAAAATTAAAATCCATGCTTAATCTGCATAAGCATTTGATTTTAATCCTAAAATTATGAAACGTTTTTTGGTCCTCAACAATGAAAAATATTAATTACCGTAGCAACGACTCCAATGCCTTTCAGTGGACATTGATTTTCCATACTTTAAGAGCATTGATTTTATGCTTAGGCAAACTTGAAATTCGAAAACTTGTACACGAGCCGATTGCCAGAGAATTTAGAAATTCTGGATAACAAAATGGATTTTTCAATGTCTGTAATTAAATCATCTATAGGTGGTTTCCTTGGTGGGAAAGCAAATTTCAAACCCCTATCTAAAAGAGACAATTCATCCTGAGAAAAAGGTAAATTGGACAAGTTTTCAGTGAAATCAGATGTATGTGAAGTAATACTGGGTTGATTTGTTTTTTGTGTATGTTGTCAATAGTTTTATCCCCTTGTTTCTTAAGAAACTTTAATTTTTTATCTAAAGTTATGGATTTAATATGAAACTTATGAGTGTTGGTCTCGTGCATTTTGTTCAAAATTGTTCCATAATTCAAATTCAACAGGATGTAAATTTTTTGTAATTTTTAAGTGTAGTTCATAGGCCGAAATTTCTAGAGAGCTCCTTTTAGCATATAGGTTCCTAATTTCTAATTGAAACCATTTGTTGATGGCTATTTGTTTCACTGTGGATGTAATATGATCTTTTCTCAGTTTAGAAAAAATGTTCATAAAGTTGGGTATAACATTGTGTTCTCTACATAGTTTCAAAAATTTAATGTCTGCTGCTATGTTATTAATTCTAGTATGTAAATTGTGAAAACGGTTGAGATCCTTAGTTAATAATGTAAAAACTGGTGTCTCGTTATGTAAAGGCATGTCTAAAGTATAAAAACCAGGAGAACAAGAATCACAATGGTGTATAAAAACAAAAAAGGTCAAAAAAACAATGAATGAACCAAGTGTGTAAGCAGGATCTGAAGAGGTAATTGAGGTTTAAAATTCAACGATTTGAAATGGTGAACGTTGTAGTCAAAATTCAAAAACGTAAAGGAGGATAGTGGATATATAAAAAACGACTATATAGTTGTCAACCGTTGTGTTAAAAGCAAAAGTAAAAACTTAAAATCAAAGTAAGAGGTAGTGGCAAAATTATAATTAACAAAGCAAAATAAAACCAAGGAGGTGGAAACCGTAGGAACAGTAACGATCGTCGGGCGCAATCACTACAAAGTAAGCTCATACGTTGCCAAGTTCCAAATCAACGAATTGAAAAAGAGCAATTAAATAATTTCAAAACAAAGAAGACAACCAAACCGTACAAATGGACAGAAAAACCTAATGTTCTAGATATTAGGTAAAATGTGTGAAAAAACAAAGACTTAGAGGCAATTTGAAATTGACAAGACCCAATAAGAAAACCAACGAGGTGGAGACCGTTGAAACAGTAAAAGATCGCCGGGCGTGATTACGTCAAAGTAATATTTCTATTGAAAATATGTTCTAATTACATGTGAAGCAATATCATAATTGTAATTTTCCCTTGTGACTAGCTATTCCATGAAAGAAAGGCTTGGTTGAATTTTCAATTAAATGACATTTAGATAAATCTTTCCTCATTAATCGGAAATGCAATATCATTAATTGAAAATTCAACCTAGCCTTTCTTTCACGGAACAGCTAGTCACAAGGGAAAATTACAATTATGATATTGCTTCAAATGTAATTAGAACATATTTTCAATAGAAATATTTTAATGAATTTAAATAATTTTATTATTCGAGTTATGATCGAATTAAAAACAATCCTGTTTTAGAATTTAGATGGTTATAAAGGAAATAACCCTGCCAAATAACAACATTCAAAATCAATTTATAATGAGTAATTTATTATAAGAAAATGTACAATAAGATTCTTCTATATCGTTTACATCTGGATGCCTAAAAATACAATACATGCCCACAATTTACACCACCTTTTTGAATTTCGCGAATAATTGGTTCCGGAAAACTGTCGCGAAAAGCAAATTCGCGAGGTACAAGTCTAATTTCCCTCTAAGACGCAATGTTATATATGCGAGTACGGTTCTCAGTCAACCAAAAAAATTAATTTTTTTAACGTAAATAATGCAGTTGAACAGAAAATAAAGGAAGGAATCACAGAAAATAAAGGATGGCATTACAGAAAATGAAAACCTAGCATCATAAAGTTAAAAATATTCTTTTAATTATATTCAAAACGCGTAATAGCAAGTGAAAAAAGGTGGTGCATTTTATAAAACAAATAGACCAAATAAACATTTTCCTCTTCATAGTAATGATGAAACACTAAGTACACCCACATTTAAAAATACAAACAGACCAATTACATTTTGGCACATTCTATTAGTCTTTTGACATCATTTGACATTACAATACTTGCAACTTTCTGGCTGCGGTCCACTTTACAAACCAAAAATATGATTTCAAGCTGGTTTGTCACCCACTACTCAAACAGATGTAATCTATTTCAAGTGTAAGTTGAAGAAGCACACAAGAGTGGAAATTTACAGAACGATATACCTTACGTTAGTATAATGCTCGATTTGCATTTACTGAAGGCTGCAAAGATGTGAGATTGTATGCTCATAAGAGTACATGAGAGAAAGAAGACTATGGTGAAAAATTGAAAATTTACAGTGAAAATAATTTTTAAAACAAAATCCTACACTGTACAAATCTCAAGACTTTTTAGAGCTAATCAGTTAAAATATACCAAGTTTACAGAATTAACTTCTTTCACAAAAGGGACTTGATATCTCAAACAAATGTCGGATGGTTTATGCGTTTCACAACGACAGGGACCAAACAGACTAAATTCAAACACACACATGCACTCCACTCAATCACAAAATATATCAAGTTTAGGAAAAATTTTGTTTGATACCTCCTTGAAATTTTAATGATATCCTGCATTTCTTGGGAGCGGCTAATTGATTTTGGGGTACCCATGCGAAACAGTCTTGCTCGAAGACCAGTGATGCAGCTGCGATACCTTTGAATTCTTCCAAGCGTTCTAGGTTTATACTGGCTCCTTCCTGTAAATTGTCTCCTTGGTGTGGAAGAAACAGCAGCTAGACCTGGTGGCAACTGAAGGCCATAACTTACTTCTTCATGGTCTCTCTCTGTCATTTGCTGTTCACCTATTTTAAAGAGATATGCAACTCATGTATTTATTTGTTATTCAGAAATTGACATACTAATTGGTTAATAGACACAAGTACATTGGGATACGGAAAAAGAAAATGTAAAACCTTACCAGAACATGAAGGGAGTTCATGCCATTGAAAACTCCCACCAACATCACACCTTTCACCTGAGGATAGCACATGAAAATTGTACACTATTAAGAACTTATTGTATGATGGAATTCAAGATTATGAATGTATTTTAATAACAAATATTACAAATAATACCACGATTTCCAAATTTTGAAGCAGCGAGTTAAATAACCAAACGGGTCAACCTAATAATAGCAAATAACATAACAAACATACCTGGTAACCTGTTTAGGAAAACGGAAAAGCGAAATTTGTTTATCAACTCGGCAACCATTACAATTGGTACTCCAAACTGCAGCACAATAGTTGCTCCTGTTAAGCTTAGCTTTCAGCGCCATTTTTCAGATTCAGAATGACGTCAACCCCATGACACCAAGGAATTCGTTAAAAACAATATGATTATATATAGAGTATAATTATATTAAATTTAAACTATATTATTATTATTTAAGCTGAAATGTTGACATTTTAGTGGTAGTTATGAAAAGTTTACAGTTTAAACCGAGATACGGAAGCCGCTACGGTCGGCGATACTACTACCCTCTATATGTATTCGTAAAAACGTAGAAGTGACACGGGCATAGAGTAATAATATATAGAGAGACCGCCTACTGGCTGCGCAGTGAAGTGAAAGTTGCTCCAACATCTGTCAGCGCTCGAGTCATGTGACTGCTGGCAAAAGACCTTGCCAGTACATTGAGAGCGCTAAGTTTTTGCGGCTTTTAATATTTAATTGAATCGCTAGCTGCATTTTCTTATGATCATTAACAAATATAATCATATATCTATTTTTAAATATAATGTTGTAGCGATGTAGTTCGTCGTAAGGTCGCCTCATCATGCGGTGTCCGCTACGCAAGACACGTGTATTTTTCATTTGCATTTAAAAATGATGTACATTGATCGTACGAATTCGGGGCTTGAACCGTAGTAGGTCTAAAGGAATATAAAATAATTTTCCTACCGTCGATTTTTGAATACGTGACGATTAGGGTAACAAATTCGTTTTGGGCGAGAAAATTTGACGGTTTTTTAGGTGAAAATATGTTGTCGTCCAGGGTAAGGCCAGTCAAAAGTATAAAGACTACAATTTTCAAGTGATTTATTTTATGGAACTTTTAAAATGAATAGGTCTTTATTAAGCTAAAATCCCTTTCTGCTTTAATTTTATTTTTTAACTAAGTTAGACGTAATCTAGTATTATTTTTGCGTCTTATAATTTTAAATGTTTCAAATTGTAGAGGATTTTTAGTGATTCTATCACATTGACAACATATTTCCATTAATAAGAGCAATCACGTTATCACTATCTCCATGAGATCAATAACAGGAAAAAAACTTTTGGTTTGTCTTGAATTCATGCTGATTTTAATAAAATTTAAAATAAAATGAATAATATGCTACAGTCATTCCCATGTTATTGAAGTGATGATAAAGTTCTGGAATCGAATGCAGACCATTATCATACCTGGTGATTATTCGAATCTCCTTTTGGCATCACGCTGACAGAACACAAAGAATGGTCAACAGAATAACTGCTTTTCAGTTATTTGTGTAATACATACAGTAACCTAGAACAATTTTACACTAAGTGTATAGGATGCAGCATACATTGCCACTATATTAGAAAATGGCCAATATTACATTGTGCTAGTTATTTTTATTTTTTTAATAGCCAAAGCCTAATACAAAAGTGAACAAATAATAATAATTTGTTAAGTACATCAATGTAGGACAAGTCAGAACAAAAAAGACAGTACATGGTAAAAAAATTTTCTTTTTTATTTTCCTTTAAATATACACAGCAATCACCATTTTTTTATATTAAATGACAAATAGTAATAGTAGAATGAAATACATAAAAAAATAATAGCTACATAATTACTATTGTTAAAAAGATAGACAATTTTTTGTTACAATATACAGTCATTCATAATCACATAGTAGATATCTAAATTAAATCTGTTTCACAAGTAACAATGGAAAAGATGGTATATAAAGTAACAAATAAGTCACTGTACACCAATAATAAAAAATCTGATGTGGCCACCATATGACTTTTTCCATAGATGTAATATTACTAATAATTCCAAATAGGTTACATGCGGGGTTGGCAACCTTGAACATCACATGAGCTACTTGAAAAAAATTTTGATCGACCACGATATGCATCGAGATCGACAGATCGATTGCATACGAGCGGTTGTCGACCCATGGGTTAAATGATAATAAATATTTTATGTAACTGCAAGAATTAAGCGTAAATTGTTTACAATAGTAGCCGGTAGATGGCATAGTGCTGGCAGCTAAAAAATAATTAGTGTTAACAATATCTCTTAACCCTTAGTTAGTCGCGTGAAAAAAAGTTCCGTAATTAGTCGCGTGGGGTCAATATGACCCCAAAATGATTTCTAAAGATAAGTAATAATATATTAATTTATTTATATTTTACTGGAAATAAAATCAATCTTACATTATAATACAATTATTTATTAATAATTTTTACAATAAACATTAATTAAAATATTTTTTTGGTATTTTCTAATCAATTTCCCTCTCCCCACATTCAATGCACTTCATTATCATATGGTCTTTGCAAGTAAAAGCTCCACAATTTCCACATCTAGTAGACACTTTATTGTCCTTATTGCTTGGGCAATGTTCGCATCTTCCTCTTGATAGTCCCGATCCCGGTGATGGACCTTCCTCCGCAAGTCCCTGTTGAGTGCATATGCGCTTTTGGAGATGCCTAGATATAAACTGACTCTGAGACCTCAAATCTGTAGATCCTTTATTAATTCCTTCGATAATGATTTCAAGAAATTTCGCCTTGTCATTTCCTTTTGAACGTTTTGTTTATAAACAATAAAGGTAATTATGGCAGAAACGTTCAGCAAATGAAAAAACACAGCTAACGGCCATCTTTTCGTTCTTCTGCCAACATTATAAGCAGCGCAGAGCTGATCGCATGTATCTACTCCACCTTTTGTTTCATTGTCACATGAAGGTCGCGCTGAGGGCTTCATTAGGGATAGGACTATTTTTGCGGAGATCACTCACACTTGTGGGTTAGACATAGGTCGCAGCACGGTCGCTTTCCGGCCCCCACCTTCAGCATGAAGTAGTTTATGGCTGCCCCCAACTAGCAGAAAGATTCAAGCTCACTTCTGCTGTCACCGAGGATTGCCCTCGATGGGGCTTGGGACAAAAGTTGCCTCCTCGAGCGACCCAAAGGGTTCGTGCCGAGGTCCAACCGCGTCCTCCCCTATAAGTGTGAACGTACTTGGGACTTCTCCATATAAACCCCATTGAAAATAGCATTTTTATATTTTGGTCTAAAACGTCCCAACCGTGACTGTCATTCGACCGGTAGGAGATCCAAAAACTTTGAAGATTGCCGATCCCATTCGTGTTCGTGCTTATTCCGAAAAATAAGGGAGAAACTCGTGCTAAAAAGGGTGAGCGGTAATAAAAGGCAAACCGCTTTCTTTTAGAGAGACCACGTGCGTTTGTTTGTGACTTTTATTGCGGGTAGAAAACTATGGGAAGAAAATGGTTGCATGTGTGCGGCCGAAGTAAGAAAACACCCGGAGAATTACGAAAAGAGGGAAAAGGGTACATTGGAGGGGGGGAGATGGGAGGAAGAGGGGTAACCAACCTATAGTGAAAATTAGTGAAGTAGAAATGTATCATAAGAGAACTAGTGTTAAAACAATGAAATACTGCTTATCAGGAAAATTATTTGTATTTCTGATGTGATAATAATAATCTGTATTGCGTTTAACCCTTCTAGACCAATAG
This sequence comes from Tanypteryx hageni, assembly GCA_028673005.1. Taxonomy (NCBI): domain Eukaryota; kingdom Metazoa; phylum Arthropoda; class Insecta; order Odonata; family Petaluridae; genus Tanypteryx; species Tanypteryx hageni. The sequence continues at coordinate 93,806,638 of CM054120.1, forward strand.
AGAAAAAAGCAACAGGTAGAGAGATGTCAAAATAAAAGCAAATTATTTAACCTCATATATACATAACAAATGGATACACGCCAAAATAGCACATTAAAATAGTTTAATTTTCTCAATATTTACAATATTTATACTATATATATATATATATATATATATATATATATATATATATATATATATATATATATATATATATATCAAAATATCAAAAATAACAAATTAAAAAAAAACAAAAATGCAAATTTCTCTTCTAGAATGTCAGTTTCGAAGGTAGATCAAGTTTGGGTTAGATTGACAATACATTTCTTTAGATATTGACGAAAAAACATTGCTTGGAGTCATATTGACCCCACGCGACTAATTAAGGGTTAATGTACTATATGGGAAAATGTTTCAAACAAATATTGTAGATAACAACATTGTCTACAACTTTTATTCCAGTACTTTTTTCGATTTATCAAATATACGGATAAGTGGCTCGAGTAAACACCCACTTCCGGTTGACTGATTGTTACCAAAAACTTATCAACTCTTGGGACTTATACTAAAATGTCAAATATAAAATTTCGTGTTGATACAATCAATAGTTTTTGAGTTAGAGCGCCCACAAAAAGTTATCACACAGACACAAACACACACAGACATCATCGAGAAAATAGTCAAAACGTGTTCAGGGGACCTTAAAACATGTATTCCCGTTGAATTAGATTTTTTTCATGAAAAAATATATATATACACACACATACAGTGGCTCTAATGAGATTCAAACCTTATCAAAAGACCAAACTCAGAAGAAAATAACTCAAGTTGAAGCAAAAAGTATAATAAAGAAAATTATGCCATTAATATTGAGTAGTTGCTATTGACCTTTAAATAGAATAGTTTTTACAAGTGAATTTCTAGTTCTGCAGTTGCTATTGACCTTTAAATAGAATAGTTTTTACAAGTGAATTTCTAGTTCTATCTTTCTGTAGTTGCTCTGTAATGCTCCATGCATAATGGTGGAACCTTATATTAAAATATTCATTTAATCACAGCTTTTAATAAATTGTTCCTATGATTTTCTAGCACACACGGATTCAAAATATGCTCAGACAAATCTGGAAAAATTTTGCTGGTGTCCACATTTTGGAGTGATTTGATAATCATTCTCTCTCTCATCCTTGGCAGTGTTAAAAAATTCTTACTCCCCTCAAGTGATCTAAATGTGCTCTCAGCCATAGTGCATAACCCTTTCACACTGTTTGATGCCTTTGTTAGCCCTCCTCTATTTTTATATTTATATAAACCATTGTTTTCATCATCAGTGGCAACAAGGGCAGCAGCACAAACCTCGCATTTAATCTTTTTAATTAGCTTTTTGCTGACAAATCCAGCAATATAGCCAACTACATCACTGACATAACGGGACAAACTAGCTGGGGAAATTGAAAAATAATCATGATCATCATGTCCTCCTACTTCAGAAAAAGGAAGAGTATCAAATACCCTGCAAGAGAAATTTATTGTCTAAATAAGGATTTCCTCCAGCTCTGCTTCCCATACTTGTCACATTCAAAATAGAAGTGCAATCCAAAGGAATGCAATTGCTCTTCCTTTCTCACATAAGTGTATGCCCTCGGTGAATAAAAATGAAGTGTTAGGGCAAAATACGTAAGTTCCTGAGAGTATTTCTCCTTTGCAACACCTTTAACTGCCCGTTTTAGAAGTTCAGAAGCAGCTCCAGGCAATGATATCTACACAATGACACACAACAATAATTAACTTAGCTCAGGCAATAATATCTACACAATGACACATAACAGTAATGAACTTCTTAATACATTATAAATAAAGTTAGATTAGTATAGATGAAGTATGCTTACTCATTACAAATCTAATGAAATTCATCTAATCTGTTTAATATACAAATGCAAAACCAAAAATATCAATACTACCAGTGTCATAACCAGAAGAGAGGGTCTGGGCCTCTAAACCTAAATTACTTATATTTAACAACAGTGGAAAAGGTTAACACAGTACCACTGCAAAAATGTTTAGTTCTTAATATTAAATGGGTGTGGTTGATATTGTAGAGATTCATTATAACAGTGTTAAGGGGGAGTTTGGGTTAGGTCCCTGTGGAAAAAATCCTGGTTTTGCCACTGAATAATACTCTACCTCTAAAATATCACTAGCAGAGTCACTGATAAGAGACTTCTGCTTCAGCTCTTGTAGCATTTGTGTCAATGACACCACTCTTTTTTTCAATCTTTTAGTGGTTCTTCTAAAGTCCTTAATCTTCTTTCTCTGCTGAGACACCTCCCTTTGAGCGATGAACAACGCTTTCCTTACTTTCCGGGGTGATACCATATCTTCCTCAGAGAAATCCCCAATGTACCTTGAAAAAATATTAACCTCATTCTAAAAAACCATCATTGATTTATAAGCTACATTTGAAACAATGGGAAGAGGATGAAATTGGTACTTACCGGTACATTTTTTGCTTCCCATTGGATGTTGTTAAGGTGGTATTTATATTAGAAATGCCTATTTGTGAGGAGGTCATGGGCAAATCACTAACAGGCACTGAATTTCGGGGTGGAACGGTTAGCGAATGTGAAACGAATCTGTAAGCTTAGTCTTTCTTTTTCAGGATCGTTTTCAGTTGTGATTTTATATTTTTATAAAAGATAAAAGACACATAAAAATGGCTAGTAAAGTGCGTAAGCAAAAAGCAATACCGCTGAAAGTGAAAATGCAGCTCCTACAAGCGGTTGATAACGGTGATAGAACCGAAACTGACATCTGCAAAGAGTTCGAAATTCCCTTTTCAACTTTGTCAACAATTATAAAAAATCGTGATAAAATAACATCTGTGTTTGAGAGAAGCATGTTTGAACCGGAACGGAAGCGTCTACGCACGGCAAAGCACCAGGATTTGGAAGCGGCGCTGATCATCTGGCTTAAGCAAGCAAGAGCCCAGAATGCTCCAATTTCTGGTCCTGTTTTGATGATGAAGGCTGACGCTTTGGGATCAGAATTGGGAATTGAATTCAAGTCTAGTCCTGGACGGTAGGAGCGATTCAAGGTGAGGAATGGTATAATTTTTAATAGTGTTTCTGGCGAGTCGGGAGACATCTCCCGTGATATGACGTCAGAGTGCATAACTTCTACCTTGCCTAAATTATTAACAGACTTTGTGCCTAAGGACATTTTTAATGCTGACGAAACCGGAATTTTTTTTCGCTGCCTCCCAGAAAAAACTTAAGCTTTTAAAAATGAGCAGTGCTCTGGTGGAAAAAAAATCTAAAGAGCGCATTATGGTAATGGTCGCTTGCAATTCAGACGGTTCTGAAAAAATCCCGATGTTTGTTGTGGGTAAATTTCTGAATCCTCGCTGCTTCAAGAATGTAAAGAAGCTTCCCGTGGAATACACTGCAAATAAAAAAGCTTGGATGACGGGAAACATTTTTACAGACTGGGTTAGGGCATTGGGCAAGCGCTTTTCACGCCAGAAGCGCAAAATAGCTTTAATTATCGACAACAGCCCTGCTCATCCAGAAGTGGAAAAGCTGAAATCAATTAAACTGATCTTTCTGCCGCCTAATACAACAAGCGTATTGCAGCCATGTGACCAGGGTATTATAAAAAATCTAAAATGCCACTATCGGAAGTTATTACTCCAGAAATATTTATCTAGTATTGAATCAAATGAGGAAATTAAGTCCGTGAATCTTTTGGATTCCTTGCATTTGTTGTATGCTGCTTGGAGATCAGTTACAGCGAAAACAATCGAAAATTGTTTTCGCCACGCTGGATTTTCCTCTTTGCCATCACCAGATAGGTTTTCTGGACAGGATGAAACTGAATTGACTACGAAAATTAGGGTAAATACATGTACTGAAAGTGAATTGTGTGATATCTTTGGTCGCGTGTCGTCTGTAATGAGATTGACAACTGAAATCACGCTGATTTGGAACAATATGTGGAAAAAAAGATCATTATGAATGCTAGGCAGAAAAAAATTACGGAATTTTTTGTTAAGAAGTAGACAATTGAACTACTTGAGCGACCTTGATCACCTTAATATTTGTACATTGTTTTTAAGAAATTATTGAAATAAAATACTTTTTTATGTGTATATGTAATGAATAAATTATAAGGTTTTCATTATTATAACTAATTACTGTGCTGTTTCCATCGCATATTTGTTATGTCAAGATTTATTTACGAGCTTATATCAATATCTCAAATCAGTCTCAAAAAAGGTTACATGAAATTCGTTTAGCACGAAATTCGGTTAAGACGAAATGTTTGCGATGGCCCCCCACATTTCGTGTTAAGCGGTTTCCACTGTAGTTAATGGAACACAAGAAATGAAGCATCTTACCATGAACATCAGAAGTAGGACTTACGTTGATACTCAATGTCCTTTCTTTAGGGAGCTTTCGTTTAAGTTGCTTAGGAAGAAGATGTTTGGGAAAATCGAAAATTATTGGCACAGCATCTGTTTTTAATTAACCAAGTACCACCAAATTTCTCTCGGTCAAAACAATCTTTTGTAAAGTGTTTGGAACACAGTCTAGATCTTACTGTTGGTACAAAGTTTTCCCGTCTCAAATTCACAGTCCACACTTTCCTCCTACATTCATCTTTACGAAAGCTACAATAACAATCAACATCAACGATATGGTTAACTATTATTGAAGATAAATATGTTCCCGTTTTTAAAAGGATAACTTCTGCATCAGAGATTAGAGCTTTATTACTATGACCTTTGAGCAAAATTTTACCAACACACAGAATTATCTACTTCCATACCATGGAGATGTGATCCCTGTATAATTTATTGAATTAAAGAATACGATTTTATTTAGATGTATAGCTACCAAAAATCGAATTACAAATATAAACCTCACCTAAACAATAATATAAAAGCCAACAATAAGCAACAATAATTTCTTCTTTGATAAAGGCAAGTTACATAAATATATTTACATTTTAACAGTACTTAAGTTATTCCGGTAACTTATTGAAATCCATAAAGCCACTGCTAAATAAACTTTCTAATTATTTGCCTCCAAGTTATTAAAATGTTTTTAATTTCTTTATGCATAACAAATTCATTCAAGTAAGCTCGTAACATTTCTCAACTACACACATTAACATTACCGCAGTATTACTTGCCTATGGAGTGTTAGCAGCCCTCCTTTAACAAATCTTTCTTTGCAGTTGTATGCACAACACGAAACAACCATTGTGATTGTGATTAAATAATCAAATACACAAAAATTTGCTTAATAAAATAACCACGCCAGCATACGTACAAGCGAAATGCTACAGAAGCTTGCCAAGCATCACGTGATCACCGGCTTCCAATGTTGGAGCACATGCGCAGTAGACCATGCCCTCTCTATTTATATTATTACTCTATGGACACGGGTTATACCGTGTGTAACTGCTCGAAATCACGTGAAACCCATAGAGTAAGGATATATATTGGGCGCGCTTCCTGCCTAGGCAGTGGAGAGAAAGTTCCCCCAACATATGCCTCAGCTCGAGTCACGTGACTTTAGGCAAGGGACGGATTTTGTCGCCCGTTCGAACATGCAATGCCGCAGAAGAATTTGGATTAAGGAGTTTTAAAATAGATTCTGTTCCTTTAAAAGGTTAAAATGAAACAATGGGATGAAGAAATCACCCCAAATAATTTGATATTTTTGAAGATTTAAAAATTTCCCTTCGGTTGTAATAATAGAGACATCAGAGAATCCTCTCAGCCCTGGCTCCAGTTTGAATCCATAACAAGATGATATAAACGGAACTTATGATGCCTACTTTCCACATAATATTTAAAACTTATAATGGTTTCCATAGCTCTAAAATCACCGTGGAAGAGTTGCTCATTGTTCCCAAATTTCATAATTTAGCGTTATAAAATCATTATATATAGACGTTCCTTACAAAGGAGGATATAACATACATAATAATAATAATAATAATTTTATTCATCCAAGTGATCTGTTAATACAAATATAGGATAAGTCGATGATAATATATATATATATATATATATATATATATATAGATATTCATGAAAATGCAGGTATAAGTCACAATAAAACAAAGTTAGTCATGATCTAGTTATACAAAAATTCATCAGTTGAGTAAAAACAGCCATTTACAAGATACTCCTTAAGTTTATGCTTAAAGGATCTGTTTTTTGACTCATTTTTTAGCGTAGCAGGGAGCTTATTGAAGAATATTGATCCAGCATTAATTGGACTGTTAGCACACATTTTCAAGGTCTGTGACGAAAGGTGACAGTCCTGTTTACTTCTCGTATTATGATCATGTATATCCGAATTAGATTTTAAATTAAGAATTGATGCATTATTTTTAATAAACAGAATTGAGTAAAATATGTATACACTAGGGGCAGTGAGAATGTTGAGGTTTTTAAATAAGTTACGGCAACTATCTCGTCTTTTTGCCTTGGCTAAGATTCTTACAGCCCACTTTTGGAGTTTAAACAGACGTAAGGAATGGTGAGAGTGACCCCATACCATAATGCCATATTTTAGATGGCAATAAATATAGGCATAGTATATTGTAAGTGCTGTGTGTAGGTTAGTGATCTGCATCACTCTTTTGAGGAGGAAGCATCCTACACTAACTTTCTTGCATGTGGCATCAATATGTGCTTCCCACAAACAAAGGTGAAATACTCCTTTAGCCAAAACAACTAGAGGGCTACAAAACCCAAAGCTAAAGGCTAAAGGAGTATTTCACCTTTGTTAGTTTTGGCCAAAGTTATTGAGCTACTATCTATTATGTGCTTCCCAGTTTAGTGTTTCACTTAAATGAACTCCTAAAAATTTTACTACTGCCGAATTCTTCAGAGAATTGTCTGAAACTTTTAACCAAGGAGTTTGAGTTATTATCTTTTGGGAGGGATGAAATTGTATGAATGTGGATTTGTTATTATTTAAGAAGACCTTGTCTTTGGTGCACCAACTTTCCATTTCGCTAATTGCATTTTGCGGGCTGAAGGAATCACAGGGGTTTATCAGTAGATGGTTAGTTTCATCAGCAAACATGTATAGATCACCTCCTTTAAGGTAGGAGGGGAGATCATTAATGAATAGTAGGAATAACAAAGGTCCAAGAACTGACCCTTGAGGGAGGCCTCTAGTAACATAGTGGAGTTCAGAGGAAATTTTACAATTATCAGCTTCAGAGTAGATTGTTACAGCTTGTTGCCTGTCAGTAAGAAAAGATTCTATCCATTTATTAGCTAGTCCAGAGATCCCATAAGACTTAAGTTTGCTTAGGAGAATTTTATGGTTGATGGAATCAAAAGCCTTTGATAGGTCATAAAAAATCCCAATAACATTATTTCGATCATTCAATCCATCTAGCACAGCATGGACGAACTTTGCTATGGCAGTTTCGGTGGATCTACCTTTGCGAAATCCATATTGGTATTCGGAAAGAATATTATGCTTGTCCAAGAATGAGGTAATTCTGTTATACATAATGCTTTCAAGGATTTTGGAGAAGACAGATAAGGTGGAAATTGGTCGAAAGTTCTCCATAGTGCAGGTGTTACCTTTTTTGGGAACAGGAATCACTTTGGCAATTTTTAATTTTTGGGGAAACGTTCTGGAACTTAATGATTCGTTAACAATATGGGTAATTGGAGAAAGAAGATATTGGATGACATCACCTCTGAGAAGAGAGCATGGGATGTCATCCCACCCAGATGAATTTTTACGACTTATTTTACTAATTATTGATTTAATTTCATTTTCATTAACAGGTTGGAGAAATATAGAAGTAACATTAGAGTAGGATAGAGTTGGGATGTTGACTGAATTGTCTATTATCTGTGGGTTGACAAGTTGATTAACAGCTCCTAGAAAGTAATTAATGAGTTCATTGGCTATGGATAATGGATGAGAGACTATCTTGCCATTGACAGAAATTTCATTGATGGAATATTTATTTGTACTCAAAGATGTAGATTTTTTTATAATATTCCAGGCAGATTTAGTTTTGTTACTGGAAGAGTTTATTAGATTGATGTTGAAGTTCCTTTTAGCATCCTTTACTAGGTTTGCAAAATTCTTTTTGTGCTCAAGGTAGACTTTTTTGTCAATAGAGTTATTGGTGAGAGTCAGTTTTTGAAACATTTGTTTCAGTTTAACTGATTCAGACCTAACTTCATCAGTGACCCAAGGGTTACTACTATTAAGGTAATTGTTGATCCTCACACATCTGAAAGGAAAGCAGTCATTGAAATAGGAAAGGAAGGTAGATAAGAAACTGTCAAATTTATCATTGACTGAAGTTGACTGATAGACTTTTGTCCAATTCTCATGTTTTAGAGCAGAGGTAAATTTGGAATGAGCTGAAGGCATAAAATAGCGTTTATATACAAAATGATTTGCTTTAGAGTTAGTGTTTAAGGCAATAGAAGTAGGTAGGTAGTGGGATAGTGGAGCTTGATGGTCTGAGAGACCAGAGTTAACAATAGAACACTGCTGAAGCTGTAGGTTAGAAAAAATGTTATCAATGCATTTGGTAGAATGGCTAGTAATTCTAGTTGGCTCAAATGAGGACTGACTGAGGTTGAAGGAATTAAACACATCTATCAATTCCGATTTCATGGGGCTACTTGAGCAAAAATCAATGTTAAAATCACCACAAGTAACAATGTAATTAGATTTCTTTTCACATAGGTTAAGAACCTTTATCATGCTATCTAGAAAGACACTGAAGTCACCATTTGGTGATCTGTATGTGGACAGAATTAGTATATTTTTGTCTTCAAGAGACAGTTCAGTGACCCAACATTCAAAATTTTGTTCAGAACAAAAGGGGTTAGCAATTGGCAAACCCCTGGCCCTGTAATTATTCTTAATTAGAGTTAATACACCACCACATTTTAGGTTGCTTCTGCAGAAGCTGCTTGTAATAAAATAATTGTTAATTGCAATGCTAGGTAGTTCGCTTTCTTTGAGCCAGTGCTCAGAAATACATATAATGTCAGGGTTGAGGGGGCTAATTAATAGTTCAATTTAATTTCTTCCAATCACCATCACATAAACAACATGCTACTTCCTTCTATCCTTTATCAGGAACTGTTTACATCTATTCTTAAATTTTGGGACACTTTTTACATTACGTACCTCAGCAGGTAACTTGTCAAACTCTCTTACTCCATTCACAAACACTTCTCTTGGCAATTTCTTTACCTCTATACACATTAACAAATGCGTTTAAAAGAGCCGGGAATATATTAATTAAATTATGATAAACTTAAAGTATTTTTAAATGCGGTATTATAAGCACAAAATTATGTAAATATTTCTCGGAAAAATTATCGACTATTCGTACGTATTTCATGTTCTTATATTAATACATATTAAAAGAAAAACACGATTATCCATTAAAAGTACTTGATTACACAAGCAAATTATTTAGCCATAATATTCCAATAAGTTGAGAAACACTATTACAACAGAAAACTGCATCAATACTACATATTTTAAGAATCTCATCCTTACGCAATTCAGACATTTATCTTTTTCATTAAACATACCTATGGAATGTAATCGATCCCCCTTTCACATATCATTCTTGGCAATTATATGCACAACAAGAAACAACCATACTGCGTAATATGGAGTGCTTAAATAACTCAATAAATGAAAAACTCAACACCAAAACTACAAAACACAACCACAATGTACGGGATGCTTCGGCAGCTCGCCTTAAGGCCTTAAGTCACGTTGTCACCGGTTTCCAATGTTGGGCCCATGAGCAGTAGACCAAAATCGCTCTATCTATATATCCTTACTCTATGGTGAAACAACTCGAAATCACGTGAAACCACTCCAAACCACTATGAGCCAATGACATTGAAAAATCGGAGAAAAGACGCGCCATTTTCCTTAGTGTGGTAGGTGCAGTCATATTTGATACGATTGAAACACTGGTTTCTCCTCTATCCCCCTATGAGTTTCGTTCTATGAATTAGTGGGAAAGGTAACCGATCACTTGCATCCACCTCCCACTCGAGTGATTAGCCGGTATCACCTTCACTCAAGGAAACAGCGACCTGAAGAAGGTGTTGCTGAGTTCGTGAAGGAACTGAGATGCTTGGCCGCACCATGCCGCTTTCTCGACTTGGACGAGGCTCTGCTGGACCAGTTGCCGTAGGAACTGAAGGATGAACCGATACAACAAGCGTTGCTGACCCAGGCAGCTTCGATGGAGCTAAAACTAGTGGTTGCATATGCGAAGGCCAAGGCAATGGACGAACACGGCCGCTGAGGCATTCAAGGTTTCTCAGACAACATCCAAGGAGGAAGCACGGACTCAACAGACACAGGAGTGCTTTTGCTGCGGAGCAAAACATTCACCCGCGTCATGTCGCTTCTCAAGGGAGAAGTGCAATTATTGCGGGAAGGTTGGCCATATTTGTCTTATGGTCTATCTCAGGAGTCTTGTCCATGATGCTGCTCGGAAGCAGCTTGGTGAGGCGAGTTCTCAGGCATCGTCCCATCAGCAGCTCTGCAGGGGTCCTCCCGGTGGTGGTGTGTAGGGTTGTGCACTGTGCTAACAGGAATCAAGCCACCCTGTTATGGATATCCCCTCCCTTCAAAACCTTAAGCGCATTTTTGTTGACTGGACCATTATCTCCACTTAGCCATGACTGGATGGAATGGTGCACTGTCGACGTTGTATACAAGAATTCGGTAGGATGGTTGGTTATGTTTTGGTGAAGTTATGCTACTCTTCTTTGTTCAATTGGATGCGCTTGACGAAGGTGCATTGTATGGTGAGGCGAGTTTTCAGGCATCGTCCCATCAGCAGCTCTGCAGGGGTCCTCCCAGTGGTGGTGTGTGGTTTTGTGCGCTGTGCTAATAGGAAACAGGCAACGCTGGTATGGACATCCCCTCCCTTAAAATGCTTAAGCACATTTTTGTTGACTGGGTCATCATCTCCGCTTGGTCATGACTGGATGGAATGGTGCACATCGTATACAAGAACTTGGTAGGAGGGTTGGTTATGTTTTGGTGAAGTTATGTTCCTGAGAACTTGTTCCCGAGTTATTCTGCGGTTAGGCGCGTGTTTGACTGTTTAAATTGCTGTAAACATCTGTTGCCTGTGCCAGTCCATCTGTTAATATCCTTGAGTTAACTGTGGGTCCATTACGCTTTTAGAGTACATTCTTCTCAGCACTCAGGCGATCTCCCAGCTCGCCTTGGGGAACCTGCAAGAGAGAGATGATCACGCCCACGTTTATGAAACTCTTGTGGGAGAATAAATTCCCAGCTTTAAAAGTAGTTCACTATGCTAAGGTGTCCGCTATAGGCGTCGCAGTCAGCTCTCTCTCTATCTCTCTTTTTCTCCCTCTATTTATTGCAGGAAGGTTAGCAATATTTGTCTTTTGGTCTATCTCAGGAGTCTTGTCCATGATGCTGCTCGGATGCATTTTGGTGAGTCGAGTCTTCAGGCATCGTCCCATCAGGAGCTCTGCAGGGGTCCTCCCGGTGGTAGTGTATGGTGCTGTGCGCCGTGCTAACAGGAATAAGGCCACCCTGGTATGAATATCCCCTCCCTTCAAATGCTAAAGCACATTTTTGTTGACTGTATCATAATCTCCACTTGGCCACGACATGATAGAATGGCAAAGGTGCATTGTAAGGTGAGGTGAGTTCTCAGACATCGTCCCATCAGCAGCTCTGCAGGGGTCCTCCCAGTGGTGGTATGTGGTGTTGTGCGCTGTGCTAACAGGAATCAGGCCACCCTGGTATCGATATCCCCTCCCTTCAAAAGCTTAAGCGCATTTTTGTTGACTGGACCATCATCTCGACTTGGCCATGGTGTACTGTCGATGTCTTATACAAGAACACGGTAGGAAGGTTGGTTATGTCTTGGTGAAAATATGTTCCTGAGGAAATGTTCTCGAGTTATTTATATGTTGAGCACGTGTTCGACATTTCAAATTGCTGTAAACATCTGTTGCCATTGCCAGTCCATCTGTTAATATCCTTGAGTTAACTGTGTGTCCATTACGCTGTTTGAGCACATTTTTCTTAGCGCTCGGGCAGTTTCTGGGCTTGCCTCGGGGAACCTGAAAGAGGGAGATGATCATGCTCAGGTGTACGAAACTCCTGTGGGAGAATAGATTCCCAGCTTTTAACGTAGTTCACTATGCTAAGGTGTCCGCTATTGGCGTCGCAGTCAGCTCTCTCTCTCTATCTCTCTCTTTTTCTCCCTCTATTTATTGCGGGAAGGTTAGCCATATTTGTCTTTTGGTCTATCTCAGGAGTCTTGTCCATGATGCTGCTTGGATGTAGCTTGGTGAGTCGAATTCTCAATCATCGACCCATCAGCAGCTCGGCAGGGTTCCTCCCGGTGGTGGTGTGTGGTGTTGTGCATTGTGCTAACAGGAATCAGGCCACCCTGGTATGAATATCCCCTCCCTTCAAATGCTAAAGCGCATTTTTGTTGACTGTACCATCATCTCCACTTGGCCACAACTGGATGGAATGGCGCACTGTTGACGTCGTCAACCTCCCGATGGTGGTGTGTGGTGTTGTGCACTGTGCTAACAGGAGTCAAGCCACCCTGTTATGGATATCTCCTCCCTTCAAAAGCTTAAGTTCATTTTAGTTGACTGAACCATTATCTCCACTTGGCCATGACTGGATGGAATGGTGCACTGTCGACATTGTATACAAGAACTCGGTAAGATGGTTTGTTATGTTTTGGTGAAGTTATGCTACTCTTCTTTGTTCAACTGGATGCACTTGATGAAGGTGCATTGTAAGGTGAGGCGAGTTCTCAGGCATCGTCCCATCAGCAGCTCTGCAGGGGTCCTCCCAGTGGTGGTGTGTGGTGTTGTGCACTGTGCTAACAGGAATCAAGCCACCCTTTTATGGATATCCCCTCCCTTCAAAAGCTTAAGTGCATTTTTGTTGACTGGACCATCATCTCAACTTGGCCATGACTGGATGGAATGGTGCACTGTTGACGTCGTATACAAGAACTCAGTAAGATGGTTGGTTATGTCTTCGTGAAATTATGCTACTCTTCTTTGTTGAACTGGATGCACTTGACGAAGGTGCATTGTAAGGTGAGGCGAGTTCTCAGGCAACGTCCCATCACCAGCTCTACAGGGGTCGTCCAGGTGGTGGTGTATGGTGTTGTGCGCTGTGCTTACAGGAATCAGGCCATGCTGATATGGATATCCCCTCCCTTCAAATGCTTAAGCGCATTTTTGTTGACTGGACCATCATCTTAACTTGGCCATGACTGGATGGAATGGCGCACTGTCGATATCATATACAAGAAGTTGGTAGGAGGGTTGGTTATGTATTCGTGAAATTATGCTATTCTTCTTTGTTGAACTGGATGCACTTGACGAAGGTGCATTGTAAGGTGAGGCGAGTTCTCAGGCATCGTCCCATCAGCAGCTCTACAGGGGTTGTCCAGGTGGTGGTGTATGGTGTTGTGCGCTGTGCTTACAGGAATCAGGCCACGCTGATATGGATATCCCCTCCCTTCACATTCTTAAGTGCATTTTTGTTGACTGGACCATTATCTCCACTTGGCCATGACTGTATGGAATGTTGCACTGTCGACACACATTCCTTGTGTATCGTAACGGAACAGTGGCCATTTTGCTTGATAAAAGTTTGCCATTGCTTATTGAGCGGTTGTCAGTTACTCTGATTTTGTCAAGTAGATATGCATTCATCACTGTTTAAGAAAACATGACGGAATGAATTTGTTCTGATCTCCAATCAACAGATAAGTCTTAAAAATGTCATATATTTTTGAAAAAAATTGTAACGAACTAGTTCTATGATGTGTTATGTGAATGCAGTTTGTGAGAATGCTTTTATATTTTCTTAACAGATACCTGCAATGGATAGATCTTCTAGGAAAGAAGGAAAGAAATTTCTCTCGTTTGTTTGTGTGTGAGAAGCATTTTGAGAGGAAATGTTTCTCATTTTTAGGTGTTAAGCCTCGCTTACTTCTCCTAGCTGTGTCATCCATTGCCCTGGCCGTGAATATGGTACGTGTCAGTTCACAAAATAAGCCGTAATTTTAGATTGAGTAACTGAAATTTCTATTTAAAACTTCTCACGGTTATCAGGAAATTATAGTGAGTTTTGAAATTAAACTGCAACATAGATGCCCAAGGATAGAATTGTGCTTGTAATAGAATGAAATAAGTGTACCATAGTGATGTCTCATTGTTTTAATTTGAAATATTTTGAATTTACAGAAATTGTTAACTTGATTATTTCTTTTTTCTCATTATTCATTTGTTTATAATCCTAGACTTTAAGATAATTCTTTGTTTCAAAACATATTTAGAAATATGTATGTATTTTTCGATCGAGAAATTGAAATTTCTATACCAAAAGATTTCCTTGTTATATGATGAATACATATAATACATATAATTCATTTTTATATCTTTATTGTATAATATTTATGTAAAAATACCTCACTTATGTAATTTGATAATGACTTTGTACTCTCGCAATGTGTGATATACGGTAATAAATTTGATTTCTTATATGCAATTCTTTCATTTAAGTCCATTTAATCTGTTCGTGCAATTTATGTGTACTATGATTATCATATTAAAACGGGAGTGGGAAGGGGGTGAGGGACATCCTGTGATGACGTCACGCTAGCTAGGAGGGAATTGTTATATATGTATGTGCTTGTTATTTGATTTGTTTTGTGGCCTATTTTTCTTTCCCTTTCTCCCGATTTATTTGACTTTCTATTCGCTCCTTACCCTGATTTCATGTGATTGATGTACTATGTATGTACTGGCTCTTTCCATGTTTTTTTGTCTGCTTTAAGCAATGCTATACAGCATGCACTTTCAAAGAAAGTGAACAACTTCTTGATTTTTGGTGACCTGAATGTAGAACTCTTCAAGGACTCGCCGAAAAAATTGATCATGAAAATTCAGTTTTGGCCTCGGTATTAGGAAATGAACTTACTCATATCTCAACACAGTCTTCTATGCTTATTGACTTAATCATTTCAGATGTTCCAACCACTGATCTTTCTCATAAAATGATATATACTGATCTCTCTGTTCATCTAGCCCTCAATGTAAAACTTAATTTACCTAACATTCCTGCAAATATTAAGCCTGCCTATACTTGCAAACGGATCTGTGACCAAACTTCAATTCAAATGTTTTGTTCAATGCTATCCTGGGAATTGTGGGAGGAAATTGATCTTGCCCAAGGTGTAGATGCCAAATTTAATTCCTTCTTAAATATGTTTAAACTGTGTTTTAATGCAGCCTTACCTGTAAAATGCATTAAGCAGAGGCCACTTTCATCCAAGCATAAATTTTATTCAGCTGAACTAGTGCATATGAGCAAGTCCTTACATAGCCTGCACAGTAAATGCAAATATGATGATACTGGTTTAAAAATGAACTATCAATGTGATCTTAAAAGATTCAAGCTGTTGGTTGCAGAATCCAGGAAATTAGCCAACAAAAATTATATTATCTCATCCAATAATACTGTGAAATCTGCCTGGGCAATCAATAAATCTAATACAAAGGGATCTGCCCACAATTCAAGCCCAAAACATGTCTCCTTTAACAACGAAATTGGATCTGACCCAGAAATAATTGCTAATAACTTGAACCAGCAATTCTGTCAATCTCCTTGAGTTACTCAACTTCCTAATGGTCAGTCTGAGCCTTAATGTTATATGCCTACTTCATGTTCTCATACTTTGTTTTTACATCCTACTGATCCTTATGAAATAATTAACATTGTAAATTCCTTTAAGACAAAATGATCTTGCGGTTTAGATGAAGTCCCTATTCCAGTGGTATAGGCTGCTATTAAATTTATAGCCCCTCCTCTTGCTGATATCATCAACCTATCTTTTTCTGAAGGTTGCTTTCCTTACAACCTTAAGTTCCCTGTGATAACTCATATACCCAAAAAGGCACTTCTAGTTCAGAAAATTACCATCCAATTTCTGTTCTCTCTGTGTTTTCTAAAATAAGTGAAAAAGTTTTCTACTTGCAGGGAGAGTTGCGACAATGTATTCAAAATTACAAGCACTAGAAGATTCTAATACAACCATTCAGTTGCAAAAAGAATTTGTGGCATTTTATTTGATGGTGGTTGATTAAAGTGGCATAGAATTTACGACTATCCTTTGTCCTGCTGAAAGCAACCGAAGATATCTAATATGATGAAATCCAAAAATCTGCTGAATATTTAATGCCAGAAATTACTACAAAAGATGTAACAACCAATTAATTTCATTTCTAAGAATTGTTTTTTATGTTTTTCTGCATAATAAACCTCTTGGATTAAATTTAATGGTAAACACATATAACATCAGCCAATTATATTAAGCTTTCCTTATCGGATTTCTTCTTAACTAGAAATGTGTAGATCAGCATAATTGAAATTGCTACTGGCATTCTTTTTTTGTGAGATTCACAGTAAATATGCTTTTTAACTGCTCCAATTCCAAGATATGGAACGTAAAATGTAATATTGCAAAAAGTACATCTTGCCTCAGTTGGGTATCCTTCTACTGACTTAATCGAATCAAATTGCTTTTCCCATAATTTATTAAAGCTACATAAAGGTTTCTTTGGTTTAGGTAAAGTTGTAGAACTCATATTGGGAAGGGTTAAATTCCCAAAAAGTGATAAAGTTTTCTGAGTACATTTGACAATTTTGGATCATTCTGCAGCAAATAGATTGCTCAAAAAAAGTCAAATTGATTCGTAGATAATTATTGAAGACAGTATTATGCTTATGGTGCATGCTGCTGACAAATTTTCCCAGCATTGGAGCTAGAGCTTATGCCTTCATTCAATATTAAACGCTAAAATAATAAAACTAATATTTTAATGTAGATCATTGGAAGCCAATCAATGTGAATGTTTTATTGTAATTATTGGTTAATCTTATCACCTAATTATATGTATTTGGTAATGAAAATTAAGAATATTATTTTTGTGAGCTGTTTGCAGTATTTTCATTTTAAAACTCTGAGTAATTTACAGTTAAAAAGAATGATATTACCTTTATGAATCACTACGCCACTCAATGAGGACACTCCTCCTGTAGTGGAGTGTGTGGAAGGTTGTAACATGTCAATCACTTGTTTTAAACTCATACAAGACGATTTCATTGTGTCAAACACTGGGTCCTTCTCTCTTGGGAAAAATCTTTGTCACTTTCCCATCAGAAAATTCCATTCCTTCCTTCATAATACATAAATTTTACAGAAGAACCAAAAAGCTGGCACCTATTGACCATCTATCTTAGAAACATCTCGGTACAAACCTTTCATCTATACACTTAAGGGTCATAAACTCTCCTTGTTGAGGATTTGCAAACAAAGTTGGGTCTGTAGAAAGATTTGAGGTTTTCCCAGCGAATGGCTGCAATGAAGTTTTCTCGGGTTTCCAGCTCTGTTTACTTTCAATGAAGCCTCTTTCTTCACACGCTGGCATATACGGTAGCTAATTTTGTGCCCAAGGCAAGAATATAAATGGCACTCCCCCCCTTATATTTTCATAGTAGTTATTTTGTTAAAAAAGGAAAATATGTAAATAACAAGAATAATAATAACACAAAGTTTATTTATTATAGTCATGAGATACATACACAATCAACTAATGCATATGTAAGTGTGCATTTAACATACTATTTTAAAAAATCACAAAAAATTAAACCATATCAGGCAGGAATATTTTTTACATTTGCAGCTTTCGCGCTTTTAATGAGACAAATTCTACAATAAATGCATCATAATTAATATTATTCGCTACCTCATGTCCTATTGACAAGATGGACATCTTTGTTAACCTCTCCTGACCCATCGATGCTCAAAGGTAGTATTAAGAAATATTCCCAAATTAGGGTTTTCTATAAGGCTACATGATCCTCTAAGTGGTAAATCGTTTTTGGCACAAAACATCACTGCATCAAGAATTATTTCCAATATGTCTCCATTTTTGTTTATCAGCTTCAATGGATTTTTGTAGTGCCTCATCAATACATTCTCTGCTCAGTTTTTCTTAATGGTGTGCTAGGGATAGTTGATGTATAATAATTTTTTATACATGGTGTTTCTGATATACGTGGCAATATTTCAGGGGTGTTGAACAAAAACAAAGAAAATAAACTATATAAACATGGATTCTTGGATGCTTGGTTTTTGAGTTATGATAAAATTAATTCTCATACTCTGTAGGGAAAGGTGCCTACAGATAGTGTGGTGTATGGCACATTTGATAGTTGAAAGTTAAAAGGAAGAAGGAGATGAGAAAAAAGAACGATTAAAGCCATTCACGAAAGTGTTCATTAAATTTTCCAAGATTACTGCACTATAGTACAGTTGCGAACGGTTCACAACAAATGCTCAAAATGCCAGCCTTGTACCTCTGCACAGTCTGCTGCCCATCTCATCAGAGATCGTCGCAGATGCTCAAAAACTCCATCTCTTCTACGAACAACTTCACACATAGCTACTATCCAAAACTGTATTTACACTATGTTGTTCAAGGGCATTTCATACATGAGACTCTTTAGGTGGCCTAAGACAAAAATTCATCGGGTTCAAATTGGGTGAGCTTGCGGATTATGTGGTAGGCCCGCCTCGACCTATCCATCATTGTGGGTACCTGTCATTCAAAAATGTTCTCACTGCATGACCAAAATGAGGTGGTGCACCATCATGCATGAACTACATGCATGCTCATGTCTGTAGTGGGATATCTTCCATTAATTATGGCAGGTTGTTTCGTAAAAATTCCAGATACACTGCTCCTGTCAGCCTGTGCTGGATGAAGTATGGCTCAATCAGTCGATTCCCTAGTATGCTCACCCCATACATTTATTGAAAACTGCTGCTGATGTCGTGGGTACGGAATTTCATGTGGATTGACATCAGCCCACTAATGCTGACTGTGGTAGTAGACAATGCCATCACGAGTAAATCCTGGGTCTAGTGAATGGAGGTGTGTAATGCGGGAGGTCTCTGTGTAGGCACCTTTCTCTCAAGATTATGAGAATTATAATTAAATTATACCCCAATTAAAAAAACAAAAATACTTGAAAACTACCTTTGAGCATCGATGGGTCAGGAGAGGTTAACAAAGATGTCCATCTTGTCAATTGGACATGAGGTAGTGAATAATATTAATTATGATGCAATTATTGTAGAATTTGTCTCATTAAAAGTGCAAAAGCTACAAATGTAAAAAATAATCATGCCTGATATGGTTTAATTTTTTGTGATTTTTTAAATAGTATGTTAAATGCACACTTACATATGCATTAGTTGATTGTGTATGTATCTCATGACTATAATAAATAAACTTTGTGTTATTATTATTCTTGTTATTTACACATTTTCCTTTTTTAACAAAATAACTACTATAAAAATATAAGGGGGGAGTACCATTTTATATTCTTGCCTTGGGCGCAAAATTAGCTACCGTATATGCCAGCGTATAAGTCAACCTTTGAAGCTCAATAAAAAATTCCGAAAACTTAAGGTCGACTTATACACCAAATATAAAATGTGACCCTTAAATAACAGATTAAAAACATTGATATTTACAAAAACATTTGATCTTATGGTGTAGGTGATCGCCATTTTGAACCAGCTGCTCCACTGTTTACATATTCTGTCATTTATTTTAGAAGATTTAAGATAATTATTTTTAGTCGGTATATAATAATTTGCTTATGTCCCTCTGTCCGGAACGCTATTTGAACCTGAATAACTCGAAGACTAAACAAGCTTTTGACCTGATTCCTTTTGCAATATGTTTTATTTAGCAGTAAAATTGACAATTTGCAGTAAAAGTTTCCAACCGATTTTCAAAATTTCCGTTATTTCTTTCCGACCAATTTTCAAAATTTCCATTATTTGGGAAAATATCAGCTTTTAAATGCGTTTTTGCCTTGCTGACCACATCATTGTTAAACTTCGAGAGTCAATTGTTGTCACAACTCGCATACGTGTAATATATACGAGTGCATAGATTGCCTTATATTATCGTAGGATTTTTCACAAAAATACGTAATCCTAATGGGACTGGGATTTAGTTTGGATTCCTTTGCTTATATAAACGACTATATAGAATGGCAAAAGCAGCATTTAACGAGAAGGACCTTCTCACAAGCAAGAAAATAAATTTAGAAACAAGAAAGAAATAGCAAAATGCTACATATGAAGCATAGCTCTTTATGGTACAGAGACGTGGATGGTAAGGAGAAAGGAGGAAAAATATTTAGAAAATTTTGAGATGTGGGTATGGAGGAGAATGATGAAAGTGAAATGGACAGAGAGGAAGAGAAATGAAGAAGTATTAGAAATGGTGAGAGAAGAAAGGATGCCAATAAAAACAATCAGGAAAAGAAAAGCAAATTGGAAAAGACATATATTGAGAAGACAGTGTTTACAAAGGACGATCTTAGAAGGAAAAATTAGTAGAAGAGGGAGAAAAAGAATAGGAATATTAGAGAATATGAAGCAGGGATGTAATACTTACAGAGGTATAAAAGAGGCTTCTAGGGAGAGAGAGAGAAATGGAGGCAGTGATTTAGTTAAAACCTGTCTTCGGACAGAAGCATGATGATGATAGATGTAGAGTAAAAGAGAAGGGGATGTGTGGAGGGAGATCGGAAGGAAGGGATATAGAATGGAAAGTACATAGAGAGTAAGGGTGGTATAGAATTAGAATAGGACGGTAGGAAAGAGATTAAGAAGGAGACAGAGAAAAAGAGGAAGAGCTATGGACAGGAGGGAATGAGAGAGGGGGAAGGTGAGACAAAAGAGAGGGAGGGGGGAAGAGAGAAGGAAGTGAGAGGGAGGGAGGGAATATTACTATTTATTTATTATCATCATTTAACATATCTTACTGATTTTTCATATCGAAATCAAATATATTTGGAATATTTATATCATAATCCTGTCATATCTGATGGGAACTTATGCTAATAGTTGATAAAAATTAAAATTTTAACTTTTGTTTTTATTACTGAACCTTAAAAATAGAAACGATCTATTTGCAATTACAGGAACGAAGGATAAGTAGAAATACATTCCGCCAATAGATGGCAATATGGTATATGATTGGTATTTCTTAAATTAAACAAATGATTTAATAACTCAAAAACTGACACTGCATTTTTTGTAAAAGGTTACATTTAGGTTTCAAAAACCATAAATTTCCTCGTATTCTTCAATCGAAGTTTTTTTAGTGAAAAAGTGTGGGTGTCAACTTATATGGCAAATATATGTCCAGTCATGTATTTACAATCTGAAAAATTGAGGTCGACTTATACACCAGCATATATGGTAGTTACGTCTCTGAACAGCACATAAAATTTAAATGATAATCCAAGATGACAATCTAGTAGAAACCAATTAACATGAAAACAGATAACACAAAATATCAGTTAACACAAAATGCACGCTTGGTTGGTACTGGCAGTTATGTTTTACTGAGTATAATTTTTTGGCCAACAAAAATTATTCTTGGTTTTAAAAATACAATTCTAGGTTAATTCCTTCTGATAATGTGAAATGGCATTTAAGAATGCCCCACTCCCTTCTTATCAGGGCCATGCCAACCCAGGATGCAAGTGGAATGGGATGATTCAGCACTGCCATTTCATCACAGGGACGATTCAGCACTGGTCATTTCGGCACAGGCCGTTTCATCATAAGTAGATATTATTCTATTTCTTTATAAATACAGTTACATTTAAACGTGCTATCTTAAATAAGAAATAAATACTTTTATTGCTTTAGATGAAATTATTTGAATAATACTGTACCTCCCCGGGTTGGGTAAGTTTAAGTGTTTTGGTTTCTTCCCACATTCGCTGTCCCACTCCCCCGAGGGGACAATATTTCACAATATTTTCCGAGTTTAATATATAATTCAAATGAATACTTTTTAACTGTAAAACTGGGAAATATAGATTAACACATTATTTAAATAATAGTACATAAAACAATAAAAGAGTATTTATTTTTAATTGAAGATAGCATGGTATGTTACGTATAAATTCTGCCCTATAGATGTAACTGTATCTATAAAGAAATAGAATAATAATTTATCTTCTTATGATGAAACTGCCTGCGCTGAAACGGCCGATGCTGAATCATCCCTGCGATGAAACGGCAGTACTGAACTGGCAGTGATGAAACGGCGGCTGAAACGTACCAGATCCGGGTTCAAGGTACCCGGGTGCCAATTAGTTGGGGGCACCTTCCCATCAAGATAGTTATATCTATATATCATTGGAACACAATGAATGGGTGATGATTTTCACCCTTTCACTGTGGATCTTTTTCCTTAAAGCAGGAAGGGAAAGAGGAAATAGCAGAGCGATACAAAATTTCTCAGTATGCTTTCTGATCATAAATCTAAAAGCATTTTAGATAAAACTGTGATTCTTTATAATGGCTAGGTTGAATTCACAGCTAAGTCTGTAATAATTCTTTTACTTTATCATGTTTAACTATAAGTTGTGTTAAATTTTTATTCATTTTTAAAGAGCAATTAAATAGCCATGCCATCCTGCATTCGGTCGATATACAGGGTGTCTATAAATTAAAGTACAATTTTGAAGGCTTATAACTTTTAACTCATGACACTTATCGGAAAAAGAATTGCTGTACAACAAAGCCTCAACATTCAAGTTTTCCACCATAGAGATAGGTGACATCTCCTACTAGGGTCCACTACAGTAGTGATGAATTAGTAGTGGCAGATTTCAGTGGCAGTTAGCGTGCGTTTTGCTGTTTTGCGTTTGAAGAAACACATCCATCGACAACTGTGAGTTATCGTTTCAGGACAAAGTTTGGAAAAACTCCTCCCAGTAGAATTGAATTCATATCAATTTATGATATGAATGAATGAATTGATACGAAAGATCAACTTTTTGGATACTGTGTTAAGAATAATTCCCTTGATTAAAATTTAGCTGAACCATGGCCGGTGGAAGGTTAAGGTAAGCCAAGACCTTGTCCTATGTCTTAGTCAGTGGATTAACCACTGGCATAATTTCTTGTGATGAATTTGTTCTTTTAAAAGTTAACATACACCAGTTTGATTACCAAGAATTTTTCTTATTTGGTTTTTTTCAAAGACGTGTGCAATGACAAATTCTTTTTTTGGTCATGTCCTCCCAAAAGTTTGTGCCAGTCCTGCTGAGAACAACTAACATAAGTTCGTGTCATAGGCTTAATTGTTTTTAGTGTTTATCTTCATGATTTTGCTATTTCACATATAAAATTAATTGAGAGAATTCCTTTTCGAACGATTTATTCATTTAAAAAGTTAAATAGTTAATTTTAAATATTAAAATATAATGTTAAATGCATAATTTTAAAGTATATCATAAGTTACCTAATTATTTTTTAGAGCATTGTTCTTTCTTACTTCTGTGTATGTTATCATTTTTTTAACATTCTAAAAAGATATATTTTAGTATATAAAATCCAATAAAATTCATTCATTTGTGTAAGGTTTAGTAGTAATTCAAGTAATTTTGGAGACTTAGCAGTATTCAAAGAATTTTGATTCTACTTTGTATTTATTGTTTTTCATCTGTTGCCATATTTAATCTGCTGATAATTGGTTAAATAAATGATGAACTTAGAAACCTGTTAAATCAGTAAAAATGTAACCCATTGCAGTAAAACCTGTTTATTTAAGCAACTTATGGTTTTGCTGAAAGAGTGATCAGTGTATAAGGACATGCATATATTGTTTGAATTTTGACTGTTTCACAAAAGGTAAATGAAATCCAGAGATTTCTTTGTGTAAGGGACAATTTGAAATTGTTTAAGTGTTGAAATAAGGTACCATGTTACAAAAATAACGTTAAATAAATAATTCCAATGTTTCAATAAAAATATCTATTTTTACCCATTTTTTTGTTTATAAAATGAATGTATTTGAGTGTGGGAGTGTGTTTGCTTATCAATCGAGTTCTGATTTCGATCAATTTTCAGGATTTTCTTAGCATGTTTGTATTAAATTAGTGTTGGCAGCGCTGGATTAAGGCATCTGAAGGCCCCAGGCAAAAAAGGTTTGGGAGGCCCTCAACTCTTCATAAGGGGGGGTGGGGAACTCAATCTACAAAATTTTTTACAACTTGCGAATGGAAAAAATGTATGCAGCAGGTTAAATAAATTAAACTACAGACATGCATAAATAGAAAATTTAAGATTTACACATTTTATTTACAAAACAAAGCTTAAAATTTTATTGAAATGATTATAGCAGTTACCACTGTTATAAATGTATAAATTTTATAACTTTATTACCATAAAAAAGTCTACAATACAATGATTTAATACTTTACACGTTGAATATTTCCTAAACGTATGGGTGTGATGTTTGTATACTGAACTGCACTAATCTGGTATATGGAACAGCTATTATACATTATGTGTATGACATGCACATGCTCAAGCAGCAGGACAAGGAATAGCAATAGACCAATAGCTGCCGCCAGCAGCAACTGAGATGTTTGCGAATAGAGGGGATGTTACAATGTAACCATTACATTGTAACGAACCTAGGTAAAACATGAAATTTATACGTAATTAGTATTATATATAGACGTTCCTTACAGAGGAGGAGGATACCATTATATATAGATGTTCCTTACAGAGGAGGAGGATATCATTATATATAGATGTTCCTTACAGAGGAGGAGGAGTATATCATTATATATAGACATTCCCTACAGAGGAGGATGAGTATATCATTATATATAGACGTTCCTTACAGAGGAGGAGGATATAACATACTAGTAGATGGTGCTTGCATACTGCAAGCATTTCATCTCACCTTGAAAAAACATTAATTTTTCAGACTGATATTTCATCATTACAAATATTCTATTAATTCTAAAGATTTCACCTCCGCAGCGATTTTCGTTCTCCCCAAATGTAAAAATAATAGTTTAAAACAATCCCCAAATGTTGCAATTTTAAGGATTTTACAATTTCTCCATTATGGGGTACTAATGCTACACATATGAGCCAAATTTTAAAGTTGTAGCACTTCTAGAAGTAAAATAATATTTTTCTATATGTTTAAAATTTAAACATTTTTAACGGTTGCCACAATCTAAATGGAGAGATTGAAATGCTTATTTGTGCAAATGCACTGTTCTGTAAATAATTTGAAAATTGCAGCTTCCTAGCTCATCCCATAGTACATAAAAAATTATTAAAATTTAATGTTCGAATGGCGTTAAAACAACACCTAAAATTTACAATTTTAAAAATTTCAACTTTTATAAATGGTTATGACAAATGTTCTATAAACCTGCAAAATTTCAGCTTCCTAAACCTATTAGATTGGTCTACACACTGGGAAAACCTTTTCCCATGCTACCTTATGGGAGATATTCCGGGGTCTCGGGAGTCGAACCCAAGGCACTGTAAGTAAAAGTGACAATAATTCCTAATAGATATTGCGGCCATCTAGCAACACTGAAAATTTCATCTTTCTATCTTACCGGCAAGTGCCAATAATTAATTTACAAAAATGGCGCAATGCTTTTCTTATGGGAAAAAAGCAACTTTCGGAATTTCTGGAGTCGATTTCATGTCACATAGGAGAGAAATCTTATTTTATCTGAAGGTTTCTCTATCATATCTACAAAACCTAAAACTTTCAGATCTCTAGCTCTAGTAGTTTGGGCTGGACATTAGTATCCTCCTATATGTTATCATTATATGTTGACGACTCTTACAGAGGAGGATATAACATACTAGTAGTTGGTGCTTGCATACTGCAAGCATTTCATATCACCTTGAAAAACATTCATTTTTCAGACAGACATTTCATCATTACAAATGTTCTTTTAATTCTAAAGATTTCCGTTTTCCCCAAATGTAAAAATAATAATTTTAAACAATCCCCAAATGTTGCAATTTAAATTTTTTTACACTTTATCCATTATGAGGTACTAATCCTACACAATTTAGCAAAATTTTAAAGTTGTAGCACTTCTAGAAGTCAAATAATATTTTCTAATTGTTTAAATTTAAATAATTTTTAACGGCCGCGGAAATTCATGTTTGGTAAAATTGAAATGTTTTTAAGCTAGTTTACTACATTGTACATAACTTGAAAATTTCACCTCCATAGCTGATCCCGTAATGTCTAAACAGTTATCCATTTGTTTAAACTTTAAGAATTTTTAACTGCCGAACAAAATAAAATATCAAACTTTGTATAATCCTTATTTCGTTTTTTTAAGAATTCTACTTTTTAAAAAAATTTCAGCTCCGTAGCACATTCGGAAATGCCCAAACCCTGAAAATTTGTTTAAACAATTGCGAATTTTTAGCGGCCGCATTGTTGCACTTTTTCATGATTTTCGTTTTTCGGTTTTGCACAAAATCCTATCTATGAAAATAATTTCGAATCTCCAGCTCATCTGGAAGTGCCTAAACATTAGTATCCTTCTGTTATGTTATATCCTCCTCTGTAAGAGTCGTCGATATATAATGATAGGAGGATACTAATGTTTAGGCACATCCAGATGTGCTGGAGATTCGAAATTTGTTTCTTATGTAGGTATTTGTGCAAAACCGACTAGAAAAAACGAAAATCATGAAAAAGTGCTACAATGCGGCCGCTAAAAATTCGGAATTGTTTAAACAAATTTTCAGGGTTTGGGCATTTTCGAATATGCTACGGAGCTGAATTTTTTTTGAAAAGTAGAATTCTTAAAAAAACGA
The DNA here is from genome assembly GCA_028673005.1 of Tanypteryx hageni. Classification (NCBI taxonomy): domain Eukaryota; kingdom Metazoa; phylum Arthropoda; class Insecta; order Odonata; family Petaluridae; genus Tanypteryx; species Tanypteryx hageni. The sequence continues at coordinate 93,833,461 of CM054120.1, forward strand.
AATAGGGATTATACAAATTTTTACTTTTTAATTTGTTTGGCAGTTAAAAATTCTTAAATTTTAAACAAATGGATAACTGTTTAGCTACTACGGGATAAGCTAGGAAGCTGAAATTTTCAAATTATTTAGAGAATATTATATTTACACAAAGAAAAATTTCAGTTTTACCATATATGAATTGTGGCGGCCGTTAAAAATTATTTAAATTTAAACAATTATAAAATATTATTTCATTTCGCTAAAAATTCGCAATTGTTTAAACAAATTTTCATGGTTTATGTATTTCCGCATGTGCTACGGAGTTGAAATTTTTTTTGTAAGTAGAATTCTTAAAAAAACGAAACAGGGATTATACAAATTTTGATATTTTTATTTGTTTGGCAATTAAAAATTCTTAAAATTTATACAAATAGATAGCTGTTTAGGTACTATGGGATGAGCTAGGAAGCTGAAATTTTCAAATTATTTACAGTATAGTAAGTACATAAACCATGAAAATTTGTTTAAACAATTGCGAATTTTTAGCGGCCGCATTGATGCACTTTTTCAAGATTTTCGTTATTTCTAGTCGGTTTTGCACAAAATCCTATCTATGAAAAAATTTCGAATCTCCAGCTCATCTGGAAGTGCCTAAACATTAGTATCCTCCTATCATTATATATCGACGACCCTTACAGAGGAGGATATAACATACTAGTAGTTGGTGCTTGCATACTGCAAGCATTTCATATCACCTTGAAAAAACATTAATTTTTCAGACAGACATTTCATCATTACAAATGTTCTTTTAATTCTAAAGATTTCACCGCCGCAGCGATTTCCGTTTTCCCCAAATGTAAAAATAATAGTTTTAAACAATCCCCAAATGTTGCAATTTAAATTTTTTTACACTTTATCCATTATGAGGTACTAATCCTACACAATTTAGCAAAATTTTAAAGTTGTAGCACTTCTAGAAGTCAAATAATATTATCTAATTGTTTAAATTTAAATAATTTTTAACGGCCGCCGAAATTCATGTTTGGTAAAATTGAAATTTTTTTTGTGCTAGTTTACTACTTTGTACATAACTTGAAAATTTCACCTCCATAGCTCATACCGTAATGTCTAAACAGTTATCTATTTGTTTAAACTTTAAGAAAAAATTAAAATATCAAAATTTTTATAATCCCGATTTCGTTTTTTTTATGAAATATACTTATAAAAAAAATTTCAACTCCATAGCACATGCGGAAATACATAATCCATGAAAAATTGTTTAAACAATTCCTCTTCTAAAACCAAACTGATTATCTTGCAGCTCCTTTTCTATTTTACATTCAAATCTTTTGGTTATTATTCTGGTTAGAACTTTAGCTGTATGAGAAATTAAACTAATAGTTCTGTAATCCTTACAACTTTTTGCATTGTTCTTTTTCTCCAGTGGTACCATCACAACATCTAAAACATCTTCAGGCCATATGCCATTATCATATACTTGGTTAAAAAATTTTGTGAGTTGCTTAACTGCTTTAGACCCCAAAACCTTTAGAACGTCCACGGGTATATCATCACTCCCAACAGCCTTCCTTCTTTTCATGTCATCAATTGCTCTTTTAACTTCAGACTCGAGAATACTTGGTCCTAGCTGATCTTCTTCCACATCCTCTTTTTCATTTAATTCAATATTTCTTGGCTTTTCTTCTTTGTCATACATAACCTCAATGTATTCTTTCCAGACATTCTTTACATTGTCTGGCTCCGATACTATTTTACCACTTTTGTTCATGATTCCTTTACGTCCTATCTTTCTTGCTTCTTTCTTGAATAGTTCCCTTGCTTTGCTATACATGAGGTCTGTTCTACAAATTCTTTCACATTCGACAATCTCCTCGCATTTCTCATTTATCCACTGTTCTATGGCTTTATCTGTTTCCCTTCTTAAAGCATTATTTAACTCCTTGTATTTTCTTTGACCTTCTTCAGTGTTTATGTTCTTCAACTTTCTCCGCTCTTCCATTTTTTGCAGCATGGCTGCTGTGATCCAGGGTTTTTTGATTCTTTCACCCGTTATCTTTCCTACCTTCTTTTCCATTACATCTTTAATGTTGCTATGGATGTATCTCCACTCCTCATCTACATTCTTCCTATTTTCTTCAGCTCTCTCCCCCAACCTTTCCTCCAGCTCAGTCATGATAGCCTCCTTGTTTTTAAGGAGTTCCTCTAAGTTCCATTTCTAGTTAACTCTTATGTTTCTCCTAACGCTCTTCAGTCTACATTGTATATTTGCCACCAAAAGGTTGTGGTCAGAATCGATATCTGCCCCTGGTAGTGTTTTCACATTTTTAATGCTATTTCTAAATCTTTCATTGACTAGTATGTAATCTATCTGGTATCGTCTCTGGTCTCCTGGGCTTCTCCATGTGTAAAGTCTCCGCTGGTGATGCTTAAACCATGTATTAGTTACAATTAATCTATTTCTATGGCAAAATTCCACAAGTTTATCCCCTCTTTCATTTCTCTTCCCTAGTCCATATTTTCCCACTATGTTATCTTCCTGTCCCTCTCCAACTACACTGTTCTAATCTCCCATTACTATGGTGATGATCCTTCCTTTTCCCTCCTCCTCCAATATCTCTATAATCTGTTCATAGATTTCATCTACTTCGTCGTCGCCAGCATTAGTTGTTGGCATATACACTTGAATTATAAGCATTTCCACTGGCTCCATCTGAAGTTTTACGGCTATTAATCTATCATTAACTGTCACTACCTTGCTAATTCTTTCAGCTATCTCTTTTCTCATTATAATCCCCACTCCCCTTTCCTTTTTCTCTCCTCCCGAGTAAATAATCTTAAATTCGTCTGAATTTATCTCGCCTTCTCCTTCCCACCGAACTTCACTAAGACCTACTATACCTACATTATTCCTTCTCATTTCCCTTTTTAAGTTCTCTAGTTCATAGTCCTAGCATTCCATGTGCCTATTTTGAATTTCTCAATACTTGCTTTCTTATTAACGTTACATTTCCTCTGTGCATCCCCTAGGGTAGTCCCCACCCGGAGATCCGATTGGGGGACTATTTTACCTCCGGAATATTTTACCCCAGAAAGATCCATAGAGGTATTTTCAGCTTTTCAGCCTATCATGGGAAATATAATGAGGTAGTTTCCCCTTGCTTTCCTCATCGCAGTTTCACAGAGTGATTACCCATCTGTAGCTGTTCATATCCACATGATCACCACCTACAGAGGTACTGTGCAAGCTGCTGCCCTTGCACAGGGGGATGTAAAACCCCCAAGACTGCTTCTTAGTCTGACTCTTCCCCTCAGACCTTTCCGGCTTGGATGGATTTTTTTAATAAGTAGAATTCTTAAAAAAAACGAAATAAATATTATACAAATTTTGAAATTTTAATTTGTTTGGCAGTTAAAAATTCTTAAAATTTAAACAAATAGATAACTGTTTAGGTACTACGGAATAAGCTAGGAAGCTGAAATTTTCAAATTGTTTACAGATTAGTAAATTTGCACAAATAAAAATTTCAATTTTACCATATATGAATTGAGACGGCAGTTAAAAATTATTTAAATTTAAACAATTAGAAAATTTTTATTTACTTCTAGAAGTGCTACAACTTTAAAATTAGGCTAAAATGTGTAGCATTAGTACCCCATAATGGAGAAAGTGTAAAATGTTTAAAATTGTAACATTTGGGGATTGTTTTAAAATATTATTTTTACATGTGGGAAAAACGAAAATCGCTGCGGAGGTGAAATCTTTAGAATTAAAAAATATTTGTAATGATGAAATGTATTTCTGAAAAATGAATGTTATTTCAAGGTAAGATGAAATGCTTGCAGTATGCAAGCACCAACTACTGGTCAGTATATATCGACGACTCTTACAGAGGAGGAGGAGTGTATAGGAGGATACTAATGTTTAGGCACTTCCAGATGAGCTGGAGATTCGAAATTTTTTTCTTAGGTGGGATTTTGTGCAAAACCGACTAGAGAAAACGAAAATCTTGAAAAAGTGCAACAATGCGGCCGCTAAAAATTCGCAATTGTTTAAACAGATTTTCAAGGTTTATGTATTTCCGAATGTGCCACGGAGTTGAAACTTTTTTTATAAGTAGAATTCTTAAAAAACGAAATAGGGATTATACAAATTTTGATATTTTAATTAGTTTGGCAGTTAAAAATTCTTAAAGTTTAAACAATTTGATAACTGTTTAGGTACTACGGGATAAGTTAAGAAGCTGAAATTTTCAAATTATTTACAGAGTAGTAAATTTGTACAAATAAAGATTTCAATTTTACCATGTATAATTTGTGGCGGCCGTTAAAAATTATTTAAATTTAAACAATTAGAAAAATATTATTGTACTTCTAGAAATGCTACAATTTTAAAATTTGGCTAAAATGTGTTGCATTAGTACCTCATAATGGAGAAAGTATAAAATTTTTAAAATTGCAACATTTGGGGATTGTTTTAAACTATTGTTTTTACATGTGGGAAAAACGAAAATCGCTGCGGAGTTGAAATCTTTAGAATTGAAATAATATTTCTAATGATGAAATGTCTTTCTGAAAAATTAATGTTTTTTCAAGGTGATATGAAATGCTTGCAGTATGCAAGCAATAACTACTAGTATGTCATATCCTCCTCTGTAAGAGTCGTCGATATATAATGATATATAAAATATAGGAGGATACTAATGTTTAGGCACTACCAGATATGCTGGATATTCGAAATTTTTTCTTTGTTAGGATTTTGTCCAAAACCAACTAGAAAAAATGAAAATCTTGAAAAAGTGCAACATTGCGGCAATTCGCAATTCTTTAAACAAATTTTCAAGGTTTATGTATTTCCCAATGCGTTACAGAGCTGAAATTTTTTTTAGAGGTAGGATTTGTAAAAAAACCAAATAGGGATTATAGAAATTTTGATATTTTAATTTTTGTTGCCGTTAAGTATTCTTAAAGTTTAAACAAATAGATAACTGTTTAGGATTTACAGGATGAGCTGAGAAGCTGAGATTTTCAAGTTATTTACAGAGTAGTGCATTTGCACAAATAAACATTTGAATCTCTCCATAAATATACTGCAGCGCCCATTAAAAATGTTTAAAATTAACAATTAGAAAAATATTATTTAACTTCTAGAAGTGCTACAACTTAAAAATTTGGCTAAAATGTGTAGCATTAGTACCCCATAATGGAGAAAGTATCAAATTCTTAAAATTGCAAAGTTTGGGGATTGTTTTAATCTATTATTTTTACATAAGGGAAAAACGAATATCACTGTGGAGGTGAAATCTTTAGAATTAAAAAACTATTTGTAATGGTGAAATATCTAAAAAATGAATGACTTGTCAAGGTAAGATGATATGCTTGCAGAATTCAAGCACCTTCTACTAGTTAATCTCTATAGATATAGGCAGAAGACAAAATAAAAAAAATTATTCACTAAAAGTTTCAAACGTAGTATTATACTAATTGTGAAATATTTTACTAAATAAAATATTGAAAAAAGTTGAGTTTTGACTGTTTTGTAGCCACAGGCAAGTGCCTCATGTGCCTGTGTGGTAATCTACCACCGAGTGTTGGTCACTTCTATAAGCTTCCCTTTTATCCACTTTATAAGTGGAGGATGGACTAGTAGTCACTTTGGGGGAGGGGAGGGGGATGCCATGGAATTATTTTGCACCCGGGTGCCAAACACCCTTGGTGCAGCCCTGCTTCTTCTCTCAACTTTCACCACATAAATTTTTACAGACAAAGACTTGTGTTTTCTGTTAGACTAGATACAGTAATTTATATTGAAAATGATGAAGCTGATGACAGTAATATTGAAATGATGTATGCAGCAAGTGCTGAGGATATCCATGTGGTGCTTAAAATTTTTCACCGTTTATGGAGGTTCAGCCAGATGGAGAAAAACGTACACAATTGTGAACGAGTTGAAACAGTTTGCAGAACAGAAAATTATTTTTAACACAGTACAGAAAAAAATTACAGACTTTGTCACTTATTTAGAGACTAATATGAACTATTATTATGAATTTTATAATTTAAAAATAAATTTAACATTTTTTATAAATAATAGACTAATGTTATCATGCAGATGGTTGACCCAAATAAATCAATTGAATGAAATAAATTAGTGTCATTAGTCAATGAGCAAACTGACATTATTGATACAGTAAAAACGCTAATGTGGTGGTGCGCAATCAACACATTTACGCAAGGACAAGTCCAACCTCGAGGTGGGACCATCTATAGGGGAGGTGGTATTTACATGTGGGCATTTGATGCACAAACTTGAACTCATGCAAACCAAAATTGTATTACAGTGCATAGGCTCTGACATCAGCTCCCCCTTTAAGTTTCTCCTTCCCTTCCCATCTCGCACGTCTCCGCCTGCCACCTTAGAGCATGCAAGCAATACTACACATGCATAGTAGCCTTTGTGCTTATTTCCATATTTTAAAAATGAAGATTTTACCATAAAAACTTTTAACATGTAATTTGGTCAACATGAGATGTTTGTTCCGGTCCCCAATATTTTGTGTAAACCAGTTACCGCTGTACAATAGTTATAAAGTAATACTCGTAATAATGATGAGTCATCAGCTAAGGTAACACTAAAAAATGAATCCGCAAAAAAACTGGATCGAAAATGTTAAATCTAAATTTGACAGATACATCTCTATGAATAATTATCTACATGTTATGCTTTTTCTGATTTCATAATTTAACTTTTAATTGACATCCATTATAAAGTTAATTAGCGAAATCTTTAGCATGTAGACATACTCTTAGTAAAGTCTATATCCTTTTTATTAATAACTGGTTTTATTTATTACAAAATCATCAGGTTATATAATAAACAAAATAAGTTACTAAAAGAAAATTCGCATGAAAAGCTATTAAGGACTATTCTTGCATAATCAATAACTCAAATACAAGCTTAATCAGGTTTCTTTTAGCAAAATCATACTTCATATTACTATTACATATAATAAAAAGTCAGTCTTCAACTTCCGAAATTCATTTATAATTGAGTATATTTTTATAGACTGCATTGTAAAAAATAAAAGAAAATTAACAAAGTTATTAATACATAGATGTCATTAAACAAATATAAATTCCTAATATTATTTCTTTTCTCAGAAAATTTATAATTCACATTAATTCACGGGCATGATATTGATAATTTTTTAACTGAAAAAATGGAAAAATATTCACAAATAAGAAACAAATTATATCTTTTAATTTACCTTTGATTGAACGCATAAAATATTCATAAATATCTTTATACCAATGTTTTTAAACGTAAATGGAAAAGCTAAGAAAAATTATACCTCGTCCTGATATGATCGTTCTTCGCTACTGCAAGAAACAACTATGTTCACAAGTTGAAATATCATCTCTTTCAACATCCTAAGGTCTTTTCGATGAAAATCTTGGCAATGGTCCGCTCCCAGTAGGTACTTAATATTTTGTCTTATCGTTTCCAAATCTTTTATTTTACTTTTTCTTAAAACATTTCGAAAGTATGACGAATTTTTTCGCAAAAGGTTTGGCGATGTAAATGCTTTTTTCACCAGGGACATAACTAGACTTTTATTCTTGGGGGGGGCAAAGGAGGGCCAATGAAAATTGAGGGGGGGTCAGGGTAATTTTCAGTATTTCCTAAATAAACGAGAGAATGGCGAAACTAGTTAAATTTTAATTGGGGAATATATTTATTTTTCATGAGGATTGAATAATTTTAGAATAACGAATCTTTTTCATTGAATAGTTCATGAAAAGATGATATATAAAGCAATAAATATGTTTTGCTTCATCTTAGGTATACTTTACAGATTAATTACGGCTATGCATTTTGGATGAATATAAAGATCAGTCAATGCTTAGGAAACTTACGGTATATTTGGAATTTGGTCTGATAATAGAATTAGATGGGGAAAGAAAATCAACACATTTTTGTATTCTGTTTTCAAAGATAAGACATTTTCTTATCGAATTATAAAGACCGAAATTTTCATTACATTATGTGCGATTTATACATTGTCAACTCTTGAATTTATTTTTTAAAACAACTTTATTACTTTAGAAAAAAGATTTTACATTTTTATTAAAAAAAGATAATTTTAATTCCTCCGAAACTTTGTCATAATGACGGATTTTAATCTACTACAGAAATGAACACATTTCAATTGCATTAAGTACCTAATGTGAAATATATTTTTCATTTTGTAAAATACACATAGTCATTCCATCTTAATTACAAATCAATTACCAAATAATACAAACTTAGATTAAAAATTTTTTATCACATTTAACATAAAGTTATGAAAGTAGACAAACATGTATATTAAGCATTGATACATTATAAAAGATTAATGCTAATAAATTATTAAAAATTAATACTATGAGAATATATTCATGCCTTGTACAAGAATTAAGACGAGCATTTTATTTTAATAATAGCATTCGTCTACCACCAGCTTTTTGTGCAAATCTTTCTACAACTTGATCTAAATCAATGGATTTGGTAAGCTCTTTTTCTATGTGCAATACAGCTAAATTTGAAAGACGATCATTGGCAGTTTTATTTCTTATGTATGTCTTAAGTCGTCTTAAACACGAAAACGATCTTTCGCACGCTGCAGTTGACATTGGTATTGTTACTGCTATTGCACATGTCAATGCTATAATTTAAAGCAAAAGCTTTCAATTGTTCAAAATTTAAAATTTTCTCATGCATCGGATTTAAGCAACATATACCTTCTAATATTTCTGAATTGCTTGTGAATCTTGCGTGTAATTCCTCTACTATTTTATCTAACACAGGAATAAAAATTTGGGTACGAATTTTATCTTTCGTATTAACATTTCGTTGAAAATTATTTTCCTCTGTATTTACATAATTTGCATATTTAGTACAAAATTTGGAAATTCTATTAGAATTTTCATCTTTTGGAATATTAATGTTATTATTATTTGCAATTTTAGTGTTTCTTTGTAAATTTGGTCAAAGTTCAAAGCAGAGTTTTCATCAGATCTCACGTTCAAGAAAAACGTCTCCAAAGACTGTATTAATATTAATGAATTCGTTAAATCTGAAGTGACGCTTTGCAAGAAATCGCTAACAGATTTGAGTTTTCCCAGTATTTCCGTAAACATACACAAGTTAAACACAAATTGAAAATCAATTGCATCAAGCAAACGATTGGCTTCTACTCTACGTGCTCCCGCTTCATTTGAAATTACATTCAACAAGACTAATACGGCCTCAAAAGTATTTTTCATTGTCGAACATGCAGATGCCCGAGCTGTCCATCGGGTAAAACAAATTCTTTTTAGTTCCTGCAATTTTCTATTCGGGATAATATCCCTTTGTAGCTTTATAAATCGCGCATGCACAGCTGATCCTGAAAAAAGACCTACAATTCCTCCAACACAGGAAAAAACACGTCTACATGTTTTACGTTTTTGCAAACATCGACGATCACGAGATTCAGCCTGTGATTGAAACAGTGTACATATATACAATGAGGTACTTCATCTCGAATTAATTTTTGTACTCCATTCAATCTACCGCTCATAACGCTTGCGCCATCGTATGTTTGTGAAATGCATTTAGATAAATCAATCTTGCAATTAGCATATATTTCTTTAATATAAGAAAATGGTGCGCTTGCATTAAGGTACTCCGCTTGTTTATAGCCTAAAAATCGTTCAAATACTGTACCATCTAAAAAATATCTAACTACAACCGACAGTTGTTCACTCTTAGAAATGTCCTTGGATTCGTCTACCATAATGGAAAAATGCTCTACTTGGTTAATTTGATCCTTTATTTGTCGAATCACCAAATCCGACATTATTTTCAAAATTTCATTTTGAACTAAAGGACTAGTATATTTGGCATTTTTTGGAACATCAAGAAATTTTTTTTACTATATCGGAATGTTCAGATAGGATGTTTAAAATTTCTAGAAAATTTCCTCTATTTAAACTTTGGTCAAATTCATCATTTCCCCGCTGAGCTATATTTTGCATTGCTGTAAATCTTACCTGACAAATAATTCTTAAATATTGCCTATTTTCACTTACTTGGCTAGAATGAGCATGATTCAACAAGGAAGTTACAGATGCATTATTTTTTAAATTACCTTTTGCATATCCCATGATGTTTCACACATTTTATGAGAATCACTATTGCCATGTTGCCGAAGTCCTGAGTCTTTTTCCATGGCTTTCTTCGAATTTCTGAATCCAACAGATACGAACGGCATGTTCGAATCAATAGAATTTGAAAAAAACGACATGGAAGCAATATGCAGCGTCATCTAACACACTGTATTCTAACCATGGAATTTTTTCATAACAAATAGGGTTGAAACTTCTCCAACGTGTTGCAAATTTCCGACTCGGAAAACTCAACTTCGGCTGTTTAGAGCCGTCGGTCACAATTTGAGACAAATCTTGAGGTCCAGGAATTTCTTTAAGTTTTGGCTCTGTTTCGACACTAGTGTACACACTATCTCCATCTTCGCAATCGGAATTAAGCATTAAATTCATTTTATCGAGTTCACAATCTTGGAATTCACTTTCAGAATTTGAACTCGTTTCCTCACTTTCACTAATAATTGTTTCAAAGTCATCCTCTTCGATAATAGCCGTTTCTTTAGGATTTTCTACTTTGATCTTCTTATTCGCAGCTTTTCCAAAATATTCCGATATATTAATCCTTTTGCTACTCATTTTGTTCAACTGCTCTGGGTCCCTTAAAAACGGAAATTTTAAACGATATTTTTTTCAAAATCGAAATCAGTGAAAAAAATCTATTAATCATAGAATTTAAAATAAATTATTAAATACATCCAAAATTATGTATTGTCAAGTATATTACTAATTTACTCGATTTACTGTAAAGTTAAGTTACAGGAAAAAGCTTATAAACTAGATCAGGGGCGGATCGGCAGCAAAAATCGGCCCGGGAAAACCTTCAGACCTCGGCCCACACTGCTGAGTGAAATATTTCCCTATACAAATTGGGGATAATTGAATCGGAGACAACAATGCGGGGCACCTTGGCAATGCTCGGAAAGAATACGAAAAATCCATAAAATTTCGTAAAGGAATGCGTACTTCTAAAGATTTCGAACGCCTAGCATCTAAGCATTGCAAGTACGGAATAGTTTACAGTTTTAGCTGTAGGATAAAGCAAACTAGAAGAAAATTGGTCCATATTTACGTATTTTTATGAATGGATGGAAAGAGTTCTTGCACTTTAAAACATTTTAATCCAGTGTAAACTTTCATAAGAGCGTCACACTCACAGAGGGGGATTATGCTTTCTATATTGGGGCGATTGGTGGAAATTCATGTTTGTAAAAATTAATTTCTTCAAAATGAGGGATGGGACAAAACGGGATAAATATTCATTTTGTACAAATATCGTTAACTTCCGATTACCAATTTTCGCGACTTTCCATCGTTAGACCAATTATAATTAAAATTTTCACTTACCTGAACTTTTTCAAACTTAATAGACGTTGTGCTTGGAATACCTCTCCGGGCTCAATGTCACAAGTAGTCTTCAAACAATCAACCTTAATTAGGAATTAGAATTAAAATATAAATATTTCTGAATCTGCTGAACCACTATAAAATTCCATTACGATGAAGTATACGAACTTTCTAGCGATAACAATATTTTGCATCACTGAATTGAACAGACCTTAAATCCCGCTGTTCTTAACTCTTCAAATGTTAGACTTCGACTGGTCTAGGGCATTAGTATTCTCATCTTCGGTGGGAAATTCAGGCTGAGCTCGGGCAGTTTCTCACGGATACAATCCGATTTATTGTCTTCCGAAAAGGCCAGATGTATCTCGGCTTCACATTCATAAGGCAGAGTGGCGATCCACAGGATGTTTATAGTGGACAAAGCGAGTGAGTATCCACTCGAGAAATAAACAACGTCGAGAGCGTCGCCATCCGAAGGTAGATCTGAGCTTAGCACCCACGAAGCACAGAACTGATTCACCAATCGGCAATTTTTTAAATCTGTTTAATTGGATAACACCAAAACAACAACAACAATGGCCCCATGGAAAATATTTTGTGACCACTCACAATCAGTCCAGGGATAGTGCCTATGAGACTGGTTGGCATCTGGAGACTGGAGACATCGTTTTGAATTATAAAAGGGTAATGCGAGACACGGTGATACAATACAAAGTAAGTAAAAGGTAATAGATCCTTCACCGTAAAAAAAGGAAAGAGAAAACTCACGTACGCGCTGTAGGTCTCCGGAGGAATCGGCGGGACCTAATTCTTGTGAATAAAACACACACGCACACGAGTGCCTCCTTGGAGTGTTTTACTTACATTGTTTTGAATGCAATCTCTACTCAAGAGATTAAAAAGAACTACATTGTAGAACCTAGCTTCTCGCGCATTTCAAACTACTATATTGTAGAAACCTATCTTCTTGCGAACGTAATGTCAAAATTACAGTAAAAAAATTCCGATAAAAATGGGTGGGGATAGTAATTGCAATCTGCTGATCAAATTCAGTGGAAGCTGGGTGGGCCAAGGGGGAGCCAAGAAGTTTTCAGGGGGGGCCAGGGCCCCCCCTGGTCCCCCCTTAGTTACGTCCCTGCTTTTCACTTAATATGAACTTGACTTAATTTACCAGCGGTGTTACATTTATCTCGCCGAGTGATTTTGACAAAATTATTTCATGGCAATGAGTCGAGTGAATAAAAACTAAGCAGATGCTTAAAGCATTAAGCAAAAGCATTAGCTAAAAGCATAAGCAAATGCTAAATGCATTTGCTTCATATTGAGTGAATAAAAGTTTGTTTTTGCTTATAAGCATTTGCTACTCAGTTTTAAGCAAATGCTTAAATTTTACGGAAGAAAAAGCTCTTTGAAACTCTTCCTTCACTTGTTTTTGTTTACATTTAAAGTTTTACATAGTTGAATTTCAAACTAAAAACATAAATATATTGGGTAATATTTTTTTAAAAGTTAATTAATAATTTTTTAAAACTATTTCTTTTATAACTGAATTCGATAATATCACAAATCATGGGTGTATTTTTATTCAATTAGTTTTAGTAATTTTATCCAGTCATTTGCCTTTATAGTGATTTTGGACGCCACAAATACTTCTATCTTACATTACTTAATTACCTTAAAAATATTTCTATCTTCTGTTTGGAAGACAGTACCCCGCCACGTCTCTCTTGATATTCTCCGAGTAACAGATTTGAAATATAGGTACTTAACATTTTCTTCAAAGAAACGATATAAACTTTTATAACCGTTGGTTGTTGAAACTTTTCTCGTATTTTTTAACCTTTCGTGTCACCATAAATTACCTTATTTATATTTAGGATCAACTATCATGAAAATAGAGTACCTGGAAATATTTTAGCAAACCCTTTACCCCACTTAAAAAAGTTTAAGCATATGCTTAAAGCATTAAGCAAAAGCTCGGTTTTATTCACACAATTTTAAGCAAATGCTTAAGAAAATTCCTAAAAATAAGCAAATGCTTATTCTTTCTAGCAAAAGCAAATGCTATTTTTTTATTCACCCCAAATTAAGCATTTGCTTAAAAAGTGAGGGAAATCTTAAGCATAAGAATTTGCTTATTTTTTATTCACTCGACCCAATGTGTTGCCCCTTTCGAACATAGCCTTGAATATTCAGGACTTAAATTTACAATGCATGCTCCTTTAATACTCCTTCCCGAAGGTGAAACTGCTTTAGAATTCCTAGAATGTTTTTCCTCGTAAAATACTTGTCTTCTTTGATGAATGCAATTGAAAGAGTTCGATTCATGGTCAGAAACATTTACTGCTGATAAATAATTCGGCTGCGTTAATTCCTTTAGTCTAAACCGTCTGAACTAACCGCCTTCATTACCGCTCATTCGATCTTCTTCCAATGAATCGATAGATAGTTCACATACATTTTCCATTTCCATGCAGACCTGTCAATTTTTAATAACGTACCTATTAATAAAGTAAACATTATTATTTTTCCAAAATATTTAATTATATCTCATTGAAGAGTTTATTTTCACTGCTGCATTATATTCAATTTAAACTTCCTTATTATTCAATTATATTTCAAGCGATATAAATTCCCAGAGCAAGTTTAAAAGGTAGAGGGAATTCCAACTACTGATTCTTATCGCCGATTGATGAACTATGCAGTTAGTAACTTTTCATTATATTTTCCATTTCAATAAGGATAATGAATTTGGTAGTACCGCTCTAAGTACCCACAATTTCCGAGCGGCTACAACGGCAAAAGCGCCGTGAGTGACGAGAAACGGAACTACGTGAACTACTCTGTATCTCTGCTGGCATGGAAAGAGTGATATGGTTCCAGGTCGGGTGACGTAGGCGCCCAACACGTCTCTAACCTCCATCTAACCCAACAACGTTTCCATGGCATCTTTTTCAGGTTGTAATTGCTGTGCAATTTCCGCATTAGCTTACTGAAATTCATATCGGATACTACGGTTTTCGTCAGCTGTTTCCATAGCAAACTTCACGTAGTTCCATTTCTCGTCACTCATGGCGCCGTTTCAGATCTCGCCGCTCGGAAATCGCGGGTCCTTAAAGGTATATTACCCGAAATTTATTATTTATGTACGCCGTAAATGTATTGATTTCATGTGATTATAGTGCCAAAATCTAATTTTTCGTAATTTCTTTTAGTGATGATACTTAATTATTTTCGTGTAGCTGGATTTGTTATTATTATTATTATTGGTCCAGCCGGCTATCGATATCTCGCTTACTTATAACCTATTGACCTTCGTAGAGTGGTTTTCCAACCATTTTCAGGAACAAATTACCTTTTTAAATCTATTTTAGCAGAGAAATACCAATTACATAGAGCTCTTATGATCCATTCTTTCCATCATGTTTTTGAAAGGTTTAAACGTATTTGCTTCTCTCGATATTGTATGCGATAGTATCGTAATTAATTAAACGCATCTTGAATGTTGACTGGAGTTTAAACGTGGTTGATTTAAGTTGGTTATAATTACACGTAATTATTCCATTACACGTCATGAAAAAGATTTTTTGAGGGGGTGTTGTGTAATCGCCAGCTGATAATTCGTTAATTCGCGGAAATGATTTTGAATTATATTATTCTATTATTATTATGTGGTAAGTTTCTATGTACCATTGAAAATAAGACACCCGAAGACTTCTACTCCTTGACTGTCAAAGATATTAAAGGCGAAGAAGTTTCGCTTGAAAAATTTCGTGGGAAGGTAGTTTTTTGCTTATTTATCTTTCAAAACGACCCGTTTAAGTTTTGGACTTAAAAAAATATTTTATTTATAGGTTTCCCTGGTCGTCAACGTAGCTAGCGAGTGTGGATACACAGATTCACATTACAAGGCTTTGAAGAGGCTTCATGACATTTTAAGCTTCAACGGAAAGTTCAATGTTCTGGCTTTCCCTTGCAACCAATTCGGGGGACAAGAACCTTTAGAAAATGATCAAATAGAAGAATTTGTTGTCAATGAGTATGGAGTAGAATTTCCACTTTTTGGAAAAATTAACATTATAGGAGATAATTCTCACCCAGCATTCAAATATCTAGTGGGTGTGTGCTTTTTATTATATTGTAGCAGTTCTGTGCGTTTCACATCTAAATAATTCGCTATGCATTATCTTTAGGCACTCAGCTTTGCAAGACATGTCATAAACTGGATATCACAAAGCAATCCTTAAAATTAAAAAGGACCGCATAATGTCAAATAACCTAACGTAGTTAAGTACCGCACGCATATAACATTCAACTTCATTACCAGTTTTTAAATGTTTAGTCACCGATCTTTAACATCGAAGTGTATCCTTAAAATAATATTGCCCTAGAGGACTAAACACTATTTCGAGCGAGGTGATACTACTTAAAGTGCTTGTTAAAATTTAATATCCAAATTGATTTTATTTTAATTTTCGTGTATACAACTTGTATCAACTGGTCAGGGTGACAAGCATTTTGTTTGGTTTCATAGTCGTAAATATGCAGCTATAATGGAAATGAAAAATAGCTAAGTTTCCGAGACCAAACTATTAGCTGATCTAATAATAAAAATGCCAGAATTACATAATCACTAAATTATTCTTATCCAAATTCTATCCCCAGCAAACTCAGCACTGCAGCCAGATTGGAACTTTTATAAGTACCTAGTGGGACCTGATGGTTTGGTTATCAATGCATGGGATACCAAGACTAATATTGAAGATATATTCAGTCAAGTAGAGAATGCTGTACATGTGGCAGAAAACCAAAGTCAAAACAACGGTACTCATAACTTGCCTAGAGAAGACTTGTGACTGATAATTTAATATCTATAATACAAAGATGCTTGTGTTTCCAATTGATATAACTTAAAGAAATACCAGATAGTTATTATACTATAGCAAACCTTTAATTTTATAAAAGGTAGTTATAATTATTAATCACTCATTTTTGTGTTAAATTTACTAGCTAGTACTTTGTGTTGTGCATCCCATAAATGAAGTACAAAAACTATACAAATAAATTTATCCAAGCAATTGGTTTTATAACTATTGATGCACATTTTTCTTTGCATTGCTTGCTTTAAATAAGAGTTAACAAAAATTGTTTAAATGTTAAGATATACAGCATGCTCTGTAAATGGGATTAGTAAAGAGGAAAGGGTCCACAGTTAATTCAAAAAAATTAATAAGCTAAAACATATAACAAATTTACTTGAGAAAAAGTAACTGGTAGGCTTGTTTGGCTTTTTTATAAGGTTTCGTGTTTATCCAACAGCCAAGAATAACGGGACATTTAATTATAAACTGCAACACAACCAATAGTTACAAAATATTCACTTAATTGTAGCTTGAATAAAGAAAAAGCTTCCCAATCATAATATAACATGTTGAAAGAATTGTTTGCCCATTAAAATTTATTTTGGCAGGTAACTCTCGTTCAACAAACATTCGTTGAATGAATGTTTGCTTTAATGAATGAATTGAATTTTATAGCTTAACTTTTTGCCCAAAATTCTGTTCACATTAACTAACTAAATATTATTATTCCAACTCAAATAAAAAAAACTCGATGTTAACAAAAGCTCTTGGGGTCACAAAGACTGTCTTGTTTACACATGGATTTTTCTTGTGTCCAATTTACCATGCATTTTTTCTACCGCCTGCATTTCTTGAGAGGCTTAATATGACGTTACCAAACATGCTGTTTGTTACTCAAAATATTTACAAATATCCACTTGGACTTGGACTTCTTGTGTATCAATAAGGAGAAAGTGCACTATGCAGTGTTTCCCACAGCCATTCTATGCTTTAAATCTGTGACTTGGATTGACTTCGTTCGCTCACATTCCTTGCGGTTCACACATAATCGTTACATCACTAGGGTTTGTACATTTTTTACCCTTCAATCGAAAATGGGTTTAAAGAGACCAGCAAGTGGAAAAAGCAAAGAAGAACGTTATCACACTGGAGACTAAGCTGGATACAATCAAGCGTTTTGAAGCAGGTGATAAAGTGCTTGACACCGGCAAAGCTTTTGGCCTGTCCTCATCAACTGTATGCACCGTACATACAGAGGCTGAGAAGATTAAATCCAGGGCAAAGTCCGTGACACCATTGTGTGCATCCAAACTAACAAGGAGTTGCAGTTATCTGCTGGATAAGATGGAGGAGCTACTGAGAATCAGCATAACATGCTGCTCAGCATGGATATTATTCAGGAGAAAGCAAGAACATTGTTTGAAGATTTAAAGAAGAAAGGGAGAGATTGGAGCGAGTGAAAAATTTAATGCTAGTAGAGAATGGTTTTCGAGGTTTAAGAAACACAACAGGATCAATCATAAGATGACTGATGAGACAGCAAGTGTGGATGTTGAGGCAGCCGAAGCGTATAAATATTATTTGAAGAAGGTTATTCAGGAAGAGATACATCCTTGAACAAGTTTTTAACATGGTTCTAGTTGATCCAATATTGTAGTTGGTTTAACAGACATTTAAATAGCTAAGAATTATAAATTCAAGAATAAAAACTCGTCTGGAATGCATCTGGACTTTTACCGGGGAAGTCAACAGAGAAATCACGACCGTTCAATGAATTTCCGTTTTACGAATGCTTTTCAGGAATGCATATCGTTTGTTGAACGAGAGTTGCCTGTATTTAAAAGGTAGTCTTGGGTCGACCAAATTTTCTTTCAATTCAGCATAAGACACAATCTGTCATCTCTCTTAAGTCTTAATTGATCAACTTCATTTGAATACTGCAGTTAAAATAGGCAATTTTCAGTATACCTCCAATTTTTCGTGTCACATTAAAATTATTTTTCTATACTTTCTCTCGCAGCATATTCCTTGAAACTCTGATTTATACACCCGACTTTCTAAGAATTTTTTATTCTTTTTTATGCCACATTTCAAATTACACTGTAGACTAAAAGTTTAATATGGTTTGTATACACTTAAAAAAAATTCTGAACATACAGCAAAAACTTTATAATCGCTCACACATGACCATTAAGTAACTATGTTAAAATTTTTTTAATTGGAATAGAAAATTGGTAGCTTGTATTCAACTATGACAGCAAATCTGCAAACCAAATAATACACACTATTGATCTAGAGCAGGGTTTCCCAAACTTTGTGTAGCCACAAAACTTATATTTAAATATTCCTGTCCTGGAATCCTAACCAAGTGGTAGAAAGCCGAATGACAAGAAAAAATTTTTGTTTACATTTTATGTATTTTACTGTATGTAGTTATTTTAAATTCAATTTAGAAATCAATAAAAAATAAAGGTTAGCTATTTTAAGCCCATATTTATAGGAGAATTTCATATTTTACCAAAGATTTTTCAGTGACTTGGATGCAATTGCTTTTCCTTGCAGAATAGTTTGATATCTGGAGTAGTTGTTAACTTCAACTGCATGAAACCTACTCTGTTTTTTGCCATATACAGAGAGGATCTCTCACAGAAATATGGTGCTGGAAATGCATAAGAAATTTCAAAACTCAAATGGTACCATTCAGATATTCTATTAAAAGCCTAATCCATAAATTTGTACTTTCCATTTTATCAAATTTCATGTTTATTGAGGTCTGCTAAAATATCAAAATTGCTTTTTAAAAATAATAATTCAGATATGGAGGAAATGTAGTGTTGTTAAAATAAAAACAAATTAAAACAAGATAGTTTTAATGACATGTTGGCTTATTTCACATAACACTATAGTAAACCCTCATTAAAACGAACTCCAAGGGAGAATAAAATCATGTGTTCATGTTAACTGAGTTTTTGATAACTGAACTATGCATGAAAGTAGAAAAAATATAATTTTCTGCTAAAATATATGCACATACGTACATATAACATGTAATTGGGGTAACCTGTTTGTGTTAAATAAATTATTATTAAAAACACTACATTGTACGATTTTGATTATTAAAATGAACGTAACATTTATGATTCATTCCCAAAATGAAGTAGCATAGATCAAGGCTTGCTTGTGGTAGCTGTATTCACATAGTAAAGAAGACATAATTTATTGGGTTCTTGGATTTTTCATTGGCTCACAATTTTAATTTTTCTGCGACATTTTATTTGTAGCAAATAACTACGGTAAGTCTCAATGTATCGCCATGACACTTAGCAACTTAACACTTTCGAGGTCCAATGAATGATCTGGTAACAGGATGAAGAATACACTTGCCTCATCCAAACTGAACATGTCCTGATCAGAATATGAGTTCTTAATGATTTAAAAATTCTGAAGCAATTTGATCAAACCTATTTTATCCACTTGATTAGCTTTACAACAAATAACATGTGAAGTGAATCCATATCTTCTCTGGAACCTTCAAAGGCATCCACATAAAGTCAAAATTTTCTATTCCAAGTTTGGTAGCTAATACCTTGGCTTTTTCTTGAAAGAGAAGTCCAGAAATTGGAACCATTGATCACCTCATATGTTGAAACCATTTCAATCATTATTATTCTAAATCTTTTTGTGGAGCTACACATAGACACTGATTGTCACTGTTGACCTTTCAGCTACAGCTTGCTTGATCTTCTCATTATTTTTTAAAATTGAGGAAAATGTCAACTTCAAAATTTTTAATTCTTCAGCAAATCTTGTTTTTGAGAGAAGACACTTCCAGATCTTCTAGTACATATTTTCATTTTTGTTGTTAGTGTAATTGAAGTTTTTTTTCTTTTGCAGCTTGTGCTATTCATTTATGCGGCTGAACAATTACACACACACAACTGTACTTCAACAGAAACAGACGGAGAGATGTGAACGTTTCTTTCCTTCACCTTCTGAAATCAATTCCATTGGTCAAGCTGGTAAATCATATTTTTTTCATCAATGTGGGAAGAAATGGGACAAAACTGGTATTGCCTGGCCAGAGATTTTTCTTGGGTTAGCAAAGATCAAATAGAAAAATATCAATTTCAGGTGATGACACTTGAGACCATTCAATTCTTTTGAGTTCCCCCTCCAAGAGCGAGAGAAAAACACTTTTGTCTCTGCAAAGCCATGTTCTCGCAGGCACGATAAACTTTGCAGAAGCAAAGAAAGCTCTCATTACCTTGCAGATTTCAACATTTAGCAGTTGTACATCCTCATTAGAATTGCTATCACTGCAAGGCACACTGCTATCGTGAATGATGATACAAGACAAAATAATTTCCTTCCTTTCTTCCTTGATCTGTTTGACTGAAAAAATTTACCGCAAGGAATGCAAACACCCATGTTGATACAATGAAAACATGTGTGTGGAATTAATGGATCACATGATCCTTATGCCACAGGAATAAACTGGAATGTTGGAAATTTGAAACCAGGAGAAAAAAATTTGCTATGACCGGGAATCAAACCCAGGTCTTCCATGTTCTAGTTCTGAAACTGGACAATTACTCTGCTACAGTAGTTCAGCAATAGAATATCCACCCAGGTTCGATTCCTAGTCATAGAAGTTTTTTTCTCCCGTTTCCAAATTTCTCACATGTTCCTGTTTGAAGCACTCAAGAAAGATGAAACACGACTGAAGGGCAGGTAGAATCTAGAATGAAGACAGTGGCTGAATCATCTTTCTTATAATAAAACTTCATCCGCATACTGAACTGTTTACACAAACAACCTCTCTACAGGCCTGAAACAAGTCTTCTAGTTCTAAAATACTAAAGTGTTCGTGTTAACCAATTGAGTTCTTAGTTCCCAAATTTTTTTCGAAGTTTGGCTTAAGAGAATTTCATATTAACCAACCAATTCTTATACATAAATCCATATATTCAGGGCTGGGAAAAATATGTCCATGTTAACCAAGTGTTCGTGTTAATGAGGGTTTACTGTTTATAACAACAACCGGTTTTGATGAATAATCACAATCATCAGGCAACAAGCATTAAAAAAATAGGCTTTTCTACCAACAGGAGAGGGGAGGAAGAAAGAATTAGGGGAGAGGAGATGGATTATAGGAGAGTGAGAGGTGGATGGAAATAGGAATAAAATGTGATTAGAGGGTGGGGAGAAATTGGGATTGATTGGATTAATCATAAACAGATGATAAAAGGGAGCACTATGGGAGGGTGGTCATTGGATAGGGAATGACTGCACTGGGGAGAAGTGCATATATGAGTAAGGGAGAATAGGAAAGGAACTGGTGTTCATTACTAAACGAGTCTCAGGATTGTAAAATTTCCATTTTTACTTTCTCCATATACGAAGTATAGAGAAAGTATTGTTTTTATGAAAAAACTTGAATTCGAGATTTCAACAGAAATACATGTTTTAAGGTCCCCTGAATATGTTTTGACTATTTTTGCAATGATATCCGTGTCTCTGTATGTGATAGGATTTTGTGGGCGCTATAACTTAAAAACTTACTCATGTATCAATGCCAAAGTTTTTATTTAAAAAGATAATATATAATGAAGAGTTGATTAGGTTTTGGCAACAATTGTGCAAGCAGAAGTGGATGTTTAGTCATATTTTGGTTTTTGGCAAATAACTCTTTTAAATCTTCATAAATGTAAATTTTGTCTATTATAAACTTCATAGATTAGGCCAACATTTTACACCAAAGTAAACCTAAGACTACTCCTCTGCAACAGTAAAGATAAAATTGATAGGATAAAGAACAGAGTCCCATTAAGCTTTGACAGAACCCTTGGGTCTTATAGGACCCAGTTTGGGAAACCCTGATCTAGAGTAATGGTATAATGTTTGTATATTTAATACTGGCCTAAAATACAAATTTTATTTCAAAGTCACTATATGAATGATTCAGTAACTGTCATGTTCATTCTGATTGCTTGCTAGAGATTAAAAAGTTTTCATGAAATACATCTTTTGCTGTCAAAAGCAAAATGTCAAGGGTAACAGCTGACATTGCTTCTCATTGAGAAAAATGAAGAAATTACTCCAGCAATAAAAAGTTACATTTTTTTATTTAACAAAATTAAATAATTCAGAAACATGCTAAGAAAGTACAGGAAAACTATTATTTCTAACATTAAATTGATTTTCACTCAGCTATTAAAACTATCTATGACAGACAGCTATTAGGAAAAAGATACTTATGACCCATTAAATTGGTATATATAATATCTAAAATTAGGGTAATTTCACTTTGTCTAATAAGTGAAAATTTTAATTGGTCACATAACTCAGTTTCTTCCAGAAAACACTATTAAGTACTTGAAGGATATTAACATGTAAATAAAAGCTGATCCCCTATTACTTGATTACTGTTCCACGATGAGTTAATTTTTAGATACTTAAAAATTGCATCATAAAACAAAATAACTCAAATTTCATTGACTTTCACTGAAATAATATTTTTAAGCTGCTGATCATAAAAATGTTCAATTTTTAATGTTCTAGATAAAGAAAAATGTTGCCAACATTACTTTTTCATTGTGGTGCAGTATAGGTAGAATAAGTAAAACAACACAATTAAAAAATTATTCAATTCTATTTCTAAATATACTGTTACATTAAAGAATCAGGGCATTATAAGTTGATTTGTACCAAACACTCCACTCATGCTATCAATATGCTGTTTCTTTATCCAATCAGAAGTACGTACAAAGCATTCAATTAAAATTGAGAAATATGTAAATTATAACAACAATTCACAATGTAATTACAGAAAATGAACAATATAAATTTTCCTGATAGTAACTATTTCTCAGGAAAATTGGTTTTGTTTAAAAAAATACATGATCTACTGGCAGTATACAACCAACTTGATTCAGCAAATTTAATTGATCTGCCTCAAATTAATGAATATCATGGATATCAACAAAAACATTTTGAGTAGGAATAATTGATTAAGTTAGTAAATACCTTCCATCTTGAAAGCTATTATAAATACATAAAACAATAGAGACGCTGCCAGAATATTTCCAAAAATATTGCTCTTCAATCTAAGCTCTTATATTAACCCAGGGATTTCAAACTCCTGTGCCATATGTGGCCCACACAGTGCATTTTCGCACCGCCCGAAGTTAGTCAACTTATACTGCACTGTCCAAACTCAAATGTATTTATTATTGAATATTTCACATAAATCTTTGTAACCAACCAGTAAAATTTAGCTAGCATATTAAATCAACACTTTTAGTTGCTCATTTCTATTTATAATGCCCTGCACAGTTGGGGACAATAATATTTTTCCTGCTGCCAGTGTATTTTGTAGGTGTCCAAAGGACCTAACCCTTGATGCCGAATATAGTATTTTTATAATGAATGAATTTGAGACCACATTACTGGGTTGGGGCAATTTGCTCCCTTGTGGAAGGGTAGAGTGAATCTTCAAAGAATACAAAAAGGTACGAGGACTGGGAAAAATGGAATGTATCCCATGGATTTGTTGGAGGCTTCATGCAGCCTGCACACAGATGTGAGTTTGAGACCCCTGTATTACGGCTACTGAAATAAAATTTTCAATTATAGTTGCAAGATTTATACGACATTCTCAGTCACAAGCACACCTTGTTCTACCTAAATATCAATTTGAACTTTATTACTTCAAATACATCAATATCAATTAGAGAAACAATACAAAACCATGACTGGGCATTAATAAAACTTACTACTTAATTCATAAAAGTAGTAGTAAAGTCTTAAAAGGCAAATTCTTCAGGCACAAAGGTTTATGATTTATTGAATTTTCTAATTTTTTTAAGGTAACAACATGTAAGTTCACAATTAACTTCTGCAGTTCATGAAAGTCGGCATGGGGCATTAAACTGTCCTTTAATGAGGTTATGCAATATGACTTACACAAAGTGAAGGGATCAATCAAGGCTCTATGATTCACAATTAAAAAAAGGAAAAGTTTGCTCCAGTACTTTATCGAATTAACAAACAGACCATTATGTTCCATTTTTTCTGGTGATATTTAATGGTATGCTGGCATGTAAAGTATCAAGTATAAAATTATATCATCAAAACCCAATTTTCAAAACATAAATGCTATAAAAACAATGTATGGAATTTATAAATATATAAATGGTAAGATCATAAAACATGGAAAGTATCCACATAATTTTCCATAATTTTGGAGAATAATTCATTTAAAACATTCCAATAATCATCCATTAACAACCTTAATTCCTTTAAAATCGAAATATCAGGCCTTCAATACTTGGACACCAACATTTTTATGTTAAGAATAATGATAATCATTAACATCCACCATGTCAAGTGTATGCTCAATTATCCACTGTTGCCTTTCTCAGCAAAATTTTTTAGGGTGAAAAAATGCTCTAGAACTGCATGTGACAAAATATATTTTCCGGCAGTTTCAATTGATTCCAATGTAATCAAAAGGAAATAACTAATAAAATGTTTGTTTTATCTTGACTTGCTGTAGCTCTTGTATTTCTATAAGCATCAAGTACAATTCTTCTCAAAAGGTAACACAAATAGCCAATCTGAACAAAAAATTGTTTTTTAAATGCCTTAGATAACAATGACACTGAAGAAATAGTAATTATTATTAATACAATTTAACCTTTTCGCTGCTATCGACGCATATATGCACCGAGGTAGCACACAGCCGCTACTGCTATCGATGCATATATGCGGGTGGGCAGAGTGGTGCTTTGACTGCTAACGACGCATATATGCATTTCAACCTTTTTCGTTCGCTGCTCAAAATGCATTCAGTCGTATCCATGCTAACGAAGGGCCGTGGATTTCTGTGGTACTAACAGATGTTTTAGGCACTCTGTAGATGGCGTAGACATATTTTCAAGCTGTTTTTAGTCTAACCTTGGACAATGAAAAACGCTACTTCTACTTCGTTTCCCCGGGCTTTTTGCACCCGTATAAAACCTTTTTCGTCCCTTGGACATCACTTTTCTCACCCCCTATGCCCTAAAACAGACAGAAGAAAGCCAGAAATATCTTCAGTTCTGTGTCAACTTTCATACCTAATACATCCCGTTCTCAAACCAAGTTTTTTTAGTCGCGTTTAGATTCTTTCGTTTTCTTTTCTATTAATAAAAAGAATCAACAAAAAAGATGAAAATATTTTTTCGAGATGATTAATAATCAATATGAATGTAAATGATTGACAAAGTAACTTGTAAAATATAGAGAGACTAAAAGACAAACAAATGAACGTAGACGCAGAGCTCCTAGGGAAAGTATTCAACACAGCGGTGCTTCAAGGGCACTGAACTCGGTGCACACGGCTGACACAGAAGCTTAAGGTCCATAGCAGCGAAAGGGTTAAAGGAATGGTTACTTATACATTTCAAAGGGAATTTTCCACTAACAGACAACCAAATAAAAACAGTATGAGATCAATACAAAGGACATGACCAATTATAAAAATTACGAACCAAGTCGAGTCATCTACAGTAAAACCCTGTTAATTCGAACACCCTTATTTTGAATAATATAATTCCAAGCATTACTCATCCTCAACAGAAAAAGAATTATTTTCATAGTAAAATGTGTATAATTCGAAAACCTCGATAATTCATAATTCAAAGCAACTTTTAGCCGTATGCAAAATACTAATGTGGGCTGATTTGTGCGTTCTCCTCATTCTCTTAGTCCATACACATGCAAATAGGGGGGTGGATGACCCCAGAAAATTGCTACTTTTGCAGGATTCATGCACCTTCGAGTAGCGGGAGAGTAGCAGCCTGCATCTTAACCACTACATCACCAGCACTCCTCCATATTGAGGTACGCATCGTTATTTTTTGTTTTCTTAGATTTTTTCGTATGGATATTTTAAAATTTTATATTTCGAATTAACGGGGCTTTACTGTAGTTACAAATCAATGCTGTGAAATGGTAAACATTGCAACAAAGTTATTTAAGCTAACATCTCAATATAACAAGGCAATAGCATTAAAAACACAAGACAAATTTCATTGGAGATACTCCATCAAATAGTTTTTCCTAAAAAACCCAACAGCTCAAACAAGCTAATGATAACAGCACATTTCCGAATCAAGGCCCAGATAAATAAATCTCAAGAGCTAAGTTTATACAAAGTTATTTAAGCTAGCATCTCAATATAACAATGCAATAGCATTAAAAACACAAGACAAAATTCATTGGAGATACTCCATCAAATAGTTTTTCCTAAAAAATAAAACAGCTCAAACAAGCTAATGATAACAGCTCATTTCCGAATCAAGGCCCAGATAAATAAATCTCAAGAGCTAAGTTCATACAAAGTTATTTAAGCTAGCATCTCAATATAACAATGCAATAGCATTAAAAACACAAGACAAATTTCATTGGAGATACTCCATCAAATAGTTTTTCCTAAAAAACCCAACAGCTCAAACAAGCTAATGATAACAGCAATTTCCGAATCAAGGCCCAGATAAATAAATCTCAAGAGCTAAGTTCATACAAAGTTATTTAAGCTAGCATCTCAATATAACAATGCAATAGCATTAAAAACACAAGACAAATTTCATTGGAGATACTCCATCAAATAGTTTTTCCTAAAAAACCCAACAGCTCAAACAAGCTAATGATAACAGCAATTTCCGAATCAAGGCCCAGATAAATAAATCTCAAGAGCTAAGTTCATACAAAGTTATTTAAGCTAGCATCTCAATATAACAATGCAATAGCATTAAAAACACAAGACAAATTTCATTGGAGATACTCCATCAAATAGTTTTTCCTAAAAAACCCAACAGCTCAAACAAGCTAATGATAACAGCAATTTCCGAATCAAGGCCCAGATAAATAAATCTCAAGAGCTAAGTTCATACAAAGTTATTTAAGCTAGCATCTCAATATAACAATGCAATAGCATTAAAAACACAAGACAAAATTCATTGGAGATACTCCATCAAATAGATTTTCCTAAAAAATAAAACAGCTCAAACAAGCTAATGATAACAGGACATTTCCGAATCAAGGCCCAGATAAATAAATCTCAATAGCTAAGTTCATACAAAGTTATTTAAGCTAGCATCTCAATATAACAATGCAATAGCATTAAAAACACAAGACAAATTTCATTGGAGATACTCCATCAAATAGATTTTCCTAAAAAATAAAACAGCTCAAACAAGCTAATGATAACAGCACATTTCCGAATCAGGGCCCAGATAAATAAATCTCAAGAGCTAAGTTCATACAAAGTTATTTAAGCTAGCATCTCAATATAACAATGCAATAGCATTAAAAACACAAGACAAATTTCATTGGAGATACTCCATCAAATAGATTTTCCTAAAAAATAAAACAGCTCAAACAAGCTAATGATAACAGCACATTTCCGAATCAGGGCCCAGATAAATAAATCTCAAGAGCTAAGTTCATACAAAGTTATTTAAGCTAGCATCTCAATATAACAATGCAATAGCATTAAAAACACAAGACAAATTTCATTGGAGATACTCCATCAAATAGATTTTCCTAAAAAATAAAACAGCTCAAACAAGCTAATGATAACAGCACATTTCCGAATCAAGGCCCAGATAAATAAATCTCAAGAGCTAAGTTCATACAAAGTTATTTAAGCTAGCATCTCAATATAACAATGCAATAGCATTAAAAACACAAGACAAATTTCATTGGAGATACTCCATCAAATAGATTTTCCTAAAAAATAAAACAGCTCAAACAAGCTAATGATAACAGCACATTTCCGAATCAGGGCCCAGATAAATAAATCTCAAGAGCTAAGTTCATACAAAGTTATTTAAGCTAGCATCTCAATATAACAATGCAATAGCATTAAAAACACAAGACAAAATTCATTGGAGATACTCCATCAAATAGATTTTCCTAAAAAATAAAACAGCTCAAACAAGCTAATGATAACAGGACATTTCCGAATCAAGGCCCAGATAAATAAATCTCAAGAGCTAAGTTCATACAAAGTTTTTTAAGCTAGCATCTCAATATAACAATGCAATAGCATTAAAAACACAAGACAAAATTCATTGGAGATACTCCATCAAATAGATTTTCCTAAAAAATAAAACAGCTCAAACAAGCTAATGATAACAGGACATTTCCGAATCAAGGTCCAGATAAATAAATCTCAAGAGCTAAGTTCATACATTTGATAAAAAGCTTACCAGGAGAAAACAAATACAAAGAACTTCCCCTCCACAGCTAAATTTGATCTTTTATAAGGCAATAGCATTAAAAACACAAGACAAATTTCATTGGAGATACTCCATCAAATAGTTTTTCCTAAAAAACCCAACAGCTCAAACAAGCTAATGATAACAGGACATTTCCGAATCAAGGCCCAGATAAATAAATCTCAAGAGCTAAGTTCATACATTTGATAAAAAGCTTACCAGGAGAAAACAAATACAAAGAACTGCCCCTCCACAGCTAAATTTGATCTACTAAAATGCAATAGCATTAAAAACACAAGACAAATTTCATTGGAGATACTCCATCAAATAGTTTTTCCTAAAAAACCCAACAGCTCAAACAAGCTAATGATAACAGGACATTTCCGAATCAAGGCCCAGATAAATAAATCTCAAGAGCTAATTTCATACATTTGATAAAAAGCTTACCAGGAGAAAACAAATACAAAGAACTGCCCCTCCACAGCTAAATTTGATCTTCTATAATTAATTTGTTGTATTATAGACATACATGTGACAACATGGCATTTTAAAAATGGAAAATTTCCAACCAAATTCATGCACATGAAAACTTATTCTTTATTATCTCTTGAAAAACACGATCGAATGCTATAAAGTTCAACCAAGCATATCTATATGCCTCATAAGTTCATTTAACTGAAAAAATCATTATCACAAAATTTTCACTCCTTAGCCATATTTCATTAAAATCTCATTCCACGGAGCGAGGTTTAATCATCCCAGACCGCATTTAAATTCTTGATGATATTTGCACTCCAAAGGAGTACTTTCTTAAATTTCAAAATGAGCATAACCAGATGATGATGATCATCTAAGTAGACTTTTTTGTTGTATATGCTCTCTTGAAGATATCAGCAGATATGAGCAATGAAGGAAATATTTCAAATAGAAATCAGTTATCACCTGATCTACTGATTTGACCTTGATATTCCAAATTAAGCATTTTATAACTTAATAGCCAATATTGTAATGTTTCTGTAAGTCTTCACATGTATGATTGCACTTGGCACTGCCAAAAATCCAGTTTGCAAATTATCTAAAGAACATCAGTCAAAACTATTACGAGCTATGAATGACTCCTGTGAAAAACCTATCAAAGATAAAGGCGATGTTTATTCAACAGTTATATGCCAACAGGAATTCTGTCCTTGCTTTAAAAGGACATCTCATAAGAGCAAATTAAGGGTCTCTCTGTTTAAACAGTGCCACTACCCAATTGGATAACAATTGAGTATTAGGGTAACTTTTACATACACTATTACTTATTTCTACCATAGATCACCATCCCTTTCTTTAGATGGAACTTCAATAACTCGAGGCTTGTCAATTATACGTGCAGACCGACTTCCCTTCTCCACAATCCCTATTATCCATGCTTGATATCCCTCTTTTTTTTCAATATCCTTACAATATGCAGCTGCTTGTTCTCGAGGAAGACAAATTAGTAAACCACCTAGAAATAAAATTTAAGTTTAATATATGCTTACAGATAAAAATTAACAAAAATTCTTTTACACAAGAAAAGTGCTTATCAATCAGAGCTGATGCTGCTTCTTAGCTGAAATGTGCATCTGCTTTTTCCCTAACTTCTTCATGGCTATTGAAGAAACAGTTTGTCAATTCAGGTACCTTTATAAGATAAGCTTGATAATTCTTTCTCAAAGTTGTCATGTGGACTTAAGCTTTTCATGAAAGTAATGAATTTACCAAACGTAGTTGTTTAACTGAATTTTTTTTAAATTGCTACAAATCCCAAATTTTTGCTGTGGTATATGAACCGTTCATTTCTCATCCAGTGATGATTTAGGTACAATTTTGAAAAATAATTTTATTACAAACCAAACTGTCATTTGGAAAATCTCAATTCTTTCTATGTCAACATAAAACAACAAAAATGATCCCCACAGACTAGTACCATCATGGCATCATAGATGCCAGTTACACAAATTCAAGATGAATCTGCTATACAAGCAACCATTAGCTATTTTGAAAAATGACAGAATTGATCTTACCAGATGTTTCAACACAATGACCTTGAAGCAGTTGGAACATGTTTCCACATGCTTTGGCAACAGCAGTCATCTTTGCTATTACAGGTAAATTATGAATTACAAAGGAAACTTCGTTTTTCTGGTGCTTTGCCAAATTCATAGCATGTCCCAATAATCCAAAACCAGTGACATCGGTTGCCCCATGAGCATTAAACTTGTGCATTAGGCGAGCAGCTAAACAAAAACATATCAAGTCAATCATGTGTTATAAATTAAAACAAATTCTTAAATTTATCACAAATAAAGTCCTTCCATAATTTTTCTAATTGGATGAGTAATTTCAACACTAAAATAAACCATTTCCTCACCTATTCTATTAGGCCTCTCCATTGAGTCCATAGCTCTATGATATGCTTTTTTAACATCCTCTTCAGTCACAACGAGTTTGATACGAGTCCATCTTTCAGGATGCTCGAGCCATTGATGTGCACAGATAGCCACTTGTGTTCCCAGAGGTTTGGTTAGAACAAGTACATCACCAACCACTGCATTGTCAGGCCTATTAAGGGAAAAATGCATGAATAAAAATAAATTACATTGGCCAGCTAATAGGAAGCTGCTTAACCCTTTGCCACGCATAGCATAGTAAAGTGTAGTTTACTCGCCATCCCCCTCCCACAGATTGCGCAGTGAAGCATACCTGCATTTTGGTTACATTTTATCACTCTGAATTCAGCTGATATAATCTCTTTTTGTTACATTTTCAATCAGTGGAACTTCCTTTACTAATATGTATCATTTTGTAACAACATATTCTAAAATTTTCCCATGATTCATCAGTTTCCAGTAGAACCTCAATTTTCTAAGTAGCTGCTAATATGGCATTGTATAGTCAAGTCAGCAATGAGGAGATAGCCTATGAATTATACATTCATGAGTCTGTTAATTACAATGATTGTGATTATTCAAGTATAAATCGAGATTTTGAAGGCATGACATTTCTATTTTAAGTGGCAAAGGTGAGGAATAGGTATCTTATAGCAGAGAGGCAGTATTGGTGACAAAGTTGATTGTACGGTTTCTTGGTCAAAAAAGTGCAATTGCATCCCAAGGAATGATTTTATTTTACATGTAGATTCTATTCATAACCCACCATTTGGAGCAAGTGAATTAAGAGTATTTGGAGCAGTGATATTTTTGTTAAAATCGCTGAAGCCACAAATGTATACACTGCATCGAAGTCTAAGAATGTAAGAACATTGAGGGCAGGGAGGAAACAAGTAGGGAAGAGATAAAAACCTACCTGGATGTATTGATCTACATGGGAATATATTGTATGATTTGCCTGTAATCAGAGATTATTTTTAGGTAAACTTATTGATTGTACCAGCATAAGGAATTGCATGACAGAAAAGAGGTTTATGGTTTTATCACAATATTTTCATATCTCTCCCTCTAAGAAAAAGGATTTGAAAGACTCAGACGACACAATGTCTTCTTTCAAGGACAAATACAAGGCAGGAGGTGAACATTCTGTAGATGAGGCTATGATAGGTTTCAAAGGTAGGCATTTTCTGAAACAGTATCTACCTTTGAAGCCAACAAAATGGGGTTAAAAGCGTGAGTATTGGCAACATATTATGTTTTAGATGCTAAAATTTAATTAGGAACAAGATGATCCAAGCAGAACTTATGATGCCTACTTTCCATTTAATCATTTTTTTAATACTTATATTGGCATTAATAGCTTTAAAATCACTGCGGATGTTGCCCTTTGTTTTCCCAAATTTCATAATTTAGTGTTATAAAATGTTACAAATACTTTCGAACGGAATATTAAATTGATCACGAGTATTTGTGAGGAAAAATAACATATGTATTAGACCAGCAGTTCTCAACCTTCTTTCAGTCGTGACACATGACAGTTGATGCTCGCGAGCGTGACACACTGCAATCGCCGAGCTAAAATAAGAGGAAGTGCATAACAATGAAGAGTTGAAGCCTAAATATTGTTTTTATTATTGATACAAATGCCGCAAAAAAGAGACTAAAACCCTGCTTAACAAAATTTAATTTATTTTTTACAAGAAGTTCTCAAAATTTTCAATGACAAACCATCTGGCTCTTTGTGACAGAACATTGTGTCGCGACACACTGGTTGAAAACCACTGTATTAAACTATACTGAATCAGAATTCAACAATAGTGGTTTCTAAGGAAACACTCGTAATTAGTGGTAAAAACTAATAAAAATTAGAATCTTCATTCCTTTCCTCAGAGAATAGTACAAATCACGCTCCAATATTACAATTCTAAGATATTTT
This sequence comes from Tanypteryx hageni, assembly GCA_028673005.1. Classification (NCBI taxonomy): domain Eukaryota; kingdom Metazoa; phylum Arthropoda; class Insecta; order Odonata; family Petaluridae; genus Tanypteryx; species Tanypteryx hageni. Next base: position 93,866,471 of record CM054120.1, read on the forward strand.
AATCTGCAAGAGAAAATTACCCTGCATGATAGATTTGACATTTTCCCAAGTAAATCAAATGAGGACTTTAAATCTTCACAACAAAAACTATCCTCAGGAGCTCGGCCTAAGTAGCAAGAAATTTCCACCAAGTGTCATGAAAATTGGTCTATTGCTCCAAAAGTTAATAGGTGAGGACAGATAGATGGACAGACAGGCAGACACAACAAGCCTATTTCCATTCTGGAAAGTAGGCTAAAAAATGAGGAAAAGGAATAAAGATGTTGTTGGGGAGCAGGTTGTGATGAACTTTACAAAAATCACTTTTATAGATACCACCCCATTTACTTGGACAGTTTTTTTTGTTCTGTGAAACTTATGAACCTGCTACTTGATAAGAGCACATATGTCCATGGAACAATGAGAAAGAGTAGAAAGAACTGACCTATACCACATAAATATTTTTAGAAAATTAAATTGACACGTGGGGAAAGTAAATGACTTCAGAGTAATAAGGTAGTGGCAATGGTGTGGAAGGACAAGAGAGAGATATCACTGTTATGCACAAATGCTGATCCAGATGATGACATAGTTGTTGAAAGAAGGACTGGCATTGGTGGTAAGGTGGTGTGTACGTATCACCTGCCCAAAAGCCACATGCAATTTTATTATACCAAACACCTCGGTGGAATGGACAAAGCTGACCAAAAAAGAAGCTGTTATTGCGTAGGAAGGTCTGCAAAGAAATGGTGGAAATATGGGATAGGCTTTTTGCTGATGTTGCAATAATTAATAGTTTCATTCTTTTTGATGCAACAAACCAGCCAACAGGAAACAAACATCTTTCCCTTTACCTTATCTTCCCCTGGTTTCACCCTATCCCTTACAAATTCACTCCTCCATCAAAGATTATTGAAAACAAGAGAAAAATATTTGTTTGGAAAAATATTCCCCCCCCCCCTGCCATACAACAACCAGGCTGGTTCGCAATATTAATACACAATGAATGGAAAAAAAAAATATTTCATTGGAAAAATTGATTATGATGGATAGCAATATTAATACAAAAAGTGGAATCCTATTCCCTCAAATATTCCTGAAAATAATAAAAATATTTTGTTGGAAAAATATTAACCCCCTGCCATACACCAACCATCACAGTGAGCACTTTTAATACACCGAGTATACGACTCCTTAAAATAACAAAAATATTTTGTTTAAAAAATATTCACCTCTGTCATACACCAACCAGGTTGGCTTGCAATATTAATACACAAAGAGTAATCCTATTCCCTCAAAGATTCCCGAAAAAAATATATTTTGACAGAAAAATCTTCACCCCTTGCCATAATCCTATTCCCTCAACGACTCCTGAAAATAGCAAAAATATTCACCCCCTGCCATACACCAACCATGACAGATAGCAATATTAATACAAAAAGTGGAATCCTATTCCCTCAAAGATTCCTGAAAAATATTTTGTCGGATAACTATTCACCACCTGCCATACATCAACCAGGTTGGCTTGCAATTTTGATACACATGGAATAATCCTATTCCCTCAACGACTCCTGAAAATAACAGAAAAATATTTTCTATTTCCTCAACGATTCCTGAATTTGAAATGAATTTGTCTTGAGAAAAATTTGCCATGTGAAGAATTTGTCTTGCGACAAATTTGTCACACAACGAATTGACCGCGATGAATTGACAGTACACCCTGGGTAAAGGGGTAATTACTTTGTCTAACCGAAGTTTATAGGTTCTAATCCTGCTTATTGCATGGATGTTTGTGTACTTATATTGGATTAAAAGATAATTACCGTGCATAATGACCCTAGCTGTCGGCGCTCCTAAAAAATCAATTTTACCGATATTCATTTTAGTTGATATGGTTTAAACCATTATAGGTACAGTAATACCCTGACTTACATTGATTTGAAGTTATGTCATCGATAAATTAGTACCGGTTTACCAGTTTACATTGTTTACTTCTAAGTTACATCTTTTAGAACACTTGAGGTTTTTCAGAATTTTAACTAACAAAAGACTTTTAATATAATAAATACAGTAGAGGATCGTTTATCCGGAATTCTAAACAACGGAAACATCCAAACAACGGAATTATTCTAAAAGAATTTTATCACAGTCCATTTTTTCAGTAGCGCCAATTTAATACATAATTGAAGAACGATTTGCCATATTAGTTCCGAAAGCCACCACCACCGCTTGTTGCTTTCTAACCACGTGCGCGAGAGGTGTTAAAGGTGTGTTTACAAGGTGTTAAAACTTTTTTGTTTTAAGTGGTAAACAGCAGTTTTGCAAATATTTTATTCATCCTGTCCCTCAACCGTAATAATGGAGAGAATACCCAAGAAGACACATCCAGAAGACGTTGGGACTGGAACAAGTGCCGGCAAGAGAAAAAGACAGAATCTCACTATCCAGCAAAAAGTGGAGGTTTTGAGAAAAATAGATCGCGGCGTAAGTGTATCTCAACTTCGTCAGGAGTATGGTGTAGGACAATCTACAATATATGACATAAAGGCGCAGAAAGATAAAATTTTCCAATTTGTTGTGGAATCAGATTCAATGGCCGGTATCTCAAAAAGGAAAACTTTACGTGGTCCCAAGAGTAGTGACCTAGACAAAGTAGTGTATGAGTGGTTCCGCCAACATAGGAGTGAAGGGATTCCTATCTCAGGTCCTATGATAATGGAGAAGGCAAAATCTTACCACGAACACCTAAAAATCGAAGGAGAATGTGATTATTCTACGGGATGGTTGCAGAAATTCAAAAATCGCCATGGTATACGGTATTTAAAAGTTTCCGGTGAAAAAATGTCAGCAAATTATGAAGCCGCGGAGGAATATGTTAATGATTTAGCAAAGTTGGTGGAAGAACATGGACTTAGCACGGAGCAAATATACAATATGGACGAGACAGGTTTGTTTTGGCGTTGTCTCCCACGGCATACTTTTGTTTGCATTGATGAAAAAGCAGCGTCGGGAGTAAAAGAGTCTAAGGAGAGACTTACTGTAATGATGTGTTCCAATTCTGCCGGCACACACAAGTGCAAGCTCATGGTAATAGGAAAAAGTGCAAAACCTAGAGTCTTCAAAGGCATAAAGATTTTCCCCGTGATTTACCATGCAAACAAACGTGCTTGGATCACACAAGACATTTTTGGTGAGTGGTTTAATGGTCATTTTTTACCCGAGGTAAGTGATCATTTCAAGAAGGATGGCTTACCTGAAAATGCAAAAATATTATTATTCTTGGACAACTGCCCTGCTCACCCTCCAGTAGAAACTCTCGTCAAGGAGAATGTTTTTGTGTCGTATTTACCCCCAAATTGTGCGTCTCTCATCCAACCAATGGATCAAGGCATAATTAAAAATTTTAAATGCCATTGTCGAAGTGAATTAATGAGAAAAATTGAAAATTTTGAGGGGTCTTTCAGCTACGAACGGTTCAAAAAGGATGTAACACTGAAGGACGCGGTGTGGTGTATTTCACGTTCATGGAATAAAGTAACACCCTCAGTTTTAAAACGGTGTTGGCATAATATTTTGCCAGAATCAAAATTTAATGAAGATTCCAGAGACACAGACGACGAATCACTAGTTTCTTACACTCCCGCACGCAGAGAGTTGTAATAGATTGTTTTTATTCATCTCTTTCCCCCGTAACATCAGGTGTACCACAAGGAAGTGTTCTCGGACCTCTACTCTTCACACTTTACATTGATGACATAGTTAATACTATCAAAGGTCAAAAGTGTAACGTCCTTCTTTATGCTGACGACTGTAAGGTTTTTAAGCAAATTAATAATTCATACGATAGCGACTGTCTACAAAATTGTCTTTCGAAGATTTCCGACTGGTGTCAAATATGGAAATTAACACCAAATCCTAATAAATGTACGCTTCTCTCTTTCACTCTACGAAAAAAGCCTATTGCTACTTTCTATTCCCTTAGTGACACTCCAATCCGGAAGGTCTTCTCTCAAAAAGATCTTGGCGTAATCTTTGATACAAAATTATCTTTCTCTCTCCACATTGATAAAACCACATCTAAGGCCATGTCTATTCTTAGTCTTCTGTACCGATTTAAGGAGATAAATGAACCTTTAGCACTTAAATCATTTTTCTCAGCCTTCCTTCTCCCAATCCTGGACTACTGCTGTCCCGTGTGGGCCACAGCATCTCCGACTACACTCAAATGTCTTGATCGTCCATTAAATTTCTTCCTTGCGATCGCGAGGAACCGTGTTCCTGCCTTCCGTTTGCTAAGTAAACAAGGTGTTCTCACCGCTCTTAAACTGCGTCCTCTGCATCTCAGGCGGCAATATTTTGATTTCCATTTCATTCACACTGTGGTGAATGGTCTCTACAGGTCCACTGATATTTGTTCTTTTTTTTCTCTAAGTGTCCCATCACGTTCCACTCGTTTGTGCTCTCTCTTTCATCTTCCGCATTTCCGGCTATCTATATCCCAAAGGTCGCTTTTTAACTGCATTCCCACCTCATTTAATGCTTTACAAAAGGTAGCACCCTCGCTGGATATTACATGTAGGTCCTCGCTCCTCCGTGCCTCCACAGGTGGCGAATGTCTCTGAAAAGCTGTCTTGTTTCTGCAATTTTTATTTTCATTACATCCATCTTATGTGTGTTAATTTCTGTTTTTATATATATTTTGATATGTATAGGTATTTTGTTATATATATATATTATTTAAATATTGTTTTGGGTGTATCCAATGTAAAGGCCAATGTGCTGTTTTTGGACCAAAATAAATAAATAAATAAATTAAGAGGAGTAGATAGTATACCCATTCAAGTGCTAGGTGAGAGCAACGTAGAGGTTGAAATGGGTGGCAACCTGTTCCATCTCCATCATAAAATCTCTGATATGGTCTACGCACTTGGGGCATGACTTTTTGAGTGAGCAACAGGCTCAGATCGACTATCGAACCTAGCAGAACCATTTCGCAGCCCCAGAGAAGGAGGTTCAATTAATAGCGAGTAGAAAAGTACCCGATGAAGATCAGGATGTCACTCATGCCCACACGACCAGACACACCAGTAGGGACGAGATAGCAAGAATTTTGATCAAGGATAAAACAGCAGCGATAACCAACAGGTCGGAGAGTAAAATCCGCATCACTAAGGACCTTCAAATACCACCCAGAACAGTGATCACCTGCAAGGTAGAGGAGAAGATACTGAGCAGGAACTCAAGAGGGTTTACGCCCACAGAGACCCTAACCTGGAATGTTATAGGGGTGAGAGCCCCAGAAGCCCATAACAGAAAATAGTAGTCACCCTGCACAATCATCACTATGTCCCGCAAGCCTTGTTGAAAAGCATGTCGGTCAGATGGGTTGGTGCCGGGGAAATGTCTGAGAGACTCAGCTGCTGCATACCCCAAAACTCCACCTATGTACACTACCACAAATGGTCAGAGGAGAAGAGAAACCTCTAAATAAATCCGGAGCTATCAGTGGAGGAAAGGATCCAAATCAGCCAGCTTTTGCAGGAGTACAACGATGAGTGAGTGATGAGTTAAGGACGTCCCGAGTTTACTGGGTCTGTGTAATTATTGTAAGATGTTCATTAATGACTTTTCAAAGATCATGCGGCCTATGCATAATTTAACAAAGCCATTTGATTGGACTGAACAAGAGGAAAACACATCTAATGAATTAAAAACCGCACTAACCACAACACCCATCCTTGTAAAGCATAAGGCATTCAGATGCTGTCTTTCAAGAAACCTGACTTCCACTCCCATCCGAGAGGATGAGATACCCTTGATGTCCCTCACCTCGGAGGAGATAGGGCAGTCACAGGAAATGGAGTCTCAGTTAAAAGTGATAATAGAGGCAATAAAGGACTCATCGAATGCAGGACCAATACTTTGAAAGCAACTACTAGGATACGACCTGAAAGATGGAGTGTTAGTGCGAAGGAATGAAGAGATACGAGGAAACCCAAGCTTGGTGATGATACCTGAGGAACAAAGAAATTTTGTACACAAATCATTATGACCCCCTTTCAGGACATTTAGGTTTTGCAAGATTGAAGAACTGCATGATTTGTGAAGGAAAGATAAGTTTTAAGTAATTGGTGGATTGGATTAGTTCTTGAATTTTTGTGATTAAAATGTTTATGAATAACTTTGTAGTGTGTTAGTTGTTTTGATGTTATTTAGAGTAATTTCTTATTGAATTGGATTTCATTTGTTCTTGTGCTAAAAGTGATTGTATGTAATGACCAATAAGAGGTAAGGATATTGAACTTGATCGCCCCTGTTTCTGCCCCTCTTCAAGATCAACAAAAAGCCAGGAGGAGCCCAAAAGTGAAACATCGGAGGGATGTTTGCATTAATTGTTGGACTGCTAACCCTTGAATACTGGGCCAAGACATGCATGCAAGAAGACCTGGGAAAGGAAATACCACTAAGCATAGTCAAAGAACCCTCTCCAGGCAGCTTCTCTATTCTACTATTTACGATTCGGCGATTATTCTAGATCCTGTATCAACCTCCCCAGGAGTTGGGAGAGCTGCATAGGAGATGGCTAGCGGTATGCAGAGACAGACGCAGCTGGACACCATGCGCCGGCACAGGAAATCTCCTTGACCAAATGGAAGGAAACTGGGGATGAACAGCAAGAGGAGCCTCTGCAGGAGGTTCTCTTATCAGTAGACAGGGGGACCTTGGCAATGGCCTTCTCACTTCCAGGTAGACAATACGGGGCGGGTTCTTGTCTCTACCGATGAGGCGTGAGATTTCAAAGAAAGGATCAAGATTTTGGGGAATGTGGTAGACCTTGCAATGACCTTGAGGTCCACCAATGACAAAAGTAATTAATAAGAAATTTATATCAAGAAAGAAAAAATATTCTTTATTTGTTTGAGACTGCTCTCAATATTTATGCAAATCTATCTCTCAAGTGTATTGACGATCTTCACTTGATGTGTCAACAGACGATACAATGCACATGAGAAAGCCCCTCCTTTTCCCAGCATCATTCCCCCTTTGACATTCCATCCTCTCTTAGAATTTGACGAACTCATTTCTTTTGCCTCTCTTTAATTTCATTCACCAACTTTCTCTCTTCATCAACCATGTTCAATGTCCCTCTTCTCTGCGTTAATACCAAGCAGATCTGGGCTTTTCTTAGAGAGAATAACAGGTCTCTTCATATAAAAGAAGCTTCTGAATTAGAGTAATTCATTATAATTATAATACTTATATAGAAACAATATAAATTTAGAACAATAGATGAGCAGTTGTCAAAACAAATTATCAAAATTGGCTGAGTTAACAACTGATTCAGTAGGAATGTATTTTTCTAACAAATGGTTCAACCGAACCAGCGAAAACCACAAGGGTGACACCACTGAAAACAAATTATAATACGGATGAGCATAAAAAATCCCAAGTGCCAACTCTGGAACTCCCTGTGGTCCCCAATCAGAAGTTTTTACCATTTTATTTTCAAGTCCTCCCCATTCATGTTATTTGTTCATAAAATATTTGTATACACCTCTTGTTTCTCCCATTGCCCCATGTCTTCATCATCAATGTAAATTTACACGTCCATGTAAACTGCTAGCCTAGCATAAACATGCAATTGTATTGATTTTTATTATTTAAGGTTTCCAATAAATTTTATTATATGTAAGTTACTCAACTTAAGAATACTGTGTCTAGTTTAAATCTTACTTCAAATTTCATCTGAAAAATAAAATGCCTGAATTTTAAAAATGGGTCCTGCCCCATAAGACTTTCAATGCTTAACTGTAACATTCACAGTAAATCCTTACATAATCATTTCATCCAACTGACAAACAGCTGTAGCCACTCCGCCAATCATACACCAAGGATTTATCACAGTTTGGCCTCCTGTGACAGTTGATCCAGCTTCAATAGCTGCATCCTAAGAAAAAATACCATTAAAACTGATTAATCAACAAAATAGAAAAATATAAGCGAAATGTTTTACAAATAAAAACTCCATACCTTGAACCCTCTCATCATTAATGGCATAACAATGTCTCGTTCCTTATCCGACATCTTGGTGGAAACTCCCAGGATCATCAATATGTTATCACACTCCGTAACTCCCATGGCATAGAGATCACTGAGCACATTGGAGCATGCAATCTTACCTAAAATTTTCTTATTAGTTAAAATTATCGCTAAAACACAGCATATACTGGAATACTTATTTGGAATGAGTTTTCTCATATACCAACCAGTATGCAATAATTTAGGCAAAACATTTCAATTAACATAAATGAGACTAGTAACAGCCAGTACCTTAGCTTTCTAAAGCCGAGAAACTCGTTAATGAAGGCCAAATCAAAATTCAAATAACATTATGGTCAACTGAATTTGTAAAAAATGAAAGTATCCAAAAAACAATAAATATGGAGACAAAATATTATATTACTAGTCCTTCACCAAATCAGCCAAGCTGAACATTTTGGACCAAAATGTGTGGGATTGATTTTCCCTGCATGAATAAACAATCCTATACATTGTGATTTCAACTCCAATGTCTCCCAAATGAGCATACAGCATGAGTTGCCATTTTTTCAAGCCACTTTTTTGGAGTATGTCTGCAAGTTATAGTAGGTAATACAAAACTTGGGATTGGAAACAAGATTTTCTGGTCATGAACTTTTCAGCCGAGAGAAAGCTAATATGTAACTTTCCCTCTTAAATTCACTCGAGAATTATCGATTAATCTTATGGCTGAAAGCAAATTCAAGAATAAGCCATCTATTTCAATGTTTGATTTTATAAATGCATCTCTTAGATATCTTCAATACCCATAGCAAGCTTGTGAAAACCAGATGCCCATAATGCAGCCATTTTCAGTGGTAATTCATCAAAAGTAGATTCTAAAAAGAGCTTTCTTTCTAGAATCTACTTTCAGTGAATCCACACTGAACACTGCTGCATTGTAGTCAAAATGCTCATGTAGTTTTCACAACCTTGCTATGGCTATTGTAGATATGTAAGATGAGTTCTTACTTTTTCAATTTTTTTACATTGAAGTGCTTCTTCCTGAATTCCATCCTAGAGTAAGATGAAACAGATTTTTCTTCACCTTAGGGTTGAGAATACTTGGTTTTTAAGATTTTATTCCTCCACTGTTCAACCTGTTTCTTATGGCTATTATTTGCTATGTTTGATATATGCCTGAATAAAATTATGAAATCCCCAGTGAAAAACCACTAATACTACAAAAGCAACATTACACTCTGTGGCACAGCAGCTGTTGTTCTAATCACCACATTATACAAATAGAATTATATCACTTTGCAGAACTTAGCTAATCTAACTCAGTAATTACCAGAGTAATAAAAATTTTGTACAATACCCTAGATTATTTCTGTTCATAATATAGTTTCCAATAAAAAATATATACAGAAAGACCGCATTCATTCGAAACTCAAGGAACCAAAAATTCATAGCTTCAAATAAAATGGGTTTGATTTATCCAATATTTTAATTTGGCAAAAAATTTATAGTCTTCGTTCACTTGGGTAGGTATGAATGCCGTTGTCGTCACCGAGCAGGTGTTTGATGAATTGTGTTAGGTAAATCACAAAACTTGATGCAGAATTTCAAGAAGATCATACATTTAATGAACAAATAGATATACAGTAACATGGAGATTTATTAACATAAAAACTTATCACTGGAAAATTAAAAATAATTTTAAAACAAAATGAGTCGCCACTGTATTGATTCATATTACTTATTATTTATCACAGTTTCACTTTATCGTAATTCATTATTTATGACCAAATAATTGCTTATTGCAAAAATGTTTCACTTTCTTGCAATATCAGTGCAAGTAAAAATTTTCAAAATGCACTTGGGAAATCTTGGATTGTGTTTTGTATTTTATAATGTTACAGTAATGAAAGCTATTATCAACAATTTCAAGTCTAAAGTATGACTACTGTATTGGTCCAAATATAGGCTGCACCTTTTTCCCAAATCTGGCTTGTATAAAACCAGAGTGTGGCCTATAATCTCACTCTTAGTACCATAGGGAGAGATATATTTTTTCTCTTTCAAAGAGATCTCATATTTGGGGTGCGGCCTATATTTGGACAAATATGTTACTCTATTTCCAAGGTGGTTTTTAAGTCCCTCCTGAAATGGTGTATATCTTCAATTACAATGAATGGTTTGATGTATTCCTTAGCACTTAGGTAAAAGATGATCAGTAAGAGAACAAGTAGCCATTGTACATTTTGTTCATGTGTGTTGAACAAGACCTGAGTTACATTTTCAAAATTTAATTGCACTAGCTTTGCTTGCAGCATCAATAAGATATGTGCTTACTTCCACCTGGCATAGTAAATTAATGCAATGGGTGGGTTTATTTTTAGAATTGTTGACCAAAATTCTAGAGCGTCCCTGGTGGAGAACTTCTTAACTATTTCCGACGGTCACGCATTTAAGGTTATACCAGTTCCATGTTCGGCCCTGAGATGGCAGTAATAGAAATATGCTCGACAAATATTTTTTATCAAAATTTTCTGTTCAAATTATGTTTTGCAACAAATGCTGCTATTAGATATTTGTACCATTTTATTTTAATGTTTTTTACGACATTAATGTAAGGCAATGGAAATCAAGAATGTGAATGGTATAATTTAAAAAAAAAATGCATGTCAAAATACTACAGTGCCTCCTGGAGACAAAAACTTAACTATCTCCAATGGTCTCGCATTTTAGGTTTTACTGGTTCCTATTACTGCCATGAGATGGCAGTATGGAAAAATTGCATGACACAAATATTTTCTATCCAAATCTTCTTTTCAAATTAGGTTTTCCTACAATAGCTTACATTAGATACTCATAGTTTATTAATTTTAACGTTTTAGGCGATATTTGCAACCAAAAAAAGAAGTATAAATACTTTTAATGAAATTTCAATAATGTAGTTAACAGGCCATAGATCAGTGTTGCCCAATAACTATTGGGGGACAAAATATATTGTTTACATATGATAGAAGCTGGTCCGAAGCTCCATGGGTCCCGGTCTTCTCCATAATGCCGGTCTCATCCTCTATATATGATATGATTTACTTTACATATGATAGATGTGAAATGTCATCGATTTTTTCTGACACACTGACAAAACGCACTTAATATATAGATTTTTCAATTTGCAACAGCCACAAACCCTTCGCACTGAGTGCAAAACGATCTGCCAGTGCTTCACTAAGCACATCTAAGCAATAACTTTCCAGGTTAAGATTGACATCTCAAAGACACAAGCATAGCGAAGGTTCAATGCAAATCAGTTATGTGGATGGAATCTCTGCATCAACTGTGGATTCTATTGTGAAAAGTGGTCCAAAAATTAAGGAAATAGTTGACACTGCAACCAGTGCAAGTGATTCAAGCATAACAATAATGAGGGATACCATTATGCTGAAGAGTTATTGAGTGCATGGACTGAAGACCAGATAAAAGAAAACATACTTTTATCCCTTACTGTTATTCAGGGAAAAGCACAGTTTATGGACAGACTTGAAGATAAAATTGCAGTGAAGGGAATACCATTGGTGCAGAGATTTTCATAGTTAGCCGGGGCTGATTTACAAGATGTGCTAACTTTAAATGTACAATAATAAAACAACAAATAATGATAAGTACCATACGAAAGTGTACAGACAAGGCAGCTAGCGCAGATCACACTAAAGAGGAATTTCTTAAGATAAAAAAATAATTGAGAAGGGCTGTTACTCACCTTAACAGGTCTACAATATTGATAGAACAAATGTTTTGGAAGAGAATATCCTCACACATATATTGCATGGGAATAGAAGTGTTCCAGTGTTTAAATCACCCAAGGACAGACTCACCTTGTTACTTGGAGAGAACGCAGACATAAGCTCAATCCTGTCCTTGTGCATTACATAGAAAACCCCCAAGCACTAAATGGTTACCTCAAACCACAGCTACTGGTTATATGGAGCTCAAATCCAGAGGCTTGGGTGATGGGTGCTGATGGAGGATTATGTCACCAACTACTTTTTGAATTTCATTGAGATTATTCAGATACAAAGAACCTGGATAAGAAAGCCTTGCTGCTTGTCAACAGTCCCCCTGCCCACCTCAGTATATGCAGGAATGGTGTGAAAATAATAAAGTAGTGTTTTTCCACCCCAAACTACTCTCTTTACAGGCCATGGATGAGGGTGTTATTGCTGCTTTTGAGGTGTAATATGTTAGGCCAGGTGTTTTCAGCTGAGGTTGCACATACCCCTAGGGGTACGTAAAGAGTTTTGAAGGGGTAAGCCAGTGTTTCCCCAACTTTTTTGACATTATGCCTTCCCTTTGGTTTTCACGAAACCCTTGTGCCCCCCTCAGTTATTTGATTGAAATAAATGTAACAGTTTGCACGCTAACTTATATTATTGTTTATATGCATTTTATTTATTTGTAACATTTATTACATATTTTGTGACATTTATATTATTGTTAATTGATAATTAACTCATAATTATTTACCCATATATCAGATGCATAAATATCATGCATTGCACAGAAAGGATTTCTATCTCTGGCGATGAATAATTCTCAAATACTGAAATCAACTCCAACATTTTTAACATCTGGATTAACAATTCTGATGGGTGCTAAGGAAAGAAATAATTAAATGCAGCTAAAAAAAGGCATTTTTCAACCGAATCTCACATTAAAAATTGATTTTTTCTCATGGCCTCACGTCCCCCCTATAAGCACCTCGCACCCCCCAGTTTGGGAGCCACTGAGGTAAGCTGAAGTATTAAGGATTATAATTATAATAATGCTAATAATCATTAGCAGTTTTGAAAAACCTGCTATGTAATCGCTTTGTCAGTCCATCACACTCCTGTGTCTGGTGAACTACTTATACACAGTTCAAGTTATAGCAACCAAATTTTGAGGGATTGTTCTTCCCATAATTGAAATTTGGAGACTCCAGGGACAGCCTAACACCGGCTACACATTAACAGAGTCTTAGTCAAGTCCAATCAGACTCTGCAAATTTTCCCAGTGCTGCCATCACTGTCTTACATAGAAATCGTCTACTTGTATTCATACCACTGACTCAAGTCTAGACAAGTCAAGAGCAGTCACGCTGAGTAAGAGTCCATGATTAGCATAGCTACAATTTTGTGAAAGTCGAGCAGAGTCACAGTGGCTAACGTGCATGATGTCAGTCATGGAGCATCCCGAATCTTTACGTCTGCCAAATAGCATAGTAATTTACAATAAAATTTTTAATATGTTTAACAGTTCACTTGTTTTTATAGCAACATTTGAAAGCAATCTTTTAAGGTCTAGATTTTCCCAATGCAGTTTTGTCTAAAATGGCTAAAAATGAATATGCATTTAGTTTTTTAGTTATAATAAATAAATGCTGGGCAATTGGCACCAATACAAATATTATGCAAGAAAATTTAATTTATTGAGAAAGCAAAAAGGAGGTAGGTAAATGTTACAGATGGCTAGGAAGGTAAGAATTACAAGGAAAGTTATTTACGCTGTCAAAACGCTGAAAAATTGTCTAGTAAAAGTGTTTTAAATTATATTGAAAATTATTGAAATTAAGGATGTCAAAGATGAAACATCTCTAGTATTTTCAGTTATTTGGTCAACATATTAAATAAAACATTTGAAAACCAAATAAAACATAGTAAATAAGTGGCACTACTTTTTCAGAATGTGATATGAACAGTAAATTAGAGCTATTTTGAATCAAAGTTGAAAAACGAGCAAAAGAATACAAAACATGACTCATTTTCCTTTAAAACAGTCCAGGTTAAAGTTTTTCTAGTTTTAAATTGCAAACAAATAAAAGCCTGCATGTCAAGAAATCGATTTTTACATGTTGCCTTATGGTAAATAGAAATTATCCCTTGAAATCAGAGCCATGTCTTTTTTTGGGATTTTAATTGATCATTTCCTTTTAAAACCTGACTCAAGATTTTCTGCCAAATCTAGTTGGGAAGTTTGTCAAAAAATGATGTTTCAGAAAAGTTTGTGAAGAAACAAAACATTACATTAATATAATATAGATTCTTTTTCTCACCTTAAAAAATGACAATTCGTTCTTTCAGAGAATAGCATTTCCATAATTGTTTTTTTTTGCCTTTTGATTCATTCTCAAGCAGCCAAGTCAGCATAACAAATTCATATGGGGAAAATCGTTAAAATTTTTGTGGATCTTCTAGTACATCAGAAAAAAATGTAAGTGCCAACAACACCCCTTTTCCTATTGATAGGATTATCCCGTATACGACATCCATTGGATAGTATGGACTTGGTCGCATCACTTAGTTCATAATGTCAGGTAAGGCGATCTTACACCAAAAGCAAAGAATCAAATCCCCCAAACCAGGTGGTATGTACCTTAGGGTGGCCCAAAAAACCCAAGGGTTGGATTTCTGCCCAGACGGTCACTAAATCTTTTTCTATACATATTAAATACTGTTGTACAAAGTTCCAGCTCAATCCGTTAATATTTAGAGGTCTCCCACATCATTCAAAATTTTGAACAAATGTCAACCTTGAAGAACTTCCATCTGGCACACCTCTGCATCTACATGTTGACTGCTCTCGAAGTGGTCGAGACAAGCAGAGATGGCAATCATCTGCCAGGCGCAACGTCCGAGATGCGCTAGAGAAACCGCCCCATTAAAATACATTGTAGGAGTCCGATGCACCTAGCCGCTGCACATGGATGCAGACGCACCAGTGAAATCACACCTTTAGACATGCATTGTGGCGCCAACGCCCATCGCAGTGCTCTCACCAGGCACGACTCTCGTCGTGTTCGGTATTTCAGTTCGGTGAGCTCAGGGGTATGCGCAGGATTGTGCTTCTCAATTATGATGCAGACCAGACAGCGTGATGCACTTTACCTCATAGGTCATGAAGAAGAAAGACTTACAGGTAGCCAACTGCCAAGTAATTGGCAAGTGCTGGCTGTGCTATGCTATCATCACAATACACTTCGGAATACCATCAGAGAAAGTGTGAGATGTATGCTTCAAGAAATACAAGTGTTCTGGGAAAAGGCTCGCATTCCTATATTAAACAGGGAAATGTCTCGAGTGGACAAACTAGAAAGATTGTTTAAAAATTGGCAAAACATGAAGAGAGACCCTGAACGGGATGAAACCAAATACAAATTTGTTGAAGATCTCGATGGCATTTTTGACATAGCTCTTCCTAATGCACTGGATGTGATGACAATTGAAGAAGACAAAGCTTTTCTCCTAGCTCAGGGGGAGTGTCCACATCAAGGGTGCATGCTTGGCCTTGACATGAAACTCGCAGCTAAGGAAGGCGGAATAGCCCAGCGACATGCCACTGAAGAAGAAAGAAAGCTCAGGGAAGAGCAACGGAGGTCCTCAGGTAAGTTCTTACACTCCTTTTTTATATTATCATAAACATGCTGCACTGCTATGCTTAGTAAAATGGAAGCTCAAAGAGAATTATTACCGATATAACGCTATAAATAGAATAGGTGTCCAGTTCCTCCACAGATCAGTTTCCACAAGTTACTGTGACATCTAGCATTGGTATGATTTAATTAACATTGCATTTATTTTTCCAGAGTCTATGAGTCACCTTATTGGGGAATCAGACCCAACCGGCAGTTCTGACGATGGTTCAGGCGATGTTTTCACATACAGCAGCCCTTCTAAGGCGGTTCCCGAAAAAAGGAAATGCAAAGAAAAGAAGGTGAAGAAAGTAATTACATCACAAATCGCAGATGCACTGAATAGAACCTAAATGAGCAGTAGAAATGCGACTATGGTTTTGGCTGCCACAATCACAAGCGTTGGGCTTAATTTGGACCAATATAATTTGTCGCGGTCGTCCATCCAATGGGCAAGAGATAAAGCATGACGAGCAAGAGCTGAAAATTTGAAGGAACACTTCATACAAAAAGGCCCCCTGACAGTACACTGGGATAGCAAAATGTTGCATGAACTTCATGGAGTGGAGAATCGTCTCGCTGTGATTGTGTCTGGTGGTGGCTCTGAACAATTGCTGGGTATGCCGATCAGTGGCTCTACAGGGGAGGCTGAGGTCACAGAGGAGGCAAATCTTCTAGAAGAGTAGGATCTTGTAGAGCAAGTTAAATGCATGAGTTTTGATACTACGTCTTATGTGAGCATTCGTTTTACTGGTCCGCCTCAGTCCATTTCTTTTTTTTCCTCGATGTCAGCTGCGCCTTCTTTTTACTTTCCTTAGGCCATCTCAGTGACGCATGTGTTTTGCTGGAACGGAAGCTTGGAAAGGACCTCTTGTATTGTGCATGCCGTCATCACATTTTTGAGATAGTGCTCGAAGCTGCATTCAAATCATGCACGAGTCCCTCAAGCATGCCAGATATCGCTCTTTTCAGGCATTTCAAGAATCCTTGGCCCAATATAGATCAATCTCAGTACATCAGTATGACCGAGGACGAGGTGTAAGCTCTGTCCTTGACAACTACAATGATATTCTTGAATTCCGTTCAAAGAAACTTGAAGTAAGATCATGAAACGTTCTTTGTTTCAGTCATAGTCATAATGAATGCTCATTGCTCTATCAATTGATTTCCGCTAATACTTTATGTCGATTTTCAGGTCACACAGCCGCGTTACAATTACAGAGAAATGCTAGAGCTTGCTATCATTCTTCTTGGAGGAGTTCCACCACGAGGTGTTCATTTCTGCCGGCTGGGTGCTCTACATCGGGCAAGATGGATGGCAAAAGGCATTTACGCGATGAAAATTTTTCTATTTCACAATCAATTCCACACGAAGCCATGCGGAAAAGGACTGCATGAGTTATGCATCTTCCGAGTGTGGGTTTACCTGATGTCATGGTTCACCGCTTCAGATGCCACCTCTGCCCGTCAATGACTTTAAGTTCATCCAAAGGTTGATTGAGTTCAGAGGGCTCTATCCTCATCTTTTCAGTGTTGCTTTTGGAAAATTTAAGAACCACTTATGGTATCTGAGTGAGGAGCTCATTGGACTAGCATTTTTTGACACTTCTTCTCCCGCATCATTATAACATGACATGGTTACCGCCTTGTATACCAAAGAAAGAACATTGGATCCAGAAAAGCACCGAGGTATCGAGCTGAAAACTGTCCCACATCTTCCAGATCACGTTTCATGCACAACTCTCAAGTTTTTCGAAAAACTGAATATCTCAACTGAATTTCTCACAGAAGACTCTGACTTCTGGGAAGAAAACCAAGAGTACTTACGGGGACTGCAAATTGTGAAAAATTTGAACGTTACAAATGACCATGTTGAGCGCACAATGAAACTCACTACAACAATGGCATCACGCTCTGAAGAACAAATGCAGTTTCTTTTGAGAGTTGTAAGCGACCACCAAAAGCGCGTCCCGGATGCCAAAAAGACAACCCTTTGTAGAGAATTGTCACAATCAACGTGATTTTGATTAATCATAAAGTCCAACACAACGATCACTGCCATAGGCCCTAAAAAAAGTCAGTATTTCTGCTGCTCAAAATTGAAAATGCAAGTTAAAACCTTGTAAGATTTGCACTTGAAATAAACTATATTGTTATGACAGAATCGCTTTTATTTTAATTCTGAGTGTTCACCAGTATTTCCTCAGTCATCTAGTCATTTTACATCTGTACAGAACATTCCTCATGGCAATAAATCTATCAACGAAATCATAATGATTCTTTAATAATGTTTAAAACTTGGAAGCACATGGGAGACTTCTAAATATTAGCCAATTAAACTGAAACTTTGCACAACATCATTTTACACATAATGAAATGGATTAAGTGACCGCCCGGACAGAAATATCAAAAATTTATTTTTTGGGGCCAAAATGGGCCACCCTAATGTACCTGCAGATATTCGCACATCAGTCAGACAGTCTCATCTCTCAAATATCAACTTCAAGAGCAATAAACAAAAAACAGTTCTATCTCTCTGCCATCCAGGAACACATGTGAACTGAGCCCGGCCACGAAATAGAAATGGAGGATGCCAGGGAAAACCGTTACTATCTTAGAATCATCCAAGAGGATACTGAAATCGCTAAAAAACAGGCAAATTTCAATAGAGAGGATGGTTACATGCTCTCCAACACCTAGAAGAGGATATTCCATTCCTCAACACTCTTGGCCCTGACAAGGACTGACCATGTGACAAATGCAACAACAGCAGCCAATCACAACACAGAATGGACCTCCAGTGCCCCTATATGAGGGCAGCCACTCCACTGTATCAACAGTTTGCTGACAGGAAGGTCGGCAAAACTGTTGTCACTCAAGAAATTGACCAACACAATGACTTCCCGAAAGCTATGAAGCCATCAACTACATGAAAGCCTTCGCACCAGGAGGTATTTTGCATCCCAGGCATCGTGCAATACTTCAAGACATCACTTGAACATCCCAAACATCACATGGAAATTCCAGAATTTCATTAAGTGACTGACTAAACTGAAACAGTGCCTGCTTAGCTGTTCTTCCCTTTGCATTTGTTTTTGGTCTTTCCACTAACCTGTTTTCCATAGCATTGTTGCGCACGCATTACACTAATCTTGAGTTTTCTGTAAGGAATCAAACCTCATCATGAAACTGCAAAAGAAAACTGGTAGCTTTTCAAAGCAAAAAATAAAAACAATATTAACAATATTTGTATATCAAATGTTAAGTATGTTGCCTATGCTGAGTTCACTTAGGTGTTTTCAGTTATAAGCCTGAAATGCGAAAGTGTCAATGAAGCCATTTGCTTCCACAGGGAGCTTTACACAGAAAAGAAAAAGGAAGCCATCCAAATCACTCTTCATACATTTTTCAAGCACAAAGATGCATCAGTCGAGCCTTCCATCAACCACACTGTTCATTAGAGCATAAAAAGCAAAACTTTTCTAACATGCCTCCCATCAACTCTGCTCCTTCAGCCTCAGGCAAGTAGTATGCTTTCTATTATGGGGAATGTATCAACCTCTTGGATTATTATAGACATAATTTGGAAATAACCCCGAGTACACACCTTCTAAAACATTGTTTCATATAGGAAAAATTATTTTGCTCATTGCAAGGATTTTGAGAAATGGAACCCATGAGATAAGCAAGGACTTACTTCATTAATTTTACTTTGATTTCAGACTGGCTTGTATTTCTAAGTTACCATTTCATATAATTTGTCCATTGTTTTGATGCCTGTCACCTACATCACAGTTCATAAGTGATTCAAGCACAACAACAGCTGCAAAGGCCTCTTTGTAAATAGGGCATGCAGGTTCCCAAAACTGCTGTGGTAGCAGAAGTATGTCTGTTGCAAGAATATCCATTGAATCCATACATTGTCTGAAAGTTGCTAACATTGTAAAAACCACTTTCGGTATGACCTGTGATGGCAGTTTATCATTCCCACATTTATGTGCCACTTGCAACTAAGCATCTTAGCTGACAAAAATAGAACATACGCATATTTCAAATCCACACCCGCTCAAGCTCAAGCAACATCCTGATCCCTAAGTAGAATAATATTCCTGTTTTGGGAAGCCACTCATCTCTCTAGCCACAAAGCCCATTCCCTGAAGAGTTTTTCTCTCATCCAAGCATTTATGATGGCGAACTTCAGGTGAAGGTCTTCACAGCATAATGGTGGAACACAGGAGCGGGCTTTCAGTTTCTGCCGCATACGGTGGACCATTATGTGAAGGACGAGACTAATTGTATAAATGCAGGCAGAAGACAATCCATCATCCCTTCAATCCTGAAGATGTGACCTTTAAGGGGTGCAGTATATATATATATCGAAACAAAACCAAGTGCATCACCTCGCCGACACTCGCTTCAACAATTGCCTTCTTGGCACAAGGACTTGTGTGCTATCACTGAAGACTTTTCTGCTTTGTTTTTGGATAGTAATAATGAATCCATGTCTCATCACATGTAACTATATTGTCCCAAAAGTGGGGTGGTCCCTTGACACTCTTACATCCTGACAAATGAGGTGGTTTGCTTTGTGGTCATTGGATAGAAAGTGTGGGACCCATTTTGCAGTCACCTTTCTAAAGCCAAGAGCAACGTGAATAATTTTGTGAGATTATTATTGAGATATGTACTGCATTTGCAACCTTTTGAACAGTAATTTTTTGGTCCTTCATGATCAGTTGTTAGTGTAGTGTAAGCATCCTCTAGGTTGCCTCCTCCTAAAGCTAATGAAACCTTGCTACTTGGTCGTTGAAAAGTAAATATTTCATCTTCACAATAATTGTTTTACCAGCAACAGAACAAAATAATTAATGAATTATTTAAAGCATGCACTGAAATATATTTACTGCATATACTCATGTATAACACGCAGATTGAAGACCAAATTTTTAGGACTTTAAGTAGGGATGCACATTATACACGGGTAACACTTTGGTGCAGTTAAAATAAAAAAAATTAAGTGTACCTACCTCGCGCCAGAATCTCACTTTTTGGGTGAATTAAGGGGAAATCGCGCTAATTATCGATAATCCATACATTAATTAAACATATCAAACACCTAATTACTTCCTTACAATTGTATTTCCATCCTCTCCAAATATTCAACATTTCACTAGTTAATCAGCTGATTGCTGTAGTCTCCTGCAAAATTGCCAGGTCGACTTTCCGCAAAACACACCAAAAACAAAAAAACTTGGTATATACGCAAATTGAAATAGTTAAGCCAAGCTCTCTACCCTTAGGAAAAAAACTGGCTGCTCTTTCCTCAAAATCAGTGCAGTGTAGTGATTCCAGTCCTTCTAAACTCAGTGACCACAAGTTCCACCCTAAAGTGACCAATTTATCCAATTGTGTTTTACCCCCTTCTGTTTTGGACGTGTTTAATTTAGACCTGAAATTCACCCCTAGCCTCCCTTTATCTACACGTGTGTTGAAGAATCTAATGGTCGATTGTGATTTGGCCCTACAAAAAGAATCTCCTTCGTTCAAGCACATTTTTGCTTGTAATACCGTACGTACCCGAAAGGAAGACGAGGTTTTTACACAAAAATGCCATTAAAAATATTAGATATCATCTTAGAATGGAGCATGAGGATTTAAGGTGAGAATACACCCCTATTTTAAATGCACCATGAAACACCCAGATTTCAAGTATATGTCAGTTAAAATATTTATTATTGCATCAAGTAATACATCATATTTAATTAATTACTACAATACTTTAAAAATTTAAGGTCAAATTTCTTTAAATTGCTCCCACAGACCAATGGTTCCACTTCAGCGGTAGGGAAGTGTTTAGAGCTGGGTAGGTAATCGCGTGACAAGTTGGAAAAAATGACTACAGCTGGGTGGTTCCATGCGTAATATGAAACACAAAGTCATGTAGGCACCAATTAAGGTGTCTAGTAATACAATGTAAACAAGACTGATACAATTTAAACGTACGTATCTATTACAATTTAAACATGATGCTTTGCGTTTGGTATGCCAACAGCAGACAAAGTGGACGCGAGTTTCAGAGTGTAGAAAATTTATGAGAGCACTTGAGTAGTACACGCTCTGCTGAGTTTTACAGTGAAATAGTGACAGGTTATTATTTATAACTTTTAAATAAGATACCCCAAACAAATGGCAGATCGCATGGAGAAAAAAGTAACTGCGGTAAGAGGGAATATATCGAAAGGAATTAGAAGAAAATACGACAGAAATTTTAAGTTAATGGTGGTAAACTATGCTGAAGAAACAAATAATTGTGCGGCAGGGAGGAAATACAATGTGACTGAAGCAATTGTGCGAAGGTGGAAGCAAGCAAAAGAGAAACTTGAAGGTTCTAACTCAACACGGAGATCACTTAGTGAACCAAAACGAGGCCGATTTCATGCATTAGAAGAGGAAATTGCAAACTTTGTATGTATTCAAAGAATGGACGGTAAACCAGTGATGCAGGATATCATTAAATTGAAATCCCAAGAATTAGCAGGATCACAAAACATTCCACACCAAGAATTTAAGGCTAGTAATGGATGGTGTGTGCGTATGATGCGTCGTAATGGTTTTAGCCTGCGACGAAGAACTTCACTTTGCCTGCGTCTACCTTCCGACTTCACGGACAAACTAATAGCTTTCCAGAGGCATGTAATTCAGTTGCAGAAAAGTCGCAATTACCTTCTGAGACAAATGAGTAATGCAGATGAGACACCCATTTACTTCGACATGTCATCATAAAAACTTCCGGGAATGAAAAACTGCGCATTACTGTAATGCTGGCTGTATTAGCAGATGGCACAAATTTGCCACCATATGTTATTTTAAAACGCAAAACAGTGCCTAAGGAAGTAATACCAAATGGAATAATTGTTAAATGTCAAGGCCAAGGATGGATGTCAGCTGATTTAATGAAGGACTGCCTAAGCATAGTGTGGAATAGACGACCTGGGGCACTTTTAAGGCAGAGAGCAATGCTCGTCTTAGATGCGTTCAAAGGCCGCCTTACAGAGGAAGTTCAAAATACCCTTCATTGTATGAATACTGACCTTGTAGTTATACCAGGAGGTATGACATCACAAATTCAAGTGCTAGATGTTGCAGTGATGAAGCCCATGAAGGATTACATAAAGTCATTTTATTCAGAATGGCTTATGGCAGGGGACCATGCATTAACTCCTACAGGGAAAATTAAGAAGCCCTGTATACCACTTCTCTGTAATTGGATCATTGCAGCATGGAAAAAATAGATCCCAATAGCATCTCAAGAGGATTCAAGAAATGCTGCATATCAAATTCCATGGACGGCATGGAAGATGACTTGTTTGAATTTGAATAAGTTGTGATGAATGAACAGGACAGCAAGAATAAGGGAAGGAAACAGAGGAGAGGGAGATGTAAGTAGTAAATTTACTTTTTTATCCATCCTCTTAATGTTAGCTTGTTATACATATATGTAAAAGTTTTTTTGTAAGTAAACCATAATTTTTTTAGGGGTCATCTTCCTTTCGGGTAATTATGGTATTTCTTTCTTCCTTGATGTTCCTCAACCCAGACCACTATCCCGCTCTCACTCTCCCGCCTTACTTTCTAGTGTTAAAAAGTTCATTACAGACAATTTGATTGCCTTGGTTTATTATTACATGAGGCCTACCAATTGACAAAATAAAAAATAGGCAGTGGACACCAGTAGTTGTCATTTTAAATGACAACTACTGACACCCAAATACATTTCTTTGTAACAAAAGATACAATATAGTGGACATGTGTATATGGAGAACACAGCATGTTAAAAGAGTAACACTGCAAAAACTGCAGGTCAGAGAAATAGAGAGCACACAAATTTCAAATTGTTACCTATGGCACAAGCTCCAAATATAGTTGGATTTCATGTCCTGCCAGCTTGCAGGACATTCATGGATAAGGGGTACTGTATCATCTATTTTCAGGACTAACAAAGAAAACACTTGTGCTTATAACTAGCAAACAACCACGTCTGAGGATTGTCTGGGCCAACCAAACTTGGGACTTTCTATATGCTATTACTGCACCCATTCAGAATACAGCTGGGCATTTTATTCAAGACCAATTACGCAGGCATTGGCACCATCTTTGGAATCCTTGCAATCGCCCATTTGAACATATGAAATCTATGCCTAACTTTTGTGCAATATTCTTGGTTTTTTCTTTCACCATAGGTCCAGATAAGGAACCATTGTTTGCCCTAAATTGGAAAAACCACTAACACATTCTGCACTTTGATTTCTTGTCTTGCATCCAACTTGGTTCCTGCTTGTATCTCGTTTTTCAATTGCATCATGTTTTTTCAGATACTTGGAAAGAGATGACTTCAGAATGCATGTTCAAGCAGCAGGCATCGATTAAGTTTTGCATGTGGCTTGGAAAATCTGCTACAGAAACATTCCAAATGATCAAAATAGCATCAAGGAATGTGCTCTAACAAGAACTCAAGTGTTTGAATGGCACAATTTTTTTTATTGTGAAAGATGCTTAATTTATAAGTTTCCTTTTAAGTCCCTTGATTAAAAAGATTTGCTCCAAGAAAAGCACATAGTTATCTATGCATAAAATGTAATACATTATGATCCCATCAACCATAGGGATTACCTTCCTTACTTAACTCACAGTTTACAAAGCAACAGTTGGTAAGGCTCAATGCATATGAGAAATTGGGGATCCCAGAGAGATACCTCCATCCCTATAATTTACAACTAAATGTTAAAAATAACTATGCTACACTTTAAAAAACATGTTTATTGCAAAAATACAAAATAAAATACTTTCCAAGTACAAATAAGTACTGTGCATTATCATGACAACCAATCAAAGAGATTTCCATTTTCCCCTATCTGAACGTTGATGAACGATCACGGAGATTTGTTTTTCTGCACTTCCCTTAAAAGTTTTTTTTGCTGAAAAAATAGCCAACATTCCTTTTTCTCTTAGTTATATGGCCTTGAAATTGATTTTACTATCTAAAAGAAATATAATTTTTAAAAATATCAATATAATATTGCATAATAGTTTAGGTTTTTTCTGTCTTGGCCAAAATTATTCTGGAATTTCTATCCCTCATAGTCTGAGTTTTAGTTAATACCTGCTTTCAGACAACATGAATACTATCTAAACATTAGTTATAATATCACTTGTTACAAATGCTTTCAATCTTCAAAATGTTTTCCCAAATAAAGTTTATCGGGTAGAGGACTAATATTTAGAGGAAAAAGTACATTTCCAATGCCTAGCATTAGACACAGATGAAACTTCCTCACATAGTTTCTTGCATTGAAGGATGGGTAGTATTATTCCATAGATATGTATTTTCAGGATTTTCTTCCAAAAATAGACTTGTCCTACCAAGTGGTGGTACAATAGCTGAAGAGGCCGCCGACCACCCTTGGCTGACTCACAACCTTTGTAGTGCGTCTTGGGTTTTATTAGGTAAGGAGCAATAGAAAATGCTTTATTCTTCTCATGTGGTGTGGTTTCTCAGGCCAGTCATATCTTTAGTGTGCTACTAGAATGTTCCTTTTTTTATTTAAGTGTCAACCACAACATTGGAAACATTGTTTTGCAAGAGATATTTTGCAGATTTTCTTAGTTATCACTACAGTGCATTATAAGTTAGTTTGAATCCTTCCAGCAACTTCAGATTCATAAAATTTTTCTTCAAATTATCGAAAGCCTGGGCTTTAAGTTTGACAGAAACAACTGTCATCTAGTGATTGAGACAGAGAGAGTAAAATCAGACTCTGTGAGCTCCTTGGTTGGAGCGGGAGTGCCATGCAAATCATATCCTATAGCATTTCTCAAAAACCAAGAAACTTCGAGACTTAAAACTCATGAAAAATTCAAAACTGTAAATCCAGGGCAAAGCCTCTCCAAAATTTAACATTAGAAACTAACAAACTAAAGAATTACATATTTGTTCAATCAATACATTCACTTGTCTAGGCTCCTAAACTTGGATTATATATACATTCTAAATCTTTTGCCAAATCTTAGGACTTGGATTAATTTATCAATAAAAATATCATATATGTAATGTAATTAACCTGGGTTTCAATATCCAGATATTTAAAATGGCAACCAATATTAAAAGTATTTCAGGTGGTGGTAGTAACACTGGTAAGGTTCTATCCAAAAGCAAGACCAACAAGAGAAACTTTCAATACCCTAATACTGCTAAATTAAACGTAAAATTTAACAGTTCATATAAATAACAAAAGTGGAATACTCCTTTAGCCAAAACAACTAGAGGGCTGCAAAACCCAATGCATTTCGCCCACAAGGTGGGCATCGTCAGGGGTTGAACCTGTTTCAACAGTGACTGGAAGCCAACTGCTAGGTTGAAAGGGAAAGTATTAAGAAGACGACCGAGAAACAAGCGAAACGCGGAAAGATTTTTCGGCGTGTGTGTCGTTTAAATCTGTCAATTTGTATAGGGTCTTGTTGAAATCTGTGTCTGTGTTCATAAGTGTATCGCGGTTTTTGTAAATGTGAAGGTTTTCTAACGAGTTTAGTGAGTTATTGGCTGAAGTTATCAGTGTTAAATCGTTTACGTGTATACTATGACCTGTTTCAAAGATGTGGTTGGCAACGCTTGATTTTTCACAACGATTATATTTATAGTGAGCCATGTGTTCCTTGAAGCGTGTTATTAGTTTCCTTCTTGTTTGTCCTATGTACTTTTTGTCGCAGTGTGAGCATTGTATTTTATAAATACCGGACTTGTTCAAAGATTCTGTTCTGTCTTTTGTACTGCCCAGTAAATTTTTCAAATTATAAGGATTTGTATATGTTATGGTATAATTCTTATGTTTAAAAATTTTGTTCAAGCCTCTGTTTAATGGTGGAAAATAAGGCAATTTTACAAATTTGTCCTCTTTTTTGGTGTCTAATTTAAGGTAAGTGGCATTGGACAAAGTTTTATTAAAGTTATGTTTTCTCACTAATTTATTAATTAAATTATTATCGTATCCAAGTTTAGCGGCAATTTGTTTTATGTGTTTAAGTTCCTTTGCATATCTGATTTTATTGAGGGGGATGTTACATAATCTGTGTTAAAAATTGAAACAGCTATTGTTGTTAGGAATAAAGTTATCAGTATAGTTTTCTTGTATTCTGCATATATCATCCTTCCTTATACATACAATGTTATATTTCAGCATCTATTGAATAAAAATGGACAATTTTTTGTGACTTCTGTAATGATTCCGAATAATGACAACGTAATTTAAGATTCTATAAGAATTATAAATCACCTATAAAAAATAATAATCAGGACATTTATCTCAAAAATTCAGTCAAGACAAGAAAAAGTTGACCTCCGGAAAACTTTTTGTCTACTTGGTTTAGAGAGGTACATTCAGGGAATTAAATATTCAGAATATTTTAAATATATCTTTGAAGAAAATTGCAAGTAAATAACTTCTATAGCTTTCATGATATTGATGAATATATAGCTACTGCACACACTGGATAGGTAAGGGAAGGAAATTTGTTTGAATATAAGCCGCACATTTTTTTTCAAATTTACATACCTGGAAATCATATTCGGAATATTTCGTTTTGGTGGTATTTTAGATGCAATAAAAGGGTTAGCTTATCTTGGGACTATCACCAGGTAGCACGACATCGTATGTCTTAATTTTTTTAAAATTAGCACTCAGACACTGGACCTCGGGACACAAAGGACCCTGTTCTCATAATTTTATTTTTTTACAAGTGTCATTTTTATCTACAATTTTACTTTTAAGCTATTTTTTCCTAAGAAAGTAAGCTTCATTTTTATAGTATTTTCAAGCAACATTGTAAGAAACTTACTTTGTATCCAACATTTATTCCCGCCTGGGTCACAATACACACAGCTCCGTCATTCGGAAAGAGACGTCAAAAGAACATGTGAAAGGTGTGTCATCGGATCAGATGATTTGAAATAGCATTGCTATAATTATACATTCCAATCTTATTACTTTTTATGATTTTGTTTTCACTTTCCAAATATTACTACTAAGGTCCATATTTTAATGATTGAATTTTAACTGTATGACATTATTTACATTAAACCATTATTTGAATTTTGAATAACATATTAGGCATAGTGTAATTCCTTAGGTTTAATAATAAAATTTTTATAAAACATTTATTATTTATTTTATTTTGTTCAACTGTAAATATTTGATACTAAAAATTGTTGGGTCCTTCGGGACCCAGCTCCGGAGTCCGTGTTATTAATATTAGGCCCGACGTCCGAATGTTAAAAAAAATTTAAACTAATTTTACATAAAAATAAATTATAAATTAAAAAAATAAAGCTGTATGATTTCCGAGTTCAAAAGCTACACTTGTTTGGAATAATTTCTTATATTTTTGGACCACAACGAAAGTGTTAAATAAGACTGATAATCCTAGTAATTTAGAGTATAGGTCAGCAATCCAAGATACACAGGCCATAGAGTGGCATGTCAAGACATTGAGTAGCACCATAATTCACAGAAAGAAAGACAAAAGCATCTCTCTCTTTTACACTCATTCAGCCTCAAATTCAAGCCAACTTCTGATTTAACTTTTACAGTAATCGATGTTTTAAAGTTGAAACTTGATAATTTATGACTTATATACCACTTGTATGAATATAAAATATAAGGACTGCTTCACCACATCTTAAAAATAAGCTACCATCACAGCACTCTTACTTGAACTAGGAATATTAAGTGCAATATCTTGTATGACACTATGTTTCAAACCTAGACTGTAAAGATAATATTAATCTTAAAACCATAATTAGCACTTAAATTGCTATGATCAAAGGTCAATACCGTATTTATTCCCATATAAGCCGCAAAATTTTCATCTCCAAAACAAGGATGCAGCTTGTATGCGAGGAAACAAAATCAGAAAATCCAAAAATGTGAGATAATCGCTAAAATACCCTATGACTTTGCTAAATGGCTGGTTAATTCAATGCGCAGTATGTGACGTATGAAAACAATCACTGAAACAAATAAAAAAGAAATATTATTATTGATGAAGGAGTTACAGACATCAGTTTTTGCAGGCAATTGCTACAGTAGCACCAGGGGCCAGCAAGAAAAACTCTGTAGTTTGATGGATAACAAGACATCATCATAGTTTTGTCTCATATTCCAATAATACTACTGTAAGGAACATCTTGATGGCATTTCTTTTGGTTCAAAAGTCGTAATTTTTTGTCGCAGCATATTTGGGTAAAATGCACATTCCAAGACTTTTGGTAATATGGTACTTGGTATCCCGAAATGAATATTTTGCTTGTTGGTCACAAATAAATCACTGATATACTTTATTAATACCAACGTTTACTGATATTTGTGTACAGTTAGTGATACATATTAATAGTAATTACCCAGAATTTTTTATGCATAATCGCAATTTTTGAAGCACAGCTTAGTTCCGGAAACTTTTTTTTCCTAGATTCAGTCTCAAAAAACAAGTGTGCAGCTTATCTGAGAGTAAATACGGTAGTATAAAAAAGAATGAAAACACTACAAAGATGCCTAAACATAAAAAATGAACAATACATTCAATTTAAGAACATAGATGACATCCAAAAATCTAAAAATGAAGCTATTTTAGGGGTTGAATCCAATAGATAATCTCTGTAATTCCTACTGCAGTAAAACAGCTAATTTATGTACACCTTTTTAAGCCATTATATATAAATTGAAATTTACTAACCTGTAGCAAAAGACGAAGGAGCCAAAAGCACGAGAGAGGAACGATCCTTCCTGGATAACTTTAAGAAAAAGACTGCCAAAAGATTGGGTTGTGCATAGGGAGAATGGGTGAAAGTACACACAACGTCATCTATAAGAAAAACCCTGGAAAGGATCGAGAAATATTTGTTTCCGGAATACACTCCATGAGGTTGATGAGTGGAAGGGGTAGAAAACAATTCAAACAACCACTGAAATTCCTTTCTTCCGAACCTTGTTTAATAGGGGTCAAGGAATTCTCAGCAGGGCATATCGATGACCTTATCTGTATAGAAACGCTCATGGAATATCTCACCATTAGGTCGGCAAATATAATCTCAAAAACCTCAAAAGAGCTAAGAAACACGTGTTCTCAAAACTAACCTAGGGCTTTGTGGTTACCTGATTGTCCAGAGTGGAAGCATAAGCTTTTCAAAAAGATGAATATCTACGTGTAAGAAAATACCCTTCTTTCATTCCCATTGTTAATGCAAGCCGAGAAAAGAAACCATATCGTAGATAGAAAATACAGTGGAAACCCCATTTGTTTGCCTGGGAGACAAGTTTTCTGTACCTTAAATAGAGTAATACCATAAATGAGGATAGTGTAAAATTGAAAGATTAAATGGCAGTTTATTAATATCAAATTATTATTAATTGAAACTAATACTAAGAGTACAGATTAATTGAAAGGTAAGCTTCCTGTCAGGTTACAGGCTTCTTATATGGAATATACAAGAGTGGAATGTGTACTCCATGTTGGAGTACACAGTTTCCAAATGTGTTCTTTGAGATTGACAAATTTTAGTAAAATTACAAACACCAAATTTCATCAAAATACTTCCTGTGGTTCCTGAGTTGAAACGTACATTGTAAGCTACATGTAGTTCTTCATGTAAAGTGGTCGTAATTATCGGCCGATTTTAACCAAAATCGGAATCCATCGACAAATTTTAGTAAAACTTCCCAATACCAAATTTCATCAAAATACGTCCAACGGTTTCCGATTTGAAAAAGAGGCACATAAAATACATGTAGGTCTTCATGTAAAGTGGTCGTTATTGTAGTCCAATTTTAACCAAAATTGGAATCGGCCGACAAATTTTAGCAAAACTCCCCAATACCAAATTTCATTAAAATATCTCCCGCGGTTCCCGAGTTGTAAAATTTTTAATTAATATTTTTTGAATGAACAAAAGAACATCGAAAATAGTAAAATTATGTAAACAAGCTAATTTCCTTTTCTTTAAATTTATCGTATACCTTATGTTTTACAGGAAAAGTTATTTGACAAAAAATGTGCATTTAATTATTTTATTGAACTTTTGTTCACTCAGATGAGTATTTATCGAGATGCTGTAAAATACAGATAAGTCTTCATGTAAAGTAGTCGTTATTACGGTCTGATTTAACCAAAATTGGAATCAGTTAACCAATTTTAGCAAAAAATATCTGTTCATGAAATGACGTCACCGAAACTTTCGTAACGTATGTAACAGATGACCTAAAGGGCTGAAGGTGGATTAAGAAAACATGGCACGACAAAATATTGAGTTCATTTAATGTAACAATGCCGGATATGTTGCATCATTGATGGATAGTGTGAATTATTGCATTACAACTTCACTAAATAATATATTTTTGTCACATTATGTAAATGCATCTTAAATCGAGGCGATGTCCGTCTAGAGACAAGAATTTTGCCCCTTAAATGCGGGCAATTCACAAAATCGAGAAACACTAAATCGGGTAATAAAATACATTTATATGGAGTGTTGGTTGGGGCCACAAAAAAACAACCTTAAATGTGGGAAAACATTAAATGGGGAAACCTTAAATCAAGATTACACTGTAATACTGGAAAAAGTAAACAAACGACTTAAATATTATAATTCTGAGTAAGTTTTTTGTACGTATACTGTTCCATCTTGTTGGAAAATTGACGGTTAACGACGACTTCATTTTCGTCGATTTTGAAATTTAAAAAAAAATCAACGTTTTTCAATTTAAATCGAATCCTACCAAGCCTAGTTATAACTTAACATTCAAACCAAGACTACCTGTGCGTGATTAACTGGAAATTCTGAATTAAGTTTGACTTTTCAGAGGTAACATCTACTCCGAGCCTTTAATATGCGCAAATTTTCTGACTGGAAGTTTATTTGTTGATCATTAGCCCATAAAAAGCACTCTTAGGCCAATTACAATGAGCTCAACTATTTTGTTTGCATGTTTCTTTTAAGCTTGCATAAATCTTAATATTTAATAAAGTAATAAATTTATCTACATTGACATTTTCAATTGGATATGGTGTGCAACTTTCTTTACTTAAATTTTCACATTTTATATTTTTGCCTTTAAATCTTATCCTGATGATTGCTCAAGTATTTCAACTATCTGTGCCTACTCCATTCCCAACTAATATGGATACTTGGAGTTTTACTGCATCTAGAAAAAATTGTCAAGGTAAGAGATTTTCCGAGAATGCAGCAATAATAAATCAGAAAATAAAACCGACTCAAATTCCTCTCAATTATTAAGCAGAATCTCTGAGTTTCATAATTTTTAGTACGGAATACTACAAAGTCAGGATTGCACCAATTTGAGAGTTTGTACTCTGAAAAAGGCAGCTTCTTCAATGCTACCAGTAAGAGCAGTTTCTAAGGAAAAATTACAGAAAATAACAATACCAAAAATAATATCTTCAAAAGAGAGTTCTACACACAACTACAAGCAAAAATTAGAGCATTACAAAAGTCAAATAATATATCACATAAATGCATCACAAAAATTTTAGCCATTGCAATGAAAAAATACACTATTTATATTATAAAGGCACTTTTTTTAAGAATTTCAGTCAATGAAGAAAATGCCAAATTTGTAAATTTACAAAGCAAATTAAGGCTATTATTACAGTAATACATTGGTCAATAAACCTTCCGCAACCTAAGCTCCTTTATTCGCTAGAGAATTATTGTGCTCACCTTATGGCTGAAAATAAATTCCACAATAAGCACTTAAGCAAAAAAAATTGAAAAGTACTTGTCTTGTAATGGCTTTTTGAGATATCTAAGACAAATATTTCATTTTTCAATTTTGATACTTAAGTGCTTCTTCTGAAATTTAACCTATTTTATAACCAAGATGATAGTATTTTTGCAAAAAAAAACTGAAAAATTAAAAAATCATGCAAAGTGCTTCAAAGGAATAAAATATTTGCATTGGCTTTGCACAAATGGCACAGGCAGCAGGTTTCAAGGAATACGACTTCAACGACGTGCATGAGCTCCTGGATAGCCGTGGAGAGACACTAACCAACAAGAAGCAGCAAGAGTTGACTGAGCAGCAGATTAGACAGAGAGACAGACAACGCAGAAAACAGTGAAGTGGCTACCCCAGAGACATTCTAGACAATGAAGGTATCGCCTGACCACCCAAATGAGGCCTCTCATGCAATTGTTGTCAGAGAATGATCCAGACTTTGAACAAAGCTGCACAATAAAGAGGACTGTGTTACAAGCTGTAAATTGCTCCTCTGAGATGCCTCGTCACAGAAAGAAGGGAAGGCAGTTGACTCTTGGATGCTTTTTTCAAGAAGCCTTCAAACCCACAGCCAGGTACATCTACCCTCAGGGATCCTGGCAGCCCCCATGTAGCTTCTGCCACCTCGACTCCCACCACTGCCAATTTGGAGGAGCAGGAATACAGTAGGAGCTATTGATGCATCATTTTATATAATGCATTTTTAAAATAAATTGCAGTTTTTTGTTTTTCAGGCACATCTGACCTTATTTTAATTGGTATTTAATGATATTTCACAGTATCTTCTCTTAAGTCCTGGAACATCGATGCCTCCTATGTTAGTTCTACCTCTGGTAACTAAGTTTCAGATAATAATAATAATAATAATAATGAAGTGAAGTCATGGAATGCATCTACTTCGTTCATATAGGTATTACTGTACAGAAATTATTATAAACGACTTTCAATAACAGGTACATTTTTTATAAAGCAGTTAACTTTATATAAATTTATCAAGAAATATTATTGAAATTTTTACAGCCATTCTGCCCAGAAAAACTGTTTCTTAATGAATCACTTAAAAAATTAATTTTATTTTGAAAGCATAAAAAGATAGTAAAATATCATTAATTTATATTGTATGGACAATTTACAGTTAAAGAATTTTTTTTACAAAAAAATCTTTAAAAACAAACTTCTAAACTGTATGGTTTTTCACCATCGTCTCCTTTCTCTCATACATGACTTACATGAAAGCAGGGATTCACATTCTAATGAAGCTGGGCAAATAATCTACCATAAAAGCATACTAGTAAAAACAGTAAGACACAGTAATTCAAATTAAGATCAAATTTACCCAAACATTTTAATAAATAAGTACTAGGATCATTTAACAAAATTTAATAACAATCAATTAAATAGTTTCAAACTTATGAAAGCATTTGGATGCCATTAGCTGGAATAATCTCAATACTGGAATGCATGGAATTCCCGTTCCTTTACAGTAAAAAAATCCTCATTTAAATTATGGAAATTATATATATATATATATATTATATATATATATATATATATATATATATATATATATATATATATATATATATATATATATATATATACACATATATAAGAGAGAATCCTAATTCAGTAACGCATTTTAGTGGCATTCACAAAACACTGGCACAAATGGAAAAGATTAACATATTTTGAGGATACAAATTATACTTAACTCATCCTGTATACTCTTATATAAATATAAGAACCATTAATTAATACTCAATAGGCAAAAAGAAAAATATTATAATAAATATAATATCTATAAAAAGCCAGCACAACTGATCAATTTCGATTGGATAATCTACTTCTACTAACTCTAGCCTCCAGATTTGTTATTGCAATAAAAAAGTTTAGAAGTGGATTTAATCTGAAAATTAAGTTTTTGGAGATGGGGACAAATTAAATTTTGTCAAAACTACAATTTGAATAAAATAATACTGCATGAAAAAGAAAACAATGGCTTTTAAGTTATAAATGGAATGTCATGCCATCCATTTAGATTACATTACAAAAATCACATTTGAACTAAATCCCACAAGTAATGAATGAGCTATAAGCATCACCAAGTTTTTTTCCATTGGTGGACAATGTACCAATTCATAAATAATTTAATAAAACTAGAGGATATTAGCATTTCATATAAAATTCTACATACTACACAACTTACCCATTATGTATGGATCATCAACCAAAGCATAAAGTACATCAGTAGTTTGAACTAATGAAAGCCCATTTTGGCGCAGAGGAGTTATAGAGGAATCCAAGCCAATTCCTAAAACAATTTTCAATAAAAATCAGAACTACTGCATTTAGAACTCAGAATTAGTAGAGGTAAAGCAGTACAAAACTACCTTAAATTGACCTTTAACCACTATTAGTACGTTAGATTTATATGTATTTCATTATTCCTTTAAATCTTAAATCTACCACTTCGAATATGCTTACTTAATATATTATTTTTGGCAACAACTTTCCAAAAGACAAGCACAAATACTCAGGTGACAATTTCCTCAAAGAAAAAATGCATCTCCCCGAGAGAGTTTCAGCCAATTTATGCTAACCTTAACCAAAGGCTAGAGCAAATTGCCCCAAGTTTTTTCTTTAGACAACACTTCCAGCACCAATCGACGACCACTTCAATTAATACAAGCCTTTTTTATTTCAGCGGAAACCTCCCAGTAATACCACATTTTCGACTTTTACATATAAAGCTCTTCAATAAAACCACTGAACTCCTTGAGAATAAATATAAAAGAGGCTAATTTATCCTATAATTAATGATAAGAAATAAGTCAATATCTCACAAATCCATCGATTATGAGTCATTCGTAAAAAATAATTTTCATGTATTGCAAGCATCGAGGGGCATACAAGCAGCTACTGGCTTAGCTTAAATTTTTGTTGCAATGTAAAATACACACTTAATACATTTGGTTACGCTTCACTTGATTACAAAACTGTAAGCAAAATAATGTATTTGCCACTACTCTTCCCTGGGATACAAACTCCAAGGTTCGTGGGTAATAATTTCCAAGGAAAAACACTTCAATAAGCATACCGTAAGTTTATACAAATAATAAATATTAATAAAACAAAATACTCGAGTTTTGATTCTTGAAAACACAATACCGCTCTTCGATGAAATAAAAAGGGGCATAAGAAAATATAGACATTCACTGCAGTACAATATACTGGGCACGTGAAACCTATCATGAGCTTCCATATGAACATATAGCCAAAATATATAAATCCCGAAAGCATGATTTTTCGAAAATACCAAAACAAACCGCGAACATAACAGTATTTAATCGATGCTTACGTTAAGAAAACCTACCGATTTTCGTGACAGGCAACTGAAGGAAATTTCTAGGAGGATTTTGCTCATCGTCCTCAACTTCTAGTCTCTCTAGGAGGCTATTCAATACCTCCTGAGAGACTTTACACCCTCATCCTTTAACATCCGCAAAACGTGTTAAGCGGAAAGAAGGAGCCAATTCATTTGATTCAGGATCAAAAGGCCTTCGTAACGGATGGCGGATTCCTCCTAACTCCAAATGTGCGGTCGACAAGGGGTCTACAGCGTTATTTTGTTGATCTCCCATTATTTATCGTATTTACAATTCAAGTTGAAGAGAAATCCAACTATTCATTACACGAAACTATAACAGTTCGCGAAAATGGCGAAAGCGTGGTGCTCGTCACAAGTACGGTAAGATTCAACTCTGTCGTTAAAAAAAGCGACGCTTTCAGACTGGTGCTCTGGTGGAAATCGCCAAAACTACTACGTGTATTCCTCCAGTTATATTGAAAAAGCCCATCAGAAGTCTGCCACTTGGTGGTCATTCCGGTAACTAACACTTACAAACGGATGCGTTTCTCAGCTACTATTTGAGTTGCACCTATGAAACAACGTCCAGAATAGCCAACCGTTTCCATTTTATGGGACCGATTTTGCTATCGCTTACCCTCAAATTACACCATTTAAAATGCATGTTCAACAGTTCTTTAGCAATTCATAATATTACTTAAGTTTATTCAATGAATAAAAGGTGAAACAAGAATTAAATTTTCATAATACAAGGGATGCCTTCAAAAATGTTTTTATTAATTCAGCTCTGATGGAGGTGGACTAGTTTCAGTAGTAATAC
This sequence comes from Tanypteryx hageni, assembly GCA_028673005.1. Taxonomy (NCBI): domain Eukaryota; kingdom Metazoa; phylum Arthropoda; class Insecta; order Odonata; family Petaluridae; genus Tanypteryx; species Tanypteryx hageni. The sequence goes on from CM054120.1 coordinate 93,902,959, forward strand.
GAAAAACATTCCCTGTCACTGACCATTATTGAAGACCAACGAATTCCTCTACTATATACTAAAATCCTGTACATTATAATCCTTTATCTGCCCACCTAAAGCGAATAGCAACAGATATTTGCTAATTGTATGCAATAACTTAAATAAACGCAATTTTATTCTATTTCTTACGCCATGGGGGTTATGTTTTGCACAAATCATAAAATAAACCGTTGTAGATTTCAACTCCTTCAAAAAATGAATTTCAAATATGTCGGCTTAGAGAACATGGATAATCAACTGCCTGTGAATTTAAATGGGCAAATAAAGTGGAAAACCCCATCTGAATAAGGACTAAGTTTTAAAACGATAAAAGTTACAGTATTACTGATTCTGTTAAATGTTTGAATAATTGTACATGCACTTTTTCTGAGTTACATAATATGAATTAAATTCATATTATGATACATCAGTTTTACTTCTAATGGCACCTATAACTAAACGTACCCATTTATAAACGCTTCTTTAGAGTATCTTTATCTATTAAATTTTAATTCGTTTAATGTGTATTTTTATAGAGGAGATCAAAAAAGCTTTATATCCTACAATAAGGGTTGAATTGCAAATAAACTTACCGCCTTTCGTATCGATATACTCATAACTCGAGCCACAGGATTCGTAGGAATTATATGAAAATAGTACTTCTTTTTTTATTTTTCAATAATTGAATTAATTTATATATTTATAAAAATAACATAAATTAAAAGATTTTGCGTATGTCAGTCCAATGAACAAAGTCTATGAATCAGTATAAGCTGATGAGTATGTTTATCTAGAAACTGAATATTTGCCTTAGTTATTTCGTTCAAGTTAAATTATTGCCACTCTTGCTATGAACTATTACCGCCCCAAATTATAACAACTGAGTAAAACTTTTAATCTTGATTGCAAGAAGAAACTCAGTAATTTATTTCTCATGTAATGATCACGTTGGCTGAATTCATGATTTGATAACGTGTTGCCCGCGCTTCTTCAGTCATACCGTCATACTATCTTTGTTTTCTTCCGAAACGATGTGACGATGTTGAGAACGCGTCCTTTATCTATAAGTAACTGTTGATGTAAGAACCTTCGTCCCTTCGTGACTGTCGTTGTCAGTGTCCTTTTGGCCCGGTTGTAACGAGCACGTAGAGGAAGTACAATGGCAGGAAATTGCGAAAGTTTCTCCTGCACAAGGAAAGTTATGTAATTTTGTGTTTAAGCTGTTTATTTTATTGGTACAAAGCAAACGACACTGACGTGTCATTACTTTATTACGAGAGCTGTCATCGTAGTAACCTGTTTGTGGCAAATTTTTACTCAGGTATGGTCTCACATTCCAGCCTTGCTCCTCAATTGTTTACACACAGATTGTTATTAAGTTTGACTTTATACTATTAAGTTATTGAAATAAATTATTCATTTCCTTGATGACATTGTTTATTTTGATTTTCTGAGATAATGAAGTTCGCTTATCATTCTAACTTTTAGGCTTAGGTCACTCCCGCGTGAGAAATGCATTTTTTATGTAAATTTACTGTATTTCCACCAATGTTTTTGGTTTACTCGTTTGCCTTCACCATAAGCTAATTTTAACTTTTATAACAGTTCATATTTTAATCTGCATGCCCCGAGTATTTGTTTAGGAGGGATGCAAAAGCACACCCCTTATGTTTATCAGCCTTTTATGCAGAGTTATGTATAATTATTGTTAACCGAGATTGTTAGACGTCTATAGTTACACGAAAATGGCATCACAAAATCAAATAAATATATTCATGAAACAGGAAGGAGTCACATGTTTGATTTCATGATGTTTCTAACCACATAATGATAATATATTTAAATAATAGCTTACGTTTAACACATTTCATTAATAAGACTAACATAAATTGTTTCTTGCAAAATTTTTTTCCTCTAAGGTCTATAAAAATGGAAACAAACAGCTCATCTGATGCCTCACCGGAGTTTGGTATGTGTTAATTAATTTCCTAGCTACTGCATACATGCATTACCCTGACTTGCTTACAACAGTGTATCATCAGTTAAGTCAATGCTATTCTTTCTCATAAATTTAATTTATGGTGGTCGTTAGCTCAAGAATGCATGCTTTGCTTGTAGTTGCTGATTCATCTCATTTTCTAAACACATTGCATCCAATCATTTAAAAAAATGACTTTAATGAGTTAAATTATAATATGTTATTTCGTTATAGGTTAACTTTATTAATTGTGTCATATATTTGCAAATAACAGGAAAATCGCACCTAAGTACAAAAGATATTTTGCAACCTTTTAGGAAAAATATCACTATCATATCATAGAGAAATTGTGCACGTACACAACGAGTGAGCAACAATTTTTGAATTACCAAAAAGCTTTTTAAATTTATTAAGTAAAACTTGTTTGTTGAAGGTTAATTCAATAGCTTTTATTCATGCCCTACTTAGATAGTATATAAGTGGTTGTAATTAATGAACTACATTGTTGTTAATGAAAAACTTAAGTAGATTAGTTAATGTAAGTAATCATCCTCTTGGTAAGTATGGGCTAAAAAGCATCTTAACAAGACCAAAAATTGCTGGCATAGTTCACTAGTCGAATATGAATTATATCAGACACTTGGCCGATAAAAGAACAACTGTGCAGCATCAAAAATGTAAATATTTCTCTGACAACATATTTATTAGAATAATAGATATAATTTGATCTTATTACTGCATGCCAAACTTGATTTTTTTCTTCTATCAAGGACAAGAAGGTAAGCATACTTCTTTAAGTCTGTATTAGATGATCCTATCTTATATCTTAGCACCATATACATGGAATTCTTTTGATTATGTAGGTAAGGCAACTATTTGATTTGTTGCTGTAAAGTAAATAGTAAGTAAGGTAAAGTTAGGTGACATTTGAGGTTCATTAAGAAAAATTATATGTATTGCAGGGTATAGAGGTATAAAAATCCTAATCTTATGTGGTGGATGTTGAAAAACCTTCATTTCAAAATATGAACAATAGTAGAGCCACTTCATTAGTGTATTTACCTTGATAACATAACCCTTATCTTTTTGCTGTTGATTAAGTTGTGTGTGCAACGTGTTCTTTGTCAATTTTATCAAAGGGACATTTTCAACATCTGTTTGAGCATTGTTTAAAGTCCACACTAAATGAAAACTCTGATAACTGGTTATAGAAGGTGGATTTCAAAGACGCTTATCTTTCCCCTTGCGATCAGTTTTATACCTTTAAGATATCATTTTACTGATCAAGATCAAGATGCCTTTATCTCTTACCTCCATTATCAGTTTATTTAAAATTCCTTGAAATTTGGAAAATTTTAATTTGAAAATTAGTGTTTGATTATCGTAATATTTTCAAACAGTTTGTCTCAGTATTATTCCTTTAGGTATGATGTGCTCCATGTACCATAGATTTCACTTATTATTATCACTGATTATTGTAATGAAATGTAGAATTGCAAAACAGCAGGAATCATAGTAGGAATTTATAAGGATGTATTTTTTAAAAATAGAAATTTTGGTACAAATTCATCGTTGGATTAATCATAAAATATTAAAGGATGAAAATCATATAAATATATTGAATAAGCTGGGTCTTTGAGGATAGCTACTCATTACCTGTTAGTGCTACTCAAAATTTCATAGAATAAAGGTGCTTTTTAATAGAGTTAAATATTTTTCCAACATATAGGTGTAGCTTTTACGTCCAAGTTTAACAACATTATGAGAGATTTAGAGACAGCCCCAAAAATACAATTAATAATCAACAGATTTCTATTAATTCACTAAGAGAAATATTAAGCTCATTTTATGGCTGAAAACAAATTCCATAATACCTAAGCACTTCAGTGTCAAAAATTGGAAAATTATGTACTTAACTTAGGTATCTCCAATAGCCATAACAAGGATATGAAAAAATAAGCATATTTTGGCTACAATGCAGCCATCTTCAATGGTGATCACCAAAAGTAGATTCTTTTAATATTCCATATTATTATGCCTCTTCTTAATGCATAAGATTGGCTTTAAGGAATAGTAATCTTTAGTTTGTTATAGTCTTTCTGTTATAATGTGTGTGCCTCTTGAATACCCTTTGCTGCTTTTAATATGGGCTCTTTAAACATGAAAATAGGTAACAAAGGTGAAATACTCCTTTAGCTTTACTTTGGCTAAAGGAGTATTTCACCTTTGTTAGTTTTGGCCAAAGTTATTGAGCTACTATCAATTATGAAAATAGGTAATTTAAGCAGAGACCTATATGTTGACATAATGATTATATGTTGAGTTTTTTAAGTTAGATATTTTTTAATGTGTATGTTGATTGATTTATAGATTTCCAGTATCACATAAATTTCTTTCCAAATTAAGAATTGCACAAAAAAGATTACAGAGTATATTTTTGTTATTACAGGTAGCCCAATGTCTATAGAGCCATTGAAGAGTGATAACCACTCAGAGAAAAAGAACCGAATGCGAAACCTTATTGGATACTGGATTTTGGGACTGTGCAATAATTATGGATATGTGGTCATGTTGAGTGCAGCACATGACATATTGAGCACGGTATAGTCAAGTATAAAATATTTTTTTAATTATATCTCTTATTACAAATAAAGACAATTATTTTCACTCGACACAAATTTATTCGACCAGTTTCACCTGTTACAATAATTGCCTTTATTTATATTAGGGAATCTTTCCACAAAGTCGAGCCTTCCCAAGTAGGGTTTTATCTATTGTCTTTCAGAATTTAAACTTATGTGTTTGTAGCTTGAGTTGCCTCTCAAATATAGAGTATTTAGGGAAGTTTTTGTTGCCTGCAGAGAAATATCTCATGATCTGTAATTGGATTTCCTGAGTTTAATGGCACATAGAAGTGAGAATTTTTATTAGCGGTTTTCAGTCATAATACTACTCTTTGCCACTAAATAACTCAATGTAAGAAGTCAGTAATTTTCCATGTATAATATGCTCCCAATATAATACATACCTCGATTTTCACAAGTGTGTTCACAAGTAGTGCTCCAGCACAGGATGCCATTAGTTTAGTGCACCAAAATCTATGGAATTAATAAAAAAATAAAATCATTCAATGGAATTAATTTTGAATATTTATCTTAATTTTTATTAGAGAAAGAATGGTGGCAGCATTGTTTAAAAACTCTCTCTTGCTTTTATCTAGAAAATGTTTTGATTTCTTTTAGCATAATGTGGTCGTTTTCCAAGAAATCATAACTCAATTTATATTAGTGCTAAGGAATTAAAACATGGTTGGATTTTTGTGGATCTCAAATAAGTTAACACAACTTCTAGTTTTTTACATTTATCTGATAAATCCGCATCTTCCGGAATTTTTTTTTTACATTATTCAAAAGTGAAAATGTTACATTATAGTTTTCAGTTTGCAAAAGTGTTCATACATTGGTTCTACAATGGTTGCTACAATTAGGTCAAATGCTTGAGTCTTGAAATTATTTTTGAGATTCACTTGGATGTTCATAAATTTCAGAGTTTAAACTGCTCATAAATTTGTTTTTTTTTTCTTCCTCACTTCAAAATCTTTTTTCCATTTATCTTGTCAGCAATTTCAGTGTAATTTTCAAAGGCTTCATAGCGGTCTGAGTTTTTAATGAAGTTTATGCAATTATTCAAGTTTTTTATTATTATCCATATCTTCTTGTTTGCTGAGAATATTTATGTTGAATAGTATATATAGCTCTGTCACATTGAAAATGATCTTTTTGGCGATCAGTGGGCAGATCTTAGGTTGCAGTAGCCTTCTCCCACTCTGCAGCCTACCTCCTCCCTATACCTTCTCCTCACTATTGTGTGTTTCACATATTTCCCTATACTGCTAATTCTCAGCATTGCCAATTCATGCAAAATTCCGATTTTTGTCAGTTTTGGAATAATTACTCACTTAAACACCTAACGAAGGATTGGAAATTAACAAAATAAGTAAGAAACTAAACTAAATACTTTTATAAACAAAAAATTGCTATTTTTGCATGGTTAAACAATAGTTCCTGCGTTTTCATTGAAACTTCTGAGTTTCTTCCGCTGCATTCATATTTGAACAGTCAAATCTCACAGTGTATTTACTGAAATTACACGAACATTTTTCTGTAGCTTTCACAAGTGTTCCATAAGCCACACGTACTATTAAAAGAAATATGTAGAGCAATTCATTGTAGTTAAAAATTAAATAAAACCAAACAAGTTTCTCACATTCTGCATCAGTGCACGAAATTTTCACTCTCTTTCTAACTTATGTTCTATTAGGAATAGGTGGGTAATATATGTCAATGAAATGCTGAACAAAGATTAAAGTTATTTTTGAAAGTGGAGTGAACTCAACAACTCCATTGGTTTTCGAGATATGGAATTTTACATTTGAGTGCGAGCAACTTCTGCCACCTAGTTCATTAAAATCATTTATTTTTTCTGATATTCCAATATTGTAATATTTAATGCTAGTCACTCTCTTCTGAAGTTGACATGTCCTCATTGCTTTAATCGCTGTCATCTTCATTCAGCTGAGTAATTACAATGTTAAAACACGTGATTACACAAAATGCAGTTGAAACCGGAAATGAATAGTGCTATACCAAACAGGCAACTGAAGCTCATGGTGGAAGATGTGCAGGAGGGAGGGAAGGGAAGAGAAGTGGGGATATACCCCTCCTCGCTTGGGATGCACAGCCCATTCTCATGCAGGTCGTTTTCTATGCAGTAGAGCTATAGTACCAAAATCTAATGAAGATAAGAAATTCAAACTTTTGAATATGATTGTTAAAGAGGTCTAGCATGATTCCAAATTGTGCTTGCCAGATAACTCTTTGAGAGCATCCAGAACGCCTTTTAATTTGAATTTTACTGCATCACTTCAACACTGCTGCCACGTTGTGCATAATGGCTTTAGCAAGTAAAATAAATTTAATGAACGAGAGAGAGACTTCGTGGAATTCCATAATCAAAGACATAAACAATACTAGATAGTATTTTTAATTTTCTAAACATTTGCTAATTTCCATATACCATAAAGACCCATGTATAGGATGCACTTTCTTTCCAAATTTTTGGAACTAAAAAGTAGGGTGCGTTTTATACATGGGTACATTATATTTCATGTTTTTCTCTCTACGAAATGTTCAATGAAAAATGAAAAATAAACAGCTGCAAACTAATATTTCATCATCATCATCATGCTTCTGTCCGAAGACAGGTTTTAACTGAATCGCTGCCTCCATTTCTCTCTCTCCCTAGAAGCCTCTTTTATACCTCTATAAGTAGTATATCCCTGCTTTATATTATCTAATATTCCTATTCTTTTTCTCCCTCTTCCTCTTTTTCCACTAATTTTTCCTTCTAAGATCGTCCTTTGTAAACACTGTCTTCTCAATATGTGCCCTATCCAATTTGCTTTTCTTTTCCTGATTGTTTTTATTAGCATCCTATCTTCTCCCACCATTTCTAATACTTCTTCGTTTCTCTTCCTCTCTGTCCATTTCACTTTCATCATTCTTCTCCATACCCACATCTCAAAACTTTCTAAATATTTTTCCTCCTTTCTCCTTATCGTCCACGTCTCTGCACCATAAAGAGCTATGCTCCATATGTAGCATTTTGCTAATTTCTTCCTTGTTTCTAGATTTATTTTCTTGCTTGTGAGAAGCTCCTTCTTCTCGTTAAATGCTGCTTTTGCCATTGCAATCCTACTTCTGATGTCATGTGTACTACTTCCATCCTGTGCTAAAATACTGCCGAGATATTTGAAAGTACTTACTTGTTCCAATTTTTGGCCATTTACCATTATATTTAATTCTTTATGTTCCTTTGAAACCACCATGACTTTCGTTTTTTCTGTATTGATCTTCATTCCATATTGTTGGCCAACCTCAACTAGTCTGTCTGTCATCCTCTGAAGCTCTTTCTCGCCTTCTGCTATTAAGCCCTGATCATCTGCGTATTTAATGGTGGTAATACTTTCACCTCCTATCTTAAATCCTTTCTCTTCCATCAACGCTTCTTCTGTTATTGTTTCTGCATAAATATTAAATATCGCTGGTGAAATAGGACAACCCTGCCTCACTCCCCTCCCTATTGAAGTACTTTCTGTTTCTTCTCCTTCAACCCTGACTCTAATCTTTTGATCAAAGTAAAGGTTTTTAAGCAGTCTTTTATCTTTCCAATCTATTCCTATTTTGTTTAAAATACCCAGCATCTTATCCTATTTCACTCGGTCAAAAGCTTTCTCCCAATCTACAAAACAAAAATACATATCTTTATTGACTTCTAGCGCTCTTTCTATCATCATCCTCATACATCCTATAGCATCTCTAGTCCCCCTTCCTCTTCTAAAACCAAACTGATTATCTTGCAGCTCCTTTTCTATTTTACATTCAATTCTTTTGGTTATTATTCTGGTTAGAACTTTAGCTGTATGAGAAATTAAACTAATAGTTCTGTAATCCTTACAACATTTTGCATTGTTCTTTTTCTCCAGTGGTACCATCACAACATCTAAAAAATCTTCGGGCCATACGCCAGTATCATATACTTGGTTAAAAAATTTTGTGAGTTGCTTAACTGCTTTAGACCCCAAAACCTTAAGAACGTCCACGGGTATATCATCACTCCCAACAGCCTTTCTTCTTTTCATGTCATCAATTGCTCTTTTAACTTCAGACTCGAGAATACTTGGTCCTAGCTGATCTTCTTCCACATTCTCTTTTTCATTTAATTCAATATTTCTTGGCTTTCCTTCTTTGTCATACAGAACCTCAATGTATTCTTTCCAGACATTCTTTACCTTGTCTGGCTCCGATACTATTTTACCACTTTTGTTCATGATTCCTTTACGTCCTATCTTTCTTGCTTTTTTCTTGAATAGTTCCCTTGCTTTGCTATACATGAGGTCTGTTCTACAAATTCTTTCACATTCGACAATCTCCTCGCATTTCTCATTTATCCACTGTTCTCTGGCTTTATCTGTTTCCCTTCTTAAAGCATTATTTAACTCCTTGTATTTTCTTTGGCCTTCTTCAGTGTTTATGTTCTTCCACTTTCTCCGCTCTTCCATTTTTTGCAGCATGGCTGCTGTGATCCAGGGTTTTTTGTTTCTTTCACCCGTTATCTTTCCTACCTTCTTTTCCATTACATCTTTAATGTTGCTATGGATGTATCTCCACTCCTCATCTACATTCTTCCTATTTTCTTCATCTCTCTCCCCCAACCTTTCCTCCAGCTCAGTCATGATAGCCTCCTTGTTTTTAAGGAGTTCCTCTAAGTTCCATTTCTTGTTAACTCTTACGTTTCTCTTAACGCTCTTCAGTCTACATTGTATATTTGCCACCAAAAGGTTGTGGTCAGAATCGATATCTGCCCCTGGTAGTGTTTTCACATTTTTAATGCTATTTCTAAATCTTTCATTGACTAGTATGTAATCTATCTGGTATCGTCTCTGGTCTCCTGGGCTTCTCCATGTGTAAAGTCTCCGCTGGTGATGCTTAAACCATGTATTAGTTACAATTAATCTATTTCTATGGCAGAATTCCACAAGTTTATCCCCTCTTTCATTTCTCTTCCCTAGTCCATATTTTCCCACTATGTTATCTTCCTGTCCCTCTCCGACTACACTGTTCCAATCTCCCATTACTATGGTGGTGATCCTTCCTTTTCCCTCCTCCTCCAATATCTCCATAATCTGTTCATACATTTCATCTACTTCGTCGTCGCCAGCATTAGTCGTTGGCATATACACTTGAATTATAAGCATTTCCACTGGCTCCATCTGAAGTTTTACGGCTATTAATCTATCATTAACTGTCACTACCTTGCCAATTCTTTCAGCTATCTCTTTTCTCATTATAATCCCCACTCCCCTTTCCTTTTTCTCCCCTCCTGAGTAAATAATCTTAAATTCGTCTGAATTTATCTCGCCTTCTCCTTCCCACCGAACTTCACTAAGACCTACTATACCTACATTATTCCTTCTCATTTCCCTTTTTATGTTCTCTAGTTTACCCCCTGAATTCATAGTCCTAACATTCCATGTGCCTATTCTTAATTTCTCACCACTTGTTTTCCTATTAATGTTAAATTTCCTCTGTGCATCCCCTAGGGTAGTCCCCACCCGGAGATCCGATTGGGGGACTATTTTACCTCCGGAATATTTTACCCCAGAAAGATCCATAGAGGTATTTCAGCTTTTCAGCCTATCATGGGAAATATAATGAGGTAGTTTCCCCTTGCTTTCCTCATCGCAGTTTCACAGAGTGATTACCCATCTGTAGCTGTTCAGATCCACATGATCACCACCTACAGAGGTACTGTGCAAGCTGCTGCCCTTGCACAGGGGGATGTAAAATCCCCAAGACTGCTTCTTAGTCTGACTCTTCCCCTCAGACCTTTCCGGCTTGGATGGTACTACCAGGAGAATTATCTCCCGCCGGCATAGCTCTTTGGTTCATAAGAGTACACAAACCCTCCCACCTCTGTAAGGTTATGCAGTCCTTAGGGAGGGAAACTAATATTTATTGACCATCAAAGTGTTTTAATTAAAATAAAAAATTTTAATATGAAAAAAGATTGCACTTTTACAAACAATAATAGTAAATACAAGATACTTCAGCTTCATTAGCCACTCGGATATACATACATGCATGGATACTAAACATCTTTCGTTCTTTCTGTATGGAGTCTTCAATTAAAATGAAATACCTGATAACTAAAATTTAAAAATCAAGCATCTGCTCATTGAAAAAATCTTCAAACAAGAAAACAAATCAAACTTTTCAAGCAATTTTCCTAAAATCCTAGAAATTTGCCATCATCGTCGTGAACTTCATTTGTTTCTGAAGCCTCTAACCCTTTCGCTGCTATCGACGCATATATGCGGGTGGGCAGAGCGGTGCCTTGACTGCTAACGACGCATATATGCATTTAAATCTTTTCCGTTCGCTGCTCAAAAAAAAAAAGATGAAAATATTTTTTTCGAGATGGTTAATAATCAATATTAATGTAAATGATTGACAAAATAACTTTTAACATATAAAGAGACTAAAAGACGAATGAAAGAACGTAGATGCGGAGCTCCTAGAGAAAGTATTCAGCACAGGCGTGCTTCAAGGTCAATGAACTCGGCGCACACGGCTGACGTAGAAGCTAAAAGTCCTTAGCAGCGAAAGGGTTAATCTTGTGGTCATTGTACCGTTGTTGTCATCATCTTCCCATAATATGTCATCTTCACTTTCATCTAAAGCATTACTTATGCAACATTTTTTTAATCCCTTAATTATCGTTTCTGAGAGGAGGTCATTCCATGATTCACCTACAGATTGTTTTTATATCTACTTTACAAATGAGTCCACCTTTGGTGAATGTGTGTGTGCCATTCACCATCCAATCAGCCCACTTCTACTTCAGTGCCGATTTAAACGGCTTGTTAACAGCAACATCTATAGCAGGGGTGGCCAAACCATGGCTCTCGAGCTGCATGCGGCTCTTTTATCTTAGTATGCGTCTCTTTTAAATTTCCATTCAGTAGCATGTCAGCATTTTTCACTAAGTACACAATGATGTAGTGTGACTTGAGACATGTCGGGGATACCTATGGGACGTGCATTATATCTGAATTGCTTCGGATACAGGTTATGTTTTACTGTTCGTAAATGTATGAGTGCAGAATGTGTGTTGTGTGGCACTCAAATTTCTGAAAATTATCGTATCCGGCTCCAAGAGTAAGTAGGTTTGGCCACCCCTGGTCTATAGGCTGCGGGATCGATGTCATTCCCCCTGGGATAATCACCAAATTTGTTTTCATTTCAAGGAGTTTCTTTTTTACTTTGGGACGTGTGACATCGGAATGCGTCTAAGACCAAGAGAGACCTTTGACACATTCCACCAGACCTTCTTTTCCAAACAGTCTCGGTTCAGTCACTGATGATGTTTTCATCAAACCAACCTTGCTGTTGCACTCGGACTATGATACCACGGGAAAATTCACATTTTGACATTGTTTTTCTTTTAAATATTACATATGGAGGCAGTTTCATCCCATCAGCCATACAGGCAAGCATAACAGTGAAACGATTTTTTTCATTTCCCATTCCTCTCATCGTGACGATTCTTGCACCTCTCTCATTTACCGTTGTATCAGACGGTATATCAAATGTTAATGGCATTTGGTTGGCGCTGCCTATTTGACTAAGTGGAAAATTGAATTTCTTTTTTAATTGTATTATATAGGACTGGTATGAAATTAATTTCTCCTTCTGATCTTCGGGTAAATCTTGACTTATTGTACTACGTCGGTGGGTTGATAAATTGTGTCTTTTGTAGAAATGACAACACCAATGCATAGATGCTTTGAAGTCTTTAATGGTTAATTCTTTGGATAATCTCAAAGCTTGGGGTGTGAAAAAAATTGCAGTGACCTTTGTCATAGATAAAAAAATAAACCCTCTGTGAATCCGATTAAGAAGAATAATTAAAAGTGATTGAAACTATTGGGTATGCGAGAAAGGGGGGGGGTGCAGTGACCCGTGTCATAATTTAAAACGAAAGAAGGTGGAAGAGATCATGAAAAATATAAAAAATATAATCAAAATAAAACAATCGGTGAAGCCGATTCGAGAAAAGCATAAGGACCTCGGTTTGTTTTTGGGTATGGGCACAAATTGGGTATCATATATCATACTATACAGATAGGACTGCGGCCTACTATCAGCTGTGCCATAAAACACCATGCTGGCCAAGATTGCATGTTGATTCTTTGACCGGTTTACAGCATGGTTGGACCAACCAATGTTGGAGAACACCACTATATTTGCCTTTAGCCTCATTTACATCTTTTCACAACTTTTAAACAGTAGATTGAGGTGGTTTGGAAGAAAAATATGTCCTACAAAAACGATGTCATCCAATTTCAAGACAAAATAAAAATGTTTATCTAAAACCCAAAATTTGTTTACTTTTGACAGGGGTACCAAGTTTTGCTTTGCACAAGATGTCAGAACAATTAGCGCTGGCCCTGATAATATGCACCCTATATTTTTGGTCAGTTTTTCATGATAGAATTACATGTTATACATGGAAAATTATGGTAATTCACCTATAATTTCATAATAGAATTTGTATCATAGGTAACATAACACAGCAAAACAAAGCTATGATCCAGAAAGAAAGAATAATTATGCAAAATATATGTCAAGAATGCAGGAAATACAGACTAGTTTTCATTTCATGCTCTCTATGGAATGCAGATACATCTCTCCTTTGAGTTATATTTCCAACAGTCAGTATGGCTATCATTAACATATGTTATGACTTCATTTGATTATTTTTGTTTAGAATTACACATGTTCAAATGTGCATAAGATGCACTTTTTGTAGCAATCATGTATCCTAAAATCTTGCTGCATCTTATATAATGAAGGTTTCACTGCCAATAAGATATTTAACATAAAATTTACTTAATGATTTTCTTTGATACAGCAATACCCAACTTCCTATGTTCTACTATCCATCACTTCCTCGTCTAGTTGTGGCCATTTAAGACCAACCTTAAAAAGACAGTTTCTCTTATCCTGTCAGCTTCAGTTTTTCCTCTCATTTTCTCCAATCCTGGATCATTTTTCTCTGTGGGAAGTAGACTGAAATGATGTGCTGCTGTTTGGTTTCCATGTGTTTTGTGTATTGAATCCCCTTAAGCTTGTAGGTAATAATGTAGGCATATCTTTTCATTCTTGTAGCCATTGAGATCTCAATACATGTAATGTTATTTATCCTAGGTATGTATAAAATATTTATGACATCTACACAAATCCTAATGTTCCGTGGCATTAATCATGCTATTCATCAGACTCATTAGGAACTAAAATGTATAACATCACAAACGTATTGTAATTGTAATCACTATGAGCGAACATTTAATAAAGCACAATGATGAAAATGCATTGTCGGTATTCACGTTGCATCAAGTTTTACTTTATACATTAACAATTTTTTGCTGTTACTTATTAATAATGTATATTTTAATGTTTTTGCATCGAATGACTGTCGGTTATTCCATTTTGGGAATCAGTAGATTCACGAGTGTAATACTGAAGACAGTATTAATCTTAGCTTCGGCCTATAAGACACAGGCTGATTTTGGGAGTAATTTTTCTGAAAAAAAGTGCATCTTATATGCCGAAAAATATGGTAATTGATTGCATAGATGGAAAGACAGAGCAAAAACATAAACTCATTTACAAAATAGAACAAGCTAAAAGTAAACAAGGATCCCTGGCATGGAGTAGTTCCCCTAAACCCAGAGTGTGTGAGATTGTGTGTGTTTGGTCCCTGGCATGGAGTTATTTCCCCTAAACCGGTGTGTATTTGTGTACTACTGTTTTAATTTTTATGCTTATAAGTAGGTTTCTGCATTGTCATTTTTTATCGTTCATATTATTTGTTTTATTGGTCTGTTTTCCTAATTATGAGAAGTGTGAATTCTCTTTTACAGGATGAAGGAGACAAAAATGCTACCTATCCCGAACGAGACTGTAATGCACTTTCAACTGGTGCCATCCTCCTTGCTGACATTTTACCATCACTTTTTATAAAACTTATTGCTCCCTTTTTACCATTTTATGTACAGTGAGTCCTATTGCAATTTGTTCTTTCATTTTTTTAATTAAATTCATGTAACAATTTAAATTCTTTTGGCTACTGCCTTATTATTATTATTTAATTTTGCTTTTATTATTTTCAGCCTTCGTATTGGAATTTCTGTGATTTTATCAGCTGCAGGTTTTATATTGGTGGCACTTTCAAAGAGCGAAGGAGTGGCTATTTTGGGTGTAATTGCCACTTCATTTGCTTCAGGACTTGGTGAAGTAACTTTTCTGTCTTACACGACATATTTTAAAGAGTAAGATATTCTTTTAAGTTATTCATATTTTATTACAAGTATATATGGAAATGAATGGAATTGTAGTATATGCATTAACCTTGGTGTGCTTTTGCTTCTAATCATACTCTTCTTGTGGTAGTTGCAATCCTAAATTTAACATGAGTTTGCTTTTTTGTTACTCATATCATTCAATGTCGTGAACAACAGCTCCTCATTAAAAAGTGAAACTTAGTCTTCCCCTTGTGGTGTATTATTTAGCTATGTTTGTTATAATATTTTGTTATAATATTTAGTTATAATATTTATATCTCGTACAGATAATTCCAGGCATGTGAGACGTATGTATTTTTTAAATGTAGGCATTGGTTTATCATTTAATATCATAATGATTATTCTTTGGTAAATCTACTCGGAAAATTAATTTCAGTGTATCATCAAAGTCATATGCCATTGAATAAGAAATATTGAGTCACCAGGGTGCAATTTATAAATTATTGTGGAATATTATTGTTTGGATGACTTCGCACCTGGTGTAATTTCAGACATAAAGCATTTGTTGTACTTCAGTTTTATTTAAACCTGTTGTCCTCTTTTACAAGATGTTCCCCCGAAGTAAGAGTTGTAGAATTTCATTAGGTCAATTCAGCATCCTATCAGAATATTTTTAATGGTACATTGTTTTATTACTTGATATGAAAGTAGTGCTGAATTTACGTGTCTTGAATGAATTGGTAATCCGCATAACTTACGTAGAGGTACCTATAAAGTCATGCCTCATTTAATGCAAAGGATGAATTCTGGGAGCTCTTTGTGCTAACCAAATTAGTATTGAATAGGGATTGGTTCACAATAGCACACGATTCTCTATATTTTAAAATTAAATCAACAGAAAATGTATATATGCCCCCTAGTCAAGCAGTAATTTGCAATAAAGCTCTTTCTCTCTTTGAACGTTTACAGCAAGAGGATGGTAGCAATTCCTCTGAAACATGTAAGGTTTAGTTCTGGGTAGTTTAAAAATTTTAAATGCCACTCAAATATTAATAGTGTCAATTTACCTGGGGAATCAACGAGCACTTTAGCATAGTATGTGTTATTTTGGTAGTAATATTAAATAATATTTAGTAAATATTAATCAACTAACATTATTTTCAATAATATTCATGTGTACTTATACAGTTTATGTCTATTTAATTAAAAAATATAACCAAACAATCCCTATTAAGTTTTACTTTATAAACTGCTTGTATAGTTCCAAGATCTTTTGAAATACATCCTCGGCGCTAAATGAGGCATAATTATTATGGAGCCCAAGGTCAATTCGGTATAAACACTTAAATGATGGTTCTTTACAACATTCTTGATAAAAGGTATTCTAGGAATAAACAATATTGACAAAATTATCAATGTTTACAGAAAGATTTTCATTGTAGTCTTATTTTGGCACCCCTTTTGAGAAATGTCTGTCTTAGCTTCTCACTTATCAGCATGGCCCTGATCCTACCATCTCATATATTTACTCCCTATAATTTCATATATTTATTTCAGAATAATCCTCAACTGGCTGCTTTATTTCACCTCACATCTAAACAGCATGGCTTCCTCCCTGGATGCCATTGCCTTTCCAACCCTGTAATTTTTCAACATCTTATCATTAATTCCATCAAGGATAATTCCCTGCTTGATTCTGTTTTCTCAAGTCTTTATCTTCCTTAACCATGACCTTTTAATTCTAATACTTAGTCATCATTTTGGGATCTACGGAAATTTTCTAGCACTTTTCCCAAGTTTTTTGGTGGACCTAGCTAGAGATATACACTGTGCGCATTACCACAATCAACTTCTAGTTCTTCTTCATTCACCGATTTCATGGTAACAGTGAGGGTTTATGGAGCCATCCTCTCTGCCAACACTTGGTATATCAAAACATACATCTAGTCTGATCAGAAAACATTGACATATGCATGATTGAAGCGGTAAAAATGTAATTGCACATTATATTTAATTCTTGGTCTCTATTACAAATGAAAGATAATATCTAACCATTGAACAAAAACTTAACCAGTGTAAAAGAATAAAGTAGAATATTTTTATTTATCAATAAAAAGGATATTTTTTTAAAACTAGGAATGGTTCCAGAACCATTTCAGAACTAAACCCAGAACAGAACGAGTTCGAAAATTTAAGGTCGGAACCAGAACAGTAGGAACCGGAACTTCCCAGCTCTGATTTGAACTAATTTAAAAAATGCAATTTTATAAAGCCCTGTTCCAATTTTCATGATTTTCTGATGGGGGTAGAAATGAAATGATGGGGTTGGACAAACCCCCTGAAAATGAAAATTTGTAGGGTTTCGGATTTTTTTGTTGGTTGTATCCATTACCCTTTCTTCATGCCAAATTTCAGATCTGTAGCCCTTCTAGAAGTACCTTAAAATTTCATTATCCTATATCTTACCTAAGAAACATTTATAATAGATACTCAATTCTGGCATTGACTTCCCTTAACTCTCCTTTATTAATTTCTTCATTCTTGCCTGATCTACCCAGCTTTTCCATCTTCTTTTGGTCAATACTCCCAGACTATCTATAATCAAATTTTCTCCTTAGTACCGCTTCCCTGCTTTTCTCAATTCTTTACCTTCATACTCTGATGTATTCAGTCAATTTTTTTTAATTTCATCTCCTCTTTCAGATGCCCATCATTGTCATAGAGATTTATAAGTCCCTCTTTAGTTTCTCCATTTTTAGCATGTTTTAGTTTATGGATGTGGTTATGTTTTTGCTCTCTGTCTGTTTATGCAATCAATTAAATCAAAATAGCGAATAAAAGGTAAAGATATGACTGAAATTTGCTGTGTATATGATCTATGTCATTTATTATGCTGCCAAAGAATTATTTTGAAGAAATCGGTGGGGGACAGGGGAGCCTTCAAATTTTTCTAGCTAAGATTCTGAGTGAATGGTTATAGATAGAAAGTTAAATTTTTCAGTATTTGTGTAGCTTTTAATTCCATCTATAACATCACAGAAGAAATATTTTTGAAATATTTGTGGGCACCAGGGGTGACTTCAAAATTTTCAAATTAGACTTGTTTTTGAGAAAATGGAGTGTCACAAGAGCCCTTTTTAGTAATTTAGTATGTACATATCATAAACCAATAGTCATTAGATTAGAAAACCAACCTGTATATGAGTATGAATATATTTTTTAATTGCATTTAATTATTGAATAAATTAGCTTGTCACAGTTATATTACTAAGTTTATGTAGAATTTTAAGTTTATAATTCGAAATAAAACATGCTTTTTCATATTTAAATAAAGCTCTCACTAATTCACTCCATTCGCTTTTTCTTTGTTGTATATTTTTTGTTGCTTTTATATTATTTTTTATTATGCAGTTATTTCTCTGTAAAAGAGCCTTAATATACTGTATATGAACTGCTTGGATAAATGTTATTGAGGCTACATTAGTTTCTAGCATGTTGCACATGCAAAAAAATTTTTTGTAAGAAGATAATATTTTTGTCTCTCAATGCTTGATTCGCAGCTTATAATCATGTGAGAGTGGATGTATGTGATTGTCTTTTTTACTATTGTTAAGCTCATTTTAATAGACCCAGAAGAGTTGATTGATCTCTCAATGAGCAAATAAAAGAGCATTAAAATTTAAATTAAAATGTGTCTGAACTCACCCGGTGTAAATCTGTAATCAACTTTAATTAGTACAATCCTTGGCTAAAAATCTTCCCATAAAGAGAGATGACTCTGAGCAGCAGATAATGAGAGTATGAAAAATAGATCACATTTTAATCTTTAGTCACAACTGTTAATCAATTGGAAAAATCCATTTGGACTTTTTTCATATATATTCCTCAAAACATACTTAAAGTTGTCTGAAGTCTCCCAGTTTCACTGTAATTTGTATTAAAGTGTAATTTAAATCCACTTATCTATTATGTTTTCTATTAATAATTATTTCATTGAGTTCAATATATAATTAGAAATAAAATGATTCCAAATTTGGTAGTTGAGAAAAAAATTCACTGTTGGATGTCTTTGATCAGGACCATGCAACCACTCTGGGTACAAGATTTCTTGGGGTGCTGATGCCCCCTTGAGGCCTGGCCTTCACATGCCACTTTTTTGTAGCAGCCACAAAGTGGCTACGAAGTACAGTTCTCCAGTTGGGTAATAAAACCCTTAAGGTTGGTCCATACTTAAGTATACAGTAGTGCCCATGCAAGCTTTGCGTCATAAATAGGGCATTGTTGCATAGTCATTGGGCTGAATTGAAGCAGCAGTAGGTAGAAGCCCTCTATTCTCATTATGGTTTTATGCATCAATTTTATATTTTAGCTAAAGGAAAAGCAACCCCATGACTTTGTGGTATATAAAATGCACATTAAAATGTTACTTCTAAAACTGCACCATGTACAAACTTGACCAATTAGTAGGGATGATGGGATGGCATACTGAGTTCCAGTACTGTTCCAGAAAAACTGGATGTATGGTCACTGTAATTTAGGCTGAAATGTTTGACTTTATTACATAGAATTCTGTCTGAAAAATATTACACATATGACTTCTTTTATAGTATTGATGTACCATAAATTTCCATGTATATAATATTTTGCTCAAAATTTTAGGTATTTTGTCTCTTTTATGTTTTTTTATCTTATAATACTGCAGAATGTTGAAATCTGGCTACCCAAAATACTCCCAAGCTTTCTAAACATTAGATTTCTTTGATTTTTGGCTAATATTCCATAAGTATTTTTTGTATCTCCATCTATTGCAATATGATGTTAATCATTATTTAAGTGAAGTTACTGGTAAATTGTGTATATGGTACTTGTAAAAATTGTGTCAGTACTCTCAAAAAGTTTTGGTAGTGTTATATAAAGTTTGATTGAAATTCTATTACCAAAAACATTTGATTCAATTGAAGCCAAATTTTCAACATTCTGCATCTAATGCAAAATATTTCTTTAACATAAAACTTCATTTTTTGTGGTGATATTTTCAGTTACTAATTGGTTAATGTTACTGCTTTGCTATTTAACAGTTTATTTTAATTGGTTTTTAAGTAAATTTAAAAATTATTAACACATTTGCACACACTGGTTATTTCTCCAATTATTATAGAAATGCAAATGTTTATTTGTGTGCTCCTATTACCACATTTTACCAATTATAATGTATGCTTCTTTGCCTCCAATTACTTACCCAAAATTTACTGTGTTATATTGTCACTTTTTCCATTCCACCTACCAAATTCTCACTTGGAGCGATTATCTAAAAAATTACATATGGATTAATATCATTTAGATAAATTAATTGCAGTTGTCAAAGTTAATTAAAGTCTCTATTATATCATGTTGACAATAGAAATGCAAATAATATTAAATATGTTGCACTCTGACAATGCTAATAACCAATTAACAGGTAACAATGCTTATGGCTTTATGTGGAACAATCATTTTATGACTATAAAGAATAACTTTGTGTGTCTAAGTACTCTGCTTGCTTGTCCTGGATGTTAGAGGGTGGTCTATAAATGTGTGACCACCCTAATTTTATAAGGTTGAATGCAACCTTTCAAAATTTGGTGTGCTTTATATTCGAACAAATATGGTAATTTTAAAATTTCAATGAAGATATATATATATATATATATATATATATATATATATATATATATATATATATATATATGTATATATTAATGAATGAATTTAACAGATATTTATTAACCAATTAGAAGGCATGATAAATGTTGTCCCTAAACAGTAACATGATGACAACAGCTATATCTGTCTTGTCTGCAAGTGTTCAACACCCAAAATTGGTAATGGTAATGATACATGTTTAATTGTGCTGTTTTATTTGTACCTTGTTTAACAGTTCAAATTATTGTTACTTTTTATTTATTTTAGTTTATCTTCAGTCATTTGCATGTTGTCTTTGTCAACAATGACTCAAGTAACTTGTGACTTCATTTTAAATATTGATCTAGATATTAAGACTTTGAACTTAGGGTTGTTTTCAATGTTACATTTTAAATGAAAACACATTGAAAAAAGAATATGCTTTTGTGTGGAATTTAACGTGAATGTTGCTCATTTTTTATTGATACAGCTTTCTTTTATTAGTTCTGATTCAGTGTGGCTCATTTAACCTCTCTCTTAGTAGCTTTTAAGTCTGAAGGGGTAAATTACGAAATTCAATATGAAGTAAATTGCCTTGTTCAGCATTATTCTTACCATATTTTTTGTACATGGTGTAATATGTAATATAGTTACTTTATTTAAAGACATTTCAGTTAGTTGAATTTTGTGTGACCCTCCTTTATTTGGGGCATTCATACATTATATTTAAGGTTCTTCCCCTCAATTACTGCTGCTTATGCAAATTTATTATTACCTGTATTGTTGCATTTTGTGGTACCTTGTTGTATTTCAATCGGTTTTAATGTGACTTAAATAAATCCTGTTCAGTTGTTTATTACCTCTAAGGAATCACTGCATAAACTTAAAAAAATGAACAAAAAGTTACCATGCTAGAGTTAAACTATTATTCTTATCTAGCCCATTTCTAAGTGATTGGTATCAGCTGAGCAATGTGCAGATCACAAATCTCAAATCACTTTACGGCTGCTGGCTCCACCTCTTCATGTGCAAAGTATATTTGTAACACGTTTAAATATTATCATTATTAAAACATTTTTAATCATCACCATGCTGATGTCCGAAGATAGGTTTCAGCTGAATTGCTGCCTCAATTTCACTCTCTCCCCGGAAGCCTCTTTTATACCTCTATTTGTACAGTATAATACCTTTTATCTGGATTCCACTTATTCGGAAATCTAGGTAACCGGCTATTTTCAAAGCTAATGCATTTTTCCAAAATTTGTTAGGAGGAAGAGATTTAAATTTGGCACCTCGCTAGTAATTACCCGGTTCACCACCATGTGTTGGATGCTCTTTGGTGCTCCGAGGTTTTGTTTTATTTCAGTGACTTGTTTGTCTGTTAGTTTACTAGTGTTAAATATCTGCTTTCCTGTTTTGCCCCATAAAATCTCTAAAAATCAGAAGCTCAGTTGTTTTAATGAATTCAGGATTTACCCTGTGCACTATAAGGCCAATAATAGAGCATGGATTATGTCTTAAATATTTATTAAGTGGTTCAAGAAAAAATTCATACTCGAAGTATTGAAGTGCTCGAAATAGAAAATATTACAAAATGGAACGCTTGTTCTGATAGTTGAACCAAAAGCTAGTAGGTGCTAAATAACTGATCAAGCTAAATTTGGATTTATATCTTATGTACTACGATGAAGAAAAGTGGAAAAAATTCTTTTATATTAATTTTATTAAATAAAGTTAACACATTGGTATTACTTAATGTTTCATCCGACCGAACAATTTTACCGATAATTGATGGAAAAATAGAAACTATGCAGAAAGGCATAAGCTGTAATTTTGGGAATAACTTTGAAACAGAAAAAATTCTGCTATGACCAGGAATCGAACCCGGGTCTTCCACTTGCCGGGCGGATATTCTACCACTGAACTACCTTAGCAGATAATCTTTCCTGTTTCTGAACGCGGGTGTTTTTCTTAGTTGGGTCCGGACTAGCCAAGCTAGTATCAACCAGCACCAACGGACGTCCTCCAAGAGAACGTCAAAGAAAATCCCTCCCTCTCAAATGGTGAGAATGCCAAAGCCAGAAATTGATGGAATAATAGAAACGGGAAAGATTATCTGCTAAGGTAGTTCAGTGGTAGAATATCCGCCCGGCAAGTGGAAGACCCGGGTTCGATTCCCGGTCATAGCAGAATTTTTTGTTTCAAAGTTATTCTCAAAATTACAGCTTATGCCTTTCTGCATAGTTTCTATTATTCCATCAATTTCTGGCTTTGGCATTCTCACCATTTGAGAGGGAGGGATTTTCTTTGACGTTCTCTTGGAGGACGTCCGTTGGGGCTGGTTGATAGTAGCTTGGCTAGCCCGGACCCAACTAAGAAAAACACCCGCGTTCAGAAACAGGAAAGATTATCTGCTAAGGTAGTTCAGTGGTAGAATATCCGCCCGGCAAGTGGAAGACCCGGGTTCGATTCCCGGTCATAGCAGAATTTTTTCTGTTTCAAAGTTATTCCCAATTTTACCGATGCATGTGACGAACTGGAATGTAGTTCCTTTTCTGAGCACTGTTTATGAGTATATTCCAGATAACCGGAATTTCCAGATAACCGGTTATCTATATATCGCAAGCTTGCTGGATAAAAGGTTCGATACTGTACTATATTTCTGCTTTAAATTCTCTAATATTCCTATTCTTTTTCTCCCTCTTCCTCTTCTTCCTTTAATTTTGCCTTCTAAGATCATCCTTTGTAAACACTGTCTTCTCAATAAGTGACCTATCCAATTTGATTTTCTTTTCCTAATTGTTTTTATCGGCATCCTTTCTTCTCCAACCATTTCTAATACTTCTTCGTTTCTCTTCCTCTCTGTCCATTTCACTTTCATCATCCTCCTCCATACCCACATCTCAAAACTCTAAATATTTTTCCTCCTTTCTCCTTACCATCCATGTCTCTGCGCCATAAATAGCGATGCTCCATATTTCTTCCTTGTTTGATATTTTTTAGGATTCAAGTGATTTTTTATATTTCATTTGAGAAAATATTTTGAAGCTGCTCTGCACATTGGCATTCACTGAAACTTTTCCAGGGGTGGGCAAGAGGATAGGCAAGGTCCCACTGTCAGGTTTGGTGGGCTTAATATTTTAGTGGTTTGTTTCAAGCATATTGCTGGTGGGTCCCTACATGCTTGCCTGAAAATTACTGTGTTAATCCCCTGACTTAACCAGACATCAATAGTTGTTTTCCCTTGACACAGGCCTGATCCAGAGGGGAGCAACTGCCCCCTTTGCCCCCCAGCGGATGCCCATGGTTCTGCATTTTATTACATTATTAACATTCCATTCAGCTGAACCGGTGCAAACCAGCTGAATGACACCATTCTATAAAATCATAAATTTTGTGGCTGATACATATATTATACTCCTGTATACCTACCTATCCATGGAAAAGCATTTTTAATGCATATTATGTGATAAACAGTTGGATTCTGTTCTAATGTAGATTTTTTGTGAAATGTAAAAAAGTCTTTAAAATGTTGAATTATTTTATAATCTTTAACAGAAAAGTAGTGTCTACATGGTCATCAGGTACTGGCGGTGCTGGAGTGATAGGGGCCCTATCTTATGCAGGGCTTACCACTATTGGCGTGTCACCAAGTACTTCTCTACTGATTATGCTTTTTGTACCTGCTCTGGAAACAGTCACGTAAGGTTATTTGTGATGTCAATGATGATGTTTTAGTTTTCATAGGTTTGATTTTTTAAAATATTTACTTTCATAAAATATTTGGCATCAAATTATAATATGCCTTTCAGAGTTCAGTTAAAAAATGTTGTAAAAATATTTTTATAGCTATTTACTATTTCACACGTTTTCATTTCTGCTAACTTTATAACAATAATATTTTTGAGAAAAATAATATATCATTTTACAGGTTAGAACTCATACACACTCTCATACAAATCTAAACAGTTATTTTTCTGGGGCACAGTTGTTTCTCTTAAAAATTAAACTAAAAAATCAAACCTGTTTCAGTTTTTTTAATAAAACCTGTGGTGGGTACCTTAGAGAGATTCATCTGTAACTGATTTCAGTAGTTATGGTTGTAAAATCTTATGGAGAAAACATGTTTCATATTT
Source organism: Tanypteryx hageni (assembly GCA_028673005.1). NCBI lineage: Eukaryota > Metazoa > Arthropoda > Insecta > Odonata > Petaluridae > Tanypteryx > Tanypteryx hageni. The sequence goes on from CM054120.1 coordinate 93,927,683, forward strand.
CTTTTTCTTAAGAATTGTTGCTAAAAATTTTCAGAATACATGTATGCCCAAGTGCTTTATTCTGAGAAGTCTGCGCTAACCAAATTTGCACTAAACGGTCAGTTACTTAACGATGGTACTTAACCCAATTGACTTTTCCTTGTCAGAAATTTTACTAGTTTTATACAAATATACAAATTATTTTTTGCAACAGTTACTGTATGATTAATGAAAATCTAATAGAGATAAAAGATTTATTTCATTATTTTTATTGAACTACGAATTCCATTAGGCCAACAGAAGGATAACCACTCCATCGAGCTATAGCTGATACAAACAGTGTTACAATTTTTTTTCAGTAAGTTAATATTGTGCGTTTCACGCTGTCTGTGCACTATGTGTTCGTATGGGAGAATCGCTATCCTATGTTATTTCCCTATACTGCTAATTCTCGGCATTGCCAATTCGTGCAAAATCCAGATTTTCGTCATTTTTGGCATAATTACACACCTAACGAAGGATGGGAAATTAACAAAATGAGTAAGAAAATAAACTAAGTACTTTTTTATACCAAAAAATCGCCATTTTTGCATGGTTAAACAATAGTTACCATGTTTTCATGAAACTTCACCGTATTCATACTTGAATGGCCAAATCTCGCTGTCCATTCTCTAAAATCACACGAGCATTTTTCTGTAGCTTTTGCAAGACGAGCATGCACTAAACGAGGTATACCTGTTAACTTTCAGATATTATTTTATATTCAACCTAAATTATGATACAGGTTGCAGCATTTTACCCTCTGACAGTTTATCGAGTTCCCCTCAGTTTTTCGTGTTCGCCAGAAGTTTTTGTGTTCGCCAGAAGTTTTTGTGTTCGAACTCAATCAAATGAGTATCGAACCTGAGTAAGAGGAAGGAGACACAGAGAAAGAGAACGAGGCAGCAGTGAGAAAGAGAGCAGCCTTAAACCGGCCAGTGGAAGATTTCCCTGTTAGTCCATTACTTTTCGTATCATTTGTTATCCCTCCAAGTGGAAAATTCTATCAAGTATATTTGTATATTTCTGCTTTGTATGACGTCACTCCAATATAGTTGTAAGCATTTTCTTGTCACTTGACCATTGTGTTATATTTGATTTCCTGTTGGCAGCAGCAGTTTCACTTAAGAGGTATCGTATCGTTTTTCTATTCCAAGTACTTTGCGAATTACGAGAGATTAATGTGAAATGCGACAGTTGTGTCTCAAGGTCGATCTCAATTTATGTTGCCCCATTTTATGAAATTTATAAAAAAGATTTTTTGTCCAATGCTTCATTATACAAATGAAAATCTCGAAGTTGCGTAAAAAATCTGTTAGTTTTTCGTAACAAATCCGTCAAAGAAAATGAGAAAGAGGAAGAAATAATAATAATTTTTTAAATAATGATACAGTAATACTCAGCACAATGAATGCCTCTTTATGAATATATAAATTAGCACCAAAAATTTGGTGTACAAATGCCAGACTCGCTATAACGAATGCAATGTTTTCCGTTTGTAACAAAATTTACCGAATACTCAGGGTGAGTCTCATATGGAATGGATACGAGTGAATTACTAAAATGCACACGCAGCTTGCAACTCAAGGCTTACCTCATATATGTACAATGTTGCAAAATTTAGTCAACCAACAGAGTGCAACATTTTATATGAGTACTATTGTAGGCTATGAAGTGTCAATTGGTGATCAACCCTGGAACGGTGAATACGTGCCAATTTTTTGTGCTACAATCTGTTAAAAACTTGATCCTCTTAATAATTAAAAATTAGTGGGAAATGAAAAGCAAGTAGTGGTGAAGTGAATGATTCTGCTAATAAACAAAGGTGTATCAGATTAGATATGAAATTAGTGGTTTTGCAGCGGTTTGATGCTGGTGAAAAACTAAATGTGATTTCTATGGCTTTAGGCCTTCCTCTTACTCTGTGCACCGTTCACAAAAATAAGGATTGAATTAGGGAAAGTGTGCAATCTGTTACAAATTCAATAGAAGTACATGCTTTGCTTAACAAATGTTCACTTAACCGCTTCCCTGACTCACGCGTATATATACAGGCCGAGATAAGGGTGAAATTCTGACTAACCTGTATATATACGGGTTCCTATATTTTTTCTTTTCCTTGCAAAACACACCCATTTTTTTTTTCGTTTCCTCTTAGTAGTTCATGTTGCTGCTGTTAGAGGTAGTAAGTAGGCACAATTTATGTCTCAGTATGGGTTTTTCGAAATTTTAGGGCAGGGAACTCACACGGTCATTTTTATTGCACATGCCGAACTTTTCTTTTTGTCACACAGATGGTTCGATTTTAACTACACATGTCCCTTCCTCTAGGTTATTCACCCTCAATGTGTAATCCAGTTGCCTTTTCTTGCCTAAATTCCTAGAAATCCCTTCCCTTCACTCCTGGAGACACGGACGAACCCTTTCGCAATCGGTCTTTCGAAGCCCTTTTTCTAGCAGTTATTCACATTGAGCTTTCGAGTGAACACATTTATAAAGCATTTTCCCTTCGACTTGTGCTTCATTACAGTTATATACAATTTTGTTGTAACTTATCCCTCAAATGGATCATGGAGGACAATGCAGTAGTGACATTGATGATGAAGAGATCTCCATTGAGGAAACTGGTTCGGAATCAAGTATATCCACAGAAAATCTTAGTTCCGATGCCAAATATACCATACCATTGGAAGACACTCGATGGCATGAAGTGAACACTACAGGTCCCCTTCCTCATCCACCAGAAAGATTTCCTTTTGAAGGTGAATCTCAAGTGAATTTTGAAATTGATCTGGATGGTGACATTTCCCAGTTTTTCAAACTGTTTTTTGATGAAGAGCTTCTTCTTCTTATCTCCAACGAAAGGAAATGGTACGCAACTCAGTTTCTGAGTGCAAGGCCATCGACTTCCAGGACTGCTGTGCAGCATCAGTGGCATCCCACCAACACAGCTGAAATTCGTGTTTTCCTTGCACTTGTAATTTTGCCAAGTATTAGTTATAAACCTGATCAGGAGCATTATTGGTCAACCAGACCAATACTTTTTTCCCCATTCTTTGGACAAACCATGTCGTATTGAAGGTTTATAAAAATATGGCAGTTTCTCCACTTCACTGATAACGAAATGTACGATGCAGGATATCATATTATCCCTAAATTAAAGAAATTATGGCCTGTTTTATGAACCTTCGGTTTTACACCCCTGAGAGAGACATCACCATTAACAAAAGTCTTCTTCATTTCTAAGGAAGATTGGGTTGGGTTCAGTATATTCCAACTAAAAGGGCTAGATTTGGAATCAAATTTTTTGTTCTTTGTTAGGCGAAAAGCGGATACGTGTGGTCCAACATTATTTATGTAGGAAAAGGGACTGTTCTTGCCATGGACTTCAAAATTATTCCTGTGATGTCACAAGTAGTGATAATGCTAGTGAAGCCGTTGTTGGACAAGGGCTACTGCTTGATGATGGACAATTTTTATACATCGCAGCAATTAGCACTTATTGGTTTTGCGCTTGGCTGACACACATGGAACAGTGTGCCTAGTAAGAAAAGAAATTCCCCTAGGGAGAAAAAATTAAAGGAAGGAGAACTTGTGGCGTATAGGAGGGGGAAAGTGATTGTCATTCGATGGAGGAATATGAGAGACGTTGCAATTCTCTCTACTGTGCACAATACAAAGATGGTGACAGTAGAAGGAAAGAGTGAGAAAACAGTGAAAAAACCAAAGGCTGTCATTGATTATAATAAGACAATGGGAGGCATTGATAGGGTGGACCAGCATTTAGCTGATTACCCTATCCCATGAAAGCGTGGGAAAAAATATTATAAGAAATTCTTTTTCCACCTCTTCGATATGGCTGTGTGGAATTCCTTTGTGCTCTACAAAAAGACTGGAGGAGAGCATGAGAGTACAGAATGAGACTGAAAGAACAAATTATTGAGGTGTATAACCCCAATGTCACTTCCCCTAGGGCAGAACACCCATCTTCCACACCACATCCCCCTGGCCTCTTGGGAAGGCACTTCCCAGACCTCTTAACACCCACTGAGAAGAAAAAGGCCCACAGTGAGCAATGTGTATTGTGTGGCCAAAAGTGAGATGCTAGGGGAAAGTGGATTAGGAAGGAGACCAGGTACTTTTGCCCAACATGCAACATACTGCTGTGTGTGGTTCCATGTTTTCAAGTTTACCATATATGAACTTCCGTTTCTAATGTTATATGTAGTATGTATTGCTCTTGTGAATTATTTAAAAGTTATAATTAGTAAATTGTTAGAGCCTTTCATTGAAATTTGTTTTGAATTGTAACATTTTCATGTTTATGGCAATTGTAGAAGTAATTTCTATTGTATATATGTAATATAGCATATTCATGTGTTATTATGGGTTTTAATCAGGTATTATACATTGTTCTATTGCTTTTATGTCCTGTTTCCGCTATAATTAGAAGATTAAAAAATTAAAATGTCAGCTCCTTGATTTTTGTAATAAAATCACTTAAATTTCTAAGTACAATAAAATTAGTTATAAATGAAAAAAAATGAAAGCATTTTTGTATTTGTCTCCCTATGATGCTTCCAAAACTTTAAAAAATGACTTTTTTGACCATATATAGTAAAAAAATCTTTCAGGTAAGCAAATGATTTTTGTGGAATAATGCATCCCATTCATTATGCAGGGTATTTCTGAACAGTAAGAATAATTCTTCTTGCTCATTTTGAATCCAAGAAACTTTAGAACAGTCACAACATTAAAAATCTTTGTTCTTTCTCACAAGGAATCAAAACTTTCAGTGCTATATAAATAAAAATTATTTAATATTAACTTATACAAAAATTATCTGTTATTTCACTTGCCACACTCATTTTAATAAATATATATTGAATATTATCATTTATTTTCATGATCTATGATCGAATAGTAGGTCATGTTACTATGAAGAACAACACAAATATATGCACATTGAATTGGAATGCCATTTCAGTTGTTAAAAAGATTAAGCTAAAAGCATTCTGGTTGTTAAAATGTTATAAAAAAATAAATCGAAAAGGAAATTTTTTAACAAGGTAAAATTCACCAATTAAAATCATTGTCATTTTACTAAATAATGTATGTTGGTACGGAGGCTAAAGTGGATGTGATGGCAATCCTATCTTTCTCACTCGTATGTCTCGCATGCTATATTTGCCGACTTAGTGGAACAAGTCAAAACCTGTTATAGCACTAAACAGTACTCGAATTTGGTGAAAACGCATTGGAATGCTGTTCCACTTGATACAAAATAAAGCCCATAGACTTCTCCTTGTTAAAAAAATCAGATCAGAAGTTTTTGGTTGCTAGCGTTCTGGTTGTTAAAATTTTCCAATTCAGGTGCTGTATATGAGTGTTTAGAATAATTACTTCCCATGATGAATGGTAATTTTACTATATTTGAGGGAAGATTTTATGCAGTAGGAACATATCTCACAGAATATAATGGAAGTCAATAGGAAATTATGGTTTGATTTACTAAAGGTTTTTCAAGAACGTAACCCTTTCGTAAATCGGGGTCTACCTGTATGTGAAATCTTTGTGAGTTATTGTATTTTCTGTGCTGTAATATGAATCAAGATTTTTAAAAGTAAGTGTAAGGACTAATTTTGTGTCTAAATTTCATACTTAAATTAAAAATTATTTGTGTGACAAAATAGCAATGCAGCACAAAGTTGAACTTATCAAAAATTCCTGATCCCTGCAATTGCCCTCAATTACTGATTTTTATGACAGCAACTAAAATTTTCTTCAGTTAGCATCGTAACTTATATATAGTTATACAGTCATTTATCGATTTACATGCATTTCATTTATGCGTTTTTGATTTAATGCTGCCGAACAATATATACGACTTCTCAATTTAGGACTCTTGAGTTCTTACTTAAATGCTGTTAGCTACAAAGCACATGGCAGGCAACCAATGGATGTAGGTTAGCGCACCATGTAGAGGTAGACTCATACCTAGTCAAATCGAATTGTGGCAACCAGAAAACAAAAAGAAGCGCAGAGTAACTTGACTACAGTGAGACTTGAAAAGAGGTTTAAATGGATGTGTCAGTGGAGGGAGAGAAGCTAGGAAGGCAGTAGTGGAGGTGCACAGACCTATAGGAAAAACTGCTATGGTTTACGTCAGTTTGATATACGTCACACTTTTCAGAAACGTATTCTGGACATATATCAGAGTACACCTGTATAGGGAATTGTTTATACAATTGTTAATGAATAACTTCACAATGTGTTTTTTAACTAATTATTAAATAAAAATAATTTCCAGGTCAAATTTGAACATCCCTTGTGATGTTGCTTTAATGTTTGAATGAAGCTCAACATGAGAATTTAAGCTTTAAAGTTCATCTTACAGCATTACAGGCATGCCTTGTTTAGCGCATGTTCATTTAGTGCATTTTCGATATAGCGCAATTGGCATCTCAATTTTTATTTAGGAAATAAAGTTCTTAAATGGTTACGGTCTGTTAATACACTCCCAACTTTTTTCTTACTTATCTTCACATCTTTGTTCCAATGATACTCGGTTATGTATTATATCAGGGGTGGCCAAACTTACTTTCCCTCAGAGCCACAAGATACGATAATCTTCAGAAGTTTGAGAGTTACATGACACATTCTGTTCTAATAAATTTACGAACAGAAAACCTAACCTGTATTCGAAGCAATTCAGATGTAATGCATGTACCTTAGGTAACCCAAACACATCTCAATTTACAATTTTCTTCCGTGATTTATTTAAATTATTTTTCCTCTATTTACTGTAAAATATTTATTTTGTACTAAAATAGAGCAACATAATTATGCTGTGTAACAATTGAACTTATGATGTCAAAACTGAAGATCTTGAAGGATCTGTGAAAAATTAAACAAAAACAAAACAAAACCTGCAAAAATGCAAACATTGCACAATATTTTAATTTTACCATACAGTACAGTATTTATTTATTTTTTTGTTATTTCATAAAATAAAAATTTGCCCCCAGATACCAATTTCACTAAACAAACATGCACTAAACAAGCCATGACTGCATAAAAAGTCCAAGAAAGATTTTCATGAGATTTTGCATGGCCATTAAGTCGATTAAATGTGCTCGATTTTTGTACCCCTAATCCGAGGATCTTGATTTAAATGAATTGAACATTAAAGGTGCAGAACATATTTTGTCTTTGTTCACCGTAAATTGATATATCAGTTAATAATATATTTCATTTTGTTTGAAAAGGGATATTTTACTTATACCTAAGAATGCTTTGACAGGTTTCTTTATTGTTTGAAACATCCTGGGAAAATAAGTGCATGTAACCAACCTAATGAAGAGGAATTAAGATCTATAATGCAGTCCATATCATCTCATTCAGACATTCCTGCCTCAAATTCCACAGTATCATTCATGGACAAGATTAAAGAAATACCTTCTTTATTGAAGTATATGATCCCATTGGGATTAGTGTATTTATTTGAATACTTTATTAATCAAGGAATTGTAAGTATTCTATCAGATTTTTGTGTAATTAATTTGTAGAATTTCAATGGAAATTACCGTTAAATTTTATTTTTAGTTAAGCATGTAGTTTTGAAGGCTGATATTATTTATTCCAGTTTGAATTAGTCTACTTTCGTGATATCTGGCTGAGTCATAAGGAGCAATATCGATGGCTTCAAGTTGACTATCAAATTGGAGTGTTTCTATCAAGGTCATCCTTACATTTTATACAGATCAATAAATTGTGGCTTTTAGCAGTTTTACAGGTAGAGTAACCCATGCAAGCCACTCGGAAAGTTTTATTACCTAGTGTTTTTAGAATAAATTGAAGGCTACAGTTTTATAGAGATTATGGTACATTAGTTGGATATTTATCTAATGAAATATTTTTTGCAGTTTTTCCATAAAAATTACTTTTATGATTGATATGATTTTCAAACTTTCAATCGTGTTATTTTTCAGGGGGTGAATGTGATTTACTTTACTTTTGAAGCAGTTTATTATTTTACCCCATCAATTTGGATAATATTTGTTGCTGTGCTGTGGGAAGGATTACTTGGTGGAGCATCTTATGTTAACACCTTTCACAGAATATCGTCAGAGGTATTCTTTTCATTTTATATGTTTTTAAGATGGAATTTTAAGGTTCCTTTATGCTATGTAAATTTGTTATTTATTTTTCAGGCATCACCAGAAAAAAAAGAATTTTCAGTGGGCATTGCCTGTATGTCTGACTCTATTGGCATCACTCTTGCTGGAATAATAGCAATTCCTGTGCATAATGCATTATGCCAACTACCATTGTACAAATGAATGCACATATTGTTATTCCAGAGGCCTGACCTCTTTAGATTAACTATGAATTTAGAAACCATTTTCATTGTAATACATTCCATTTAATTTTTGGCTCTCTTTAAAGTACTTATGGTACAGTTAATTAATTATAGACGATCACTGCGAATGGTGATAAAAAAGCATTAATGGGTTAAGTTGAAGGTAGGGGAGCTTTTTATGAATTTTTAATGTTATTCATTTTTTGGAGACCAGTTAATCCATGACATTTATAGTTTTTTCAATGTATTTGTTTTATATTTATGATGTCAAGGAATTGAACAAACTTTTATAATCATACAAGGAAATAATTATATAAATTGGATTTATATACGTAATCAGTGTCTTTTATTTGAAAGTTGATTTCATTAGTAATCAATTTATTGTTTTGCAGATATCTCAATGAATACATTCCAATGTTTATTTTTAGTTCAATTTTCACTTTAAGTACATATCTCTATCTCTCTTTTATTCAAATGAATGAATTGTGGTGAAGGTAATCATTGATGTTCATTCAAATAAGTGATATTCAAGTACAGGTATACCCTGATTTACGTCGCTGTGAAGTTACAAGGGCATTTAACCCTTTGACTGCCAAATAAAATTGGTGACTTTGTCCGGCAAGTACCTACTCAAATGAAGAAATAATTTTTTTCTTTTTACCTTAAAATGTGTTATTCCTGTTTCCATATGCATGCATAGACATGGAAAACTTATTTTTTCACTATTTTATTATATACCTTTAAAACTAATGGATGAAACCTATAGAAATTTTAAAATTTCACATCACTTAATACATTACTTAACACTTTTTGTTTTTGTTGTCTGACCTCATGGATTTGAAATCTTTGTAGTCGTAGGCTCTACAACCCAAAAATTATTTCATTCAAACATACAGTAAACCCTCGATTTAACGGACCTGAAGGTTAAAATTCTTGTAGTGACTACTGCAAAAATTGCGAATTACAATCGCCTTTTATCCATAAAATGTTTACAGGAGAGAAAAACTCAAAGTTTCTGATATTAGTTTCAATTTGGCCACAGCGCTGTTTCTAAGTCTCAAGATCGCAAGAACGTTCTGAGAACGATCTTGAACAATGAGACAGCTGTAGTAGGCACTCCTGTAGAAGTATAAATCCATCTGCGAAATGGCACGGCATGTAATGGAAGCGATGTTTATTTGTGGGCTTAGGCTGTGTTCACACTACCGGTAATGCGAGCGCTGCGACGCAATTGCAAGCGAATACTGTGAACGCGTTATGATTCAAAGTTGTGCGTGAGACAAACTACATAAGCATTATTCTTATTTTGTTATTATGAAGAGGCTCTAGGGGATATAAATTATCCCGTTATAATAATAATCCATTGTATACATGATATAATCCGTACATTGGCTCGCGGACAGTATTGAATGCCAGCCAGCTGATCGTGGCTTCCGATGCTTATGAAGTCCATGGAGTTTTTTTTTTTAAGAGTGCCATTGGAGTTCTCAGAAATGTTTATTAAATTCCAGTGTTTTGTGACGAATAAATTAAAATAATTGGTTATTTTATGGCAAAGTCAGTGAATTAATTCAGATATAATCATACCATACGAAATTCACGATATTTCAGTGTCGAAAAAAAGTTTTCTGGAATTTAAAAAGTGATGTGGTTGTCTTTAATTCAATTTCGTAACGTACATTCGTGCAAATGCGGTATTTTATACATTAATGATCATTACCATCAAAAAAGGAGGTTTTCTCATGTAGGTACAAGTGCGTTTTTGGAATCGAAAAATCCCATTCGCCATTTAATGGATACTTGGCTTTAACGGTTGACCCTTCCCCCTATTAGTCCATTAAATCGAGGATTTACTGTACTTAATAAATTCTTAAAATTTTATTGAAATTGGACAGGATTAAAATAATCCAAAGATAAATCACAGTGATGATTGATTGATTTTTTAAGTGTGTCGACTGCTATCGTTTTTTTGCACTGTCATCAACTGGACATAACACACAGAAGTAATGAGGGAAACCCGGTGCCGGCATTAGCCTATTCTTTACGAAAAGCACCAAGGGGGCCAACTACATAACATCCCTTCCAAAGGATGGAACGCTGAATTTGTGCGAGCTCCTTAAACCACACAAACTGGGCCAGGCGACCTCGGAAAAAAAATCCTACTTGCGCAGGATTCATGCCCACTGCCCCTTCGAGCAGCAGGCAAGTAGCAGCCAGTGTCCTAACCACTACACCACTGGCACCAGGGGCGCACCGAGAGGGGGGCTGACGGGCTTCAGCCCCCCTCAAAAGATCTCTTACTAGCCTTGTAAATGTGTACTTTCACAGGAAATATACTCTTTTGACTTTTTATATTTCTCTCAGATTATAATTTATAATCATTATACAGATACTTCTTGAATTATGCATATTTATATCGTACGAAATTTCTAAAACTAGCAATTTACCCATGTATTTTCAGGGCTGAGCCCCCCTAAGAGAAAATCCTGGGTGCGCGCCTGACTGGCACCACCACGATGATGAGACATGCTTATAAATTATTGGCGAAAACATATTCCAGAAAATAAAAATCTGTCATTCCTGCTTTTAAATATCTCTTGAGTTATATCGAGATCATAAGAAATAGTGTTTAAAGTGTTTAAATATATTCTTTCCTAATATCAGATAATTTAGAATGTAGATCCATATAGTACATCATTTTCTCCTTTTTACTAACTGCCGGAGATCTATTATTTTGTTCAAAAAATTAAATGCATCACTAAGGATTTCTAATAATTCAAATCTTTCCTGCAAGGATTGAACATTTGCATCCAATATGACAAAATAGAAATTTATTTTGTAATATTTTTGGAATCCTGTGTTGTCTCATCCTTGTGTTCATATTAAATTTTTTTCTTTCAAGGCTGAATTGATAAAATAACAGGAAATTTTGTATCAGCCTCAACATTTTCTGCAATTTCTTTTGCAGTTACTAAAACATTGCTAAATCTCTCGAACTCACCTCATGTGACAGCTCAGATTAAACCTTCCTAACTTGACTATAGAACATAAATACCTCTGAGGTTCCGAATGGTGCACAATTTCTTTTGTATGAGAATCAGCTTCCAAGAAAAGTAATTATTTTTCACAGAATTTCCTCTAAGCGAAGGATAAAATTTTCCTCTTTTCTGACTTTGTCAAGCACACCATCAAGAAACAGACTGATCCTCCTCCAACGGAAGCACAAAGAAAACTGATTAAGGGCAGTTCCATACTATTTTCATAAGAATACAAATGTTAATGCAGGAAGTCAAAGGAGCAGTGGCGTATCAAAAAATTTGGGGGTTCCCCCGCAGTAAATAATACAGTATATCTTAATTATTTTCCAAGCTGAATTACTTGTCATTGTTTGTATATCAATGAAGAATTCCATCTCCCTCACACAAATGCTACTGATATTTTGAAAAGTATAAAATTATAAAACATTTTAGTAATAAGTCTGTTTCTTTTATTAACTTTAATCTATTTGGAGGAATGGGTTCAAAATATTATATTATGCTAACAATCCTTATGGTGCCATAGAGAGACAAGAAAAATAAGACAAATTACTCAATGAGTATGCTTATTAACTTACAGTTATCAGTAGACACTGGTGGAGCAGTGGTTGAATACTCATCAATGATTTCAAGTATTGCGGGTTTGATTCCCGGCAGAGGTTGATGATATTTTATGGCTAAAAAATATGACAAGTATTCCTTTGGAGAGTAAGTGAAGTCGTCGATCCTGTGTATTGTAAGATGTCGGTGCATTTCAAAGAACCCCTTTTCGCATGGGACATTGGACACTGGAAAATTTTCCAGGCGTAGGAGCTAAGCCCATGGCATCTGTGATTAATCTCCCTTAGGGGGGAGGGAAATCCTAGGAAAAGGTGACATTTGCTGACTTGGGCTTACGTAAGATTTTTTATTTAAGAAATTTTTACTTTTAACATGCGATTTATGTGTCGCGACAGCTCGTCCACAGCAAGCTTCCAACTGCTTGTTACCCACATTTCGCCTGACATTAGAATTCTTTTCACCGTATTTAACTGATTTTTCAGTAATCATAACTTTACCTTGTTTGCTCTGATAAATTTTCCCTCATTTTGCTTTAAAAGAGCATTAAAATGCATTGCAATGCTATAAAAAGGCATTAGGAAGTCTTGGCATGTATAAGCACACATTTTCTAATTTTTATTGAAAAAGGGGTAGTTACAACAAACTCTTATGTAAGATGAGGGGAGGGGGTCACCCAAATGCTGACAGTTGCAGACATGGGGAGACTGGGAATCAAATATAGCTAAACATTTGCTGTTGTAATACTTGAACTCTTGCTTCACTTAGCAAGTAAATATAATATACACAAATAAGCACAATAATCTTCCCTAGCTATCATTATATATCGACGACTCTTACATACGAGGAGGATATAACATATAGGAGGATACTAATGTTTAGGCACTTCCAGATGTGCTGGAGATTCGAAACTTTTTTCATAGGTAGGATTTGTGCAAAACCGACTAGAAAAAATGAAAATCTTGAAAAAGTGCAACAATGCGGCCGCTAAAAGTTCGCAATTGTTTAAACAAATTTTCATGGTTTATGTATTTCCCCATACGCTACGGAGTTGAAATTTTTTTTATGAGTAGAATTCATATAAAAATGAAATCAGGAATATACAAATTTTGATATTTTAATTTGTTTGGCAGTTAAAAATTCTTAAATTTTAAACAAATAGATAACTGTTTAGACATTACGGGATGAGTTATGGAGCTGAAATTTTCAAGTTATGTACAAAGTAGTAAACTAGAACATAAAAAACATTTCAATTTTACCATACATGAATTTCGGCGGCCGTTAAAAATTATTTAAATTTAAACAATTAGAAAATATTATTTGACTTCTAGAAATGTTACAACTTGAAAATTTTGCTAAATTGTGTAGCAATAGTACTCCATAATGGAGAAAGTGTAAAATTTTTAAAATTGCAACATTTGGGAATTGTTTTAAACTATTATTTTTACATTTGGGGAGAACGAAAATCGCTGCGGAGGTGAAATCTTTAGAATTAAAAGAATATTTGTAATGATGAAATATCTGTCTGAAAAATGAATGTTTTTTCAAGGTGAGATGAAATTCTTGCAGAATGCAAGCACCTTCTACTAGTATGTAATACCCAAGTTGTGTTGACACATGAAAAAATACATTGGCATAAGAGCGAGAGATGTCTGAAGGCATATAATCATAGCCTATATCTTGCACTGGTTTTCGTGCCGAGAAATGCCTCTTCTCAGCATTGAGGGGCAGGTCTTACCTTGGGGATAGTGGGGTCCATCCCCACCAGAACTTTAAAAGCCAAAAATCATTCTTTTACATCTTAATTACGACATGTAACAAGTCTCCAAAGATATATATTATAACTGATTATAACCGCTGTCTGCCTGTTTTGAAGCCTCCTCAAGGTCACTTTCTCTCTCTCTGCCTCTCCCTCCCCTCCCTCCTTCACATGCGCTCGTCGTCTTCCCGAGCCTTCCTGATGGGCTGACGGGGATGCCTGAGAGCCATCCCCAAGAATGCAAAGATTTGGGTGATATTTGCGTTTCAACAATCAAGACTCCTCTGCACCCATGAAGTATGCATAAATGCGCATGCGCAGAATACCTCAGTGGGGATACCGCTGGCTATCCCTTCGCTCGCAGAGAGAGGCATGTGGACGAAGTACCATTTCTAGGTACTAGGAGGTGTTCTGTCACACCCTCCCTCTCTCTCTCTCAGGACGAAGTACCATTTCTAGGTACTTAGAGGTGTTACTGTCAGTCTCTCTCTCTCGTCGAAGAGCCTGTCCTGTGATTTAGCTAGTGAAGCGAGTGTTTATAGCATAACTGTGTGATTAAACCCTCATTTTTATGATGAACAAAGTAGATTTTTTATTGAAAAACAAGTTCAATGCAATGACTTTCAAACAAAAACTGGAAGTGAAACATTTAGGACCACATCAACCTGTTGCCTTTGTTCTTGTCAACAATAAATGCGAATTGGGCCAAACAGATTTTGCTGTGTTTTTACTAAAGGTTAAAAATTGTTATCTTGAAAAAGTATTTTAAACAATTTTAACAGATTAGCGCAGTTGTGGCCCATTTTGTTCATTAGGGATAAGTCATAGTATATGATTATGTGTATGACAGAATTGAACATTTTATAAAGGATTAGCTCTACCCACACTACATCTCTTACTTCTTGTTTCATTGTATGGTTAATTTTATCATTTTATTCTAGGAATCTAAAATATTGTTGTAATTAATTCTGAGGTAGAAAAATGGCCATCATTGTTATATTTAAAAATTATCTTCGTTTTTACTCAAAGCATTTATATTATAACATGTTTCAATGAAAATTAAGAAAAGGTTTGAATCCAGGGTTGTCAACTATTCAATAGGGAAATACCGGACAACCTATTTTTGGAGGATGTGTGAAAGTTATTTTTAGTTATTTCAAATTTTTACTTAAATAAACTTGTACAAATATCAGAAATATAAATTTTAAAATAATAAAACCAAACATGTGTACTACTTTCTGCGAAAAGAAATAAATATTTCAGTTTTTATCATAGAATTTTGCTTATCGAACGTATTTATTCAAATTCCACGTAAGCAAGTGCAAGTAGGAGCTAGCAATTTTAGAAGAAAATGTTTCAATTTTTACATGTATTTCTATTCAAATGCAAAATAAAAGAAGTATTAAAAACTAATATCTAAATTATATTACACGTGACACTGAGATATGGCGTTCCCGTCAAAATATTAAACGTCTTTTAGTTATAGCGGGAGCGAGAGAGACAGTTCCGTTGCTTAAAGAGATCACAAGCGCGCCGGTGAAAGAGAAGATTGATCGCATTGGGATTCGTGATTTACGGTGAGTTTGTGGCGGTACGCGACAATATCCTTTATCCTCATTTATTAAATATTATGTATTTTTCGATCCTAAAAATATTTATTCATAACTAACGAGCATAAGTCTTATCAATATGATAAACCCTCTAATCTACTTTTAGGCAACAAGTAAACTATCCATGTGAATCAAAACTTGTTGATAATTTCATTGTTCCAATCACTTTTTTAACCTCCATCTCTGTAATCTTTTTAAACTTGAAAATGCCTTGCTTGATAATGAATTACCTAGTTCATCTATCCTCTACAGGATGGCATTAAAATGTACTTTTACCATATCCCCTGATTCTGATTATTAATTTCCTTATCCTCTTTTAGATAATGAGCAGATATAATTTTTCTTTGGTCAAAAATAATTCTTTAAGTAGTTTGTTACGAAATTTCATCTGACCTGTCATAATGACTTAAGTAATAGCTACAAAATATCAACTAGAAAAAAATAGGATACATAAGCACCTGCAAATTTTTCCCGTAGGAATGCCGTCATAGGCGGCAAAGAAATGGAACTATGTAGTGTACATGTGTATCTTATAACCTTTACTTTTATGGTGTTTGCTGTGCTTCAGACACCCAATTTCTGCTGGCATTGAGAGGGTGACATTCATTTAGATAAGGCGTTGCAGGCTTCAATCTCCAGCATGACTTCATTCTCTAAAATTACACCTCACTTATTGAAAAGAGAACTTATTAAGTTCTGTTCACTTTCAACTGTTTTGTAAATGCAACCTCCACGTAGTTCCAGTGCTCATCACCTATGGCTCCACTCCCTACAGGAAAAATTTGCGGGTAGATAATGCTCAAGTACCAAGAATAGTGTAAAAGCATTTTTTGGATTAATAGGTTTCAACAAACATAATAGCTTTTAATAAAAACTTAAAATAGGTACCTAAAACTCTCTCAGGACCTTTTTTCATAGAGAAATAAAAATAATCACTTTTACCTAAGTAATAAAAAGCAGCCAACAAAAATTACAAAAATCTACTTACAAATGCTTGTGTAAGAGTTCATTTGAATTGAAGGAAGAGAAATTAGTTTCCTTCTATCTATGTCACTTGTTATTGAAATCGAAAGAGATGTTTATCTTGAAGTTTCTCTCATAAATGCCAACGATAATGCTATTGTATTATTTGGTCTCCTTCTTATGATGTTCATATTAACAAGATAGAAATAATTCAAAGAAAATTTATAAGATTAATTGCATATAAGCATGGTTACACATCTGAAAATGTTCCATGTGCTAGTTTAGTTGGGGCTACAAATGCTTTCCCTTCAACGTGGTCACTTTGAGTTAATGTTCCTGTATAAACAGAGCAATAATTATCTTGATTGTTCACATCTCCTTGAGAGAATTCAGTTTCATGATCCTTGAACGCATGCGAGATCTAGAAAACTTTTTGTTAAAGATTTTTACAAGACATCATATATATTATTCCTATTGCCACAATGATGTGCAGTGCTATTGATCTTCTGCTTAATAATGTTTTTTTCAATTGTATTGCTACTTCTTGTTGTACGAGACAACTTGATGCAAAACTAGTATTAGGCCACTTGCAACAATGGCGCCGAACCTGGTGAAAAAGTGACAAGAAATTGTACTAATACATCGTGTATATGTATATATATATATATACAGTGAAATCTTGATTTAACCTTCCCACATTTAGCAAAAACCTGTATTTAATGAATATTTTTTCAGGTCCCGACCAAACTGCATTTTTTACCTATTTAGTGAATAACCCGCATTTAACAAAAGAAATTTTTGTCCTCGATTTATCTCCCAAGCCACTTGCATTAATACAAATTGCCCCTCTTAGACTATGGCCACACGATCATAGCAGTGAAAAGTTGCCACCTCTATTGATAGGGAAATATGCGAAGCCAAGATGCTTTAGAAATGTTCAGACACTGCCATGTGAGTATTCTCACAATAAGAATGCATAGAGGACAAGTGGCATATTTAAAATGTTCCTCAGGTCGATTGATGCAAAGATGGGTGTAGCAAAGAGAATAATTATCTTGTTCATAGATAAGTGTCCAGCACAACCTCCAGATACAGAACGTTAAGGGGGTTTTTCCCAGAAATTGAATGAGTCATTTGCAGCCACTTGACTTGGGGATAATACACTGCATGAAAGCAAAGTACAGAAAGGCTTTAATGCAGAAAGCATTATAATACATGGAGAGAAGTCCGGAGTTAAAATTAAATATTTTCCAAGCAATACAGCTGCTTGGAATTCAGTGACACTAGAAACAATAGCCAACTGCTTCTGGAAAGCAGGATTTAACTCTAGCAATTTAGTGGAAATAGACGTAGACATTGAGGACATAAATGAAGAAGATTGGTATCAGTACTGACCTCAAAGAATTTGTTAGGTGTGATGATGATGTGGGTGCAACAAGACATCTTTAAGACATGGAAGAAATCTTCAATGATATGGAAATGGAAGACGAGGCAGAAGAAGAAGACAAAGAGTCAATTGCTACTTTTTGCGAAGGTATATGACTTCTTTCAATATGGAAAGTGGAAGTTTAAAGCAATTGAACAGAGTGGAAAGAGACCTTGTGAATATTTGCCACACCTGCCAGAAAAAGCAAACAACTTTGCTGGATTACTTCAATGAATAACTTCTCTTTTATTTTAAAGTATGCTCAGTATTAATTTATTCTGTAATCTGTTTGTGGATTCCACTGATTATTCTATTTTTAATCCAATATATTCTTTATAGATGCCTGATGCAGTTGTTCATGAAGAAAAAGAGGAATAATGGATACATGTGTTTACTTAATATGATTCCATAATTAGAGTGCAAAGTGCACAGTTTTTATGTAATTGTGTTTATTTATTGATTAGTAATTATTAAAAAGCTAATTTATTATTGATGTTTTTCAGCAGTTTCATTTAAAACTACGTATATATAGAAATAATACAACAAGTGTAGTGAAAAATGAGTAATTTCTTGATGTAATTTAGCATAACCACTTAGTGAAAACCTCAATTTAGCATAAGAAAACCCATGCCCCCAGATATTCGTTAAATAGGGGTTTTACTGTATTAGTTTAGCTTAGCTTCAGGAGATTGTCTTCTTCGGCTCCTGGGTTGGTTTTTTTCCACATTCTCTTTGGTCGCCCCCAGAAGCATAGCTAGGTTCTCCTTCACCCAGGAGCAAGTCACAGACATCCACCCCCCTCCCTTTGCTCCCTCTACAATTTTACAGATCAATGTAATGTGGTGAATATGGTGAAAGCCCAAGCATACCATACTAAATTTAGCATATATTATAATATTATTATTTTTTATAAACAGTAACGGTCATTTTCAGTCCATAAGTGCGCCCCTACAGCCCTGTGCCCGGGGGCAACTGCACCCTTCTGCTCCTCCACGCTCTGCCATGGTCACCCTCTCGGATTGGGTTGGATTGTGTTAAGTTTCATTTATTTTCCTCGTCATCTTCATCCCAATTTCTATCTGAGTAGTTTCCTCGTGTCTTCTTTGCCCCCCCAGCTTGGGTTAAGTTGATGGTTGAAGTTGGTTTTTTCTAAGTCCTCTTTGCCACCCTTGGGTTGGATTGCGTTAACATCATTTATATTCCTCGTCGTCTTCTACCTCTTACAATTTCGAAAAATATTCCACTCGCATAGCCATCCTCTCCTAAGCACCTTCCCCCGCCTATACACAGTCACTCTTCAATATTGCTTGATATTTCGCCAACACATCCTTAATCGGCTCCATTTCAACACATTAATTTCTTGATCTAATTAACTTCCCTCGTACCGTTACAGTCAAATCACGTACGAAACTCGGATTTTCTAGGACCACGTAGTACTTTCTCTCGTCAATTTTCGCGCCACCTACCCCAGGCGGCCTCTAGGTCAGTAAAATAATTTTACAGACCTTGGGCGGACTAATACTAATTTAACATAATAAATAACTAATAATAATAATTTATGAAATATTATATTTATATGATTATTTATTTTTCTTGCCTGTATATCGTTCAACTTTTGTATTTTTTTCCTTTCTTTTTCTCTAGGATGCAATTGGGTCAGTCGCCCATGCACTAATAAATAAAACATGAAAACTTCAAAATATTTCTTAATTCCTCGCAATAATTAGCGAGGCAATCTAGAAGATATATCGATTGCCTCTACACCGAGTTAAAATTCCTTATCAAGCTAAACTAATCCTTCATAAAAACTTAAATAATAGTGCTGCTATAATTAAGTCTTGAGTATACGTACTACATTACCTCTTTGTGCGCGGTGCTACAATGAAACCCAAGTTGTTTAATAACTCAATTAATTGCTGATTATTATTAGTAATAATCGGGAAGTTACCTTTATTCCTAAAATTTTTAAAATGATCAGCTATTCATTGCACTACATCTCAGATACCCATTGCCCGGAGGCCAGAGGGGATCAGCAGATCGTAAAAAAAGTTAATTGCTTTATTTCAACCGTTTGGCATTGCTATGTCGAGTTATGTTAAAACGCTTTTATACAATTCGCGCTATCCTTAACTTACCTGCCACCAACTCTCAGCAAATCTACAATGTTGGCAATGTAACATGTTGACGTTTGTTTTTATCCGCTCAGTTGTTATTACGCCAGTGGACGTTCGCCTGTCTTTTTGAAATGGGTAGGTTGCGGACCAGTGTTAGAGTGAGGTTGATTTCTGTGTGTTGCCACTCATTTATGCTCTAACACTAAAATCCATTTGAATCCTAATTTATTAACACCAGAAATTTTAAAATTTTGGTGTTCATGCTGGTGCCTAGCTGACTGAATGTTTTTTCTGTCATAAAAATGATGGGATTTTTAACAGTCGTGATAGTAGTAGAATTCATTGGTTATGCCTGATTTTTTTTAAAGGAATGGTAATCTCACGGCTTCGCAGAAATTTAATATTATTGCGAATTTAACTTTGCAATAATGTGGAGAATAATTTTGTTGGCAATTACGGGTTCATGTTTACGCATGGAAGATGTATGCTTTCAAAATGATGGAGTACCATGCGAAACGGATAGCAACAGTGATGACAAGTCGCATTTTGCGAAAGGTAAGTTGTTTTATTCATCAGTAGTTATTTATGGATTTAATGAAATACATTTAGAAATATTGATAGAAATGTTTGGTCAGAAAAATATTTCTAATTATAACTCTGAATAATTGAATATTGTTAAAAGTTGTGAAGAAACTCCTTATCATTCAAAATAAGTAGTGTTTTCACAACTTTTAACATCATCTTCACCGTAGTCTCCATTGTCATTTATATAATTGAATGTTATTTCGCTTCAGAATACCCATTTGAAAAATATGTGAAGTACATTAAATTTGCTCGCCAAAACTATATGCCTGATGATTTCACGAATTGTTTGATGTACAGAAGTATATTTAAAAAGGATCTGGCTCCCTTCAAAGGTGGAATCTCCATGAAAATGGTCGAGTCCGTGAGAGACAGGTAAATTCGGCATTAACGTTATACATTGTTTAATGTAGGCGTAGTAATCGTTTTGATTGAAATTTTCCCTTCTGGTTTTCATTAATAGTATTGAGCCATTTCAAAAACTACATCTCTCAAAACTTATCCTGCATTTTGACAAAAATTTGGACAACTATCAAACGCCATGTTTATATTGGAAAATTAACTGCTGATTGAAAAGTGTTGCTAAAGTCTTGCTAATCATCCTCTCTATAGAAAATTATTTGAAAAGTAGACCATATTGTTTATTATTTATTTAAAATAATATCATTCCATATGGTCGAAAACTTTTACACTAATGCTGCTGTTGGATCTGACAGACACAACATGACAAAATGGAGTTTCAGCACATGCAAGGATTGAAATTTGGTTACAAGACTAACTATAGACAGATGATGTGGAGGTAGTGAGTGTTGTAGTGATGCAGCTGATGACTATCAGATGTGAGCAAAGAAACTAAATTGAGTTGGTCTCATAGACTTAGGAAGGGTTGAAGTGGCAGAATGGCTTCCACACCGATCCTGGGTTCAAATCCGGCAGATCACCCTGAACCCTACATATGTAGTTTGAGATGAACGTGCAAGTCACCACTCCATCTTTTGGAAGGGTTTAGCTGTTGCACCCTGTGGTGCTCTTCGTAAAAGTAGGCTAATGTGAGCTACAGGTTTCCCTTCTCCCTCCCGTGTAGAGCAGTGGTTCTCAAGTGCAACCACCAGAATGTTTTAATGCAGCCACCAGTAAAATTATATTTTAAACATAGGAATAATGAATATGCAGACTGCAATGGATACTGTGATGTCACATTTTTTATAATTAATATTTGTTAATGTTATTTTACCCGGTTCAATTTTTAGGTTTCTTAGCTAGAATATCAAACATCACTTAGACCCTAAATTTAACAATGCAGCCATCACAAAATGTTTGGCTCTCTGAGAATCACTGGTGTAGGGTCATCTAAGTAAAGTTACGGCAATAATAGCCCAAGAAGCTGATTCGCCAGAAAAACACGATCATAGACCCAAAGTCAGCTCTGCTCAGGGTTAAATAGAAAACATTTGAAGTGTACTCAAGAGATCAAGTATTATGGATGTATTTGCACTGGGTTAACAAAAGGGTAGTGTGGGTGGCTAAATGCCTTAAACCCAGGGAACTTCTTTTTGCATCCCTAACTAAAGATATAGCTATGCTAATTTATATTAGTTCTTAAAAACATTTGCTGTGGCTGATATATGTATGTTTAGAGGCTGATTTCCCTTTCTTTTTATTTTTTCTAATTTCTGATTTTTAGAGGAGCAAAGTACCAAATCATCAACCATAGGCTTTACAGAGAACCTGACTGTATGTACCCTGCCCGATGTAATGGAGTGGATCATTTTCTTTTGAAAGTCATTCATAAAATACCTGATGTGGAATTCATTCTGAATACCAGGGATTCGCCTCAAATTTCAAAACATTACAGTGTACCTAAACCAGTATTTTCATTTAGCAAGGTTATTTTTAGAACTATTTCATTTTGTCAAAGTCCATGGCCTTTATTACTATTAGCAAATACATAGAGAAAATTATCTTGAATTTTGATTTTTCAGACTGATCATTATTATGATATTATGTATCCTGCTTGGTCTTTTTGGGATGGAGGTCCAGCAATAAGCCTCTACCCTCAAGGCCTGGGTCGGTGGGATTTGCACAGAAAACAAATTTCCAGAGAAGCTGATTTGTGGCCTTGGGGAAGAAAAAGAAAATTGGCTTTCTTCCGTGGATCACGTACTAGTTCAGAGAGAGATCTTTTAATCCTTCTTTCACGTCAGAGACCTGAATTAGTTGATGCACAATACACAAAGAATCAAGCATGGAAATCTGATATGGTATGTTTCTCTACAGTGTAAGGACGAAAATTATTTCACACTTTTAGCTTAAGTGGAAATACTGATACTAAGGATGTCAGCACTTTCATTCTTTCTCTGCCCATTTTCTCAAACACAAATTTATAACCAACCATTTCAATGAGTGAATGAACTATACCTATACTGAATATGTGTGTTTGAAATATACTCAGAATATATACAAATGATGTGTTCTTTACCAAACTAGGGGGGAGCCAGTGGTGTAGTGGTTAGAACACTGGTTGCTAATTGCCTGCTGCTTGAAAGGGCAGCGGTTATGAATCCTGCGAAAGTACTTAGGATTTTTTCAAAGGTTGCCCAGCTCCATTTGTGTGGTTTGAGGAGACCGTGCAAAGACAGCGTTCTGTCCTTCGGAAGGGACATAAAGCTGTTGGTCCCCTTGGTGCTCTTCATTAAGAATAGGCTAATGTCAGCGACGGGTTTCCCTTCTCTCTTGTGATTGTGTTTGGTATGGAAGGAGTTATGGCTATAATAATCCAAGAGGTTGATTAGTCAAATACACAGACACAAACACATTTAACAAACTAGAGAGCTATTGAATTTTGTCAGAATTATGATGTTCAATAAACAATTATTTTGCAAACGATTCCCAAAAGTGAACTAAACTTCCCTTCTCAATTGGCTTATAGCATTTCGCAGATGTTGAAACAACTGATGGCATAATTCATTGGGATGTCCCTTTTCAACAGTTTTAAGCCATAAATTCTCTAATTATGATTTTATTTTATATCCATTTTAAATGCGTCATCCTCAACTTTAAAATGGCTGATCATTTAGAGATAAGAGGTACAACAGCAAAGGAAAAGATATCAAAAGGAATTAGGCATAGAATAACTGTGAAATCAGTAGAAAATTCAATATCATTGAAGCAAAGTACATAGATGGAAACGCTTAAAGCAAAAACTTGAAAGTGCTTAATCGAATCAGAAATCATTCAGTGGTCCAAAATGTGGCCACTTTCATGATGAAAAAACAAACAAAACATTTGAGTTCATCCATACTCGGAGACAGTGTGAAATGCCAATTTCACATGAAACAAACTCAAAGCACAGAAAATTGCATGTGGACTAAAAAGAAATTTAAGGCCAGTAATGGTTGGTGCATGGGAATGATGTGATGGAATGGTTTTCCCTTATGCCGAAAAACTTCTCTGTGCCCAAAATTGCCTGCAGACATCAGTGAGAAACTTCTTGCCTATGAAAAACTTGTAATTTGTATAAGAATAACCAACCTTTTAAATTAAGTAGACAATACTGATGAAACTCTAGTTTTCTTCGATATGCCATTTACTGTATTAACCCAAAAGGAAGATGAGTTTTTTCCAAAAATTTAATTTTGAAAATGAAATTTGGAGACAACGTTGTACAGAATGGAAATAAGTAATACTCCTGAACTGTAAAATAATCCAAGTGAGCAGTCGCACGTCAATAAGAGAAAAATAGAGGGGGAAAAAAATAAATTTATACTTACAAGTTTGCAGGATGTTGGCCTACGGGCACCTGTTGTCAAAAACTAGCCTAAATAGAAAAGAAAAGGACACACACAAACGCACAATCACTGTAAAAAGTCATTAGATACGTATTTCGAGAGCTAAGCTCTCATCTTCAGTAGCTGAAGTCATATGGATTGTTTTGGTTTTGTCTTGTGTATTTTACGTTCCTGGTGAAAGTGAAAGGAGCGAAGGGGGGTGAGGGAATTCCTAACAGTCAACATGTAGAGGGGTGAGTAAATACACAAGACAAAACAATCCATATGACTTCAGCTACTGAAGATGGGAGCTTAGCTCTCGAAATACGTATCTAATGAGTTTTTCCAGAGTGATTGTGCATTTGTGTGTGCTTTTCTTTTCTATTTAGGCTAGTTTCCGACAACAGGTGCCTGTAGGCCATCGTCCTGCAAACTTGTAAGTATAAATTTATTTCCCCCCCTCTATTTTTATCTTATTGACATGTGACTGCTCACTTGGATTATTTTACGGTTCAGGAGTTTTTATTTATTTCCAAAAATTTAGGCAAAAATATTAGGAATCGTCATAAATTCAAGTACAAAGTTTTAAACGCTGCACAGAATACCCTGAGGTAAACTATATGTTCATGAAAATGCATTTATTTATATTTAATCGGTTGGGTAGGAAATTTGATACATATGGCGTTGAAAACGACTGCACAAAGATTGCCAACATTTTATGCATGTCTTGTTGCAATTTAAATATATTTGTTACTTTTCAATTTGTGTGCCAGCAGCAGACGATAAGTAAACCTGCAGTTTGAAGAGTATAACCTCTATGAGAGCATGCAATTGATACAAACTTGGCTAAGTTTTAACATGAAGTGAGGACTAGTTATTATTTTGAGCAGTTTTAAATAAGTTACCCCAAATCTTAGGACTGAAATGACAGAGAGAAGGAAAGTATCTCTGTAAAAGGTATAAAATGAAGTTTTGATAAAAATTTCAAGCTAATGGAGATGCATTATGCTGAATAATTAAGAAGCCAGGAGGAAATGTGATGGTGGCAAATGTGTGAAGGTGGAAGCAAGCAAAACAGAAACTTGAAGGTGCTAACTCAACACAGAAATCATTTAAGTGGACCCAAATGAGATCGATTTCATGAATTATAATTATAAAATGTAAAATTTGTGTGTAATCAAGGAACCTGTGTTGCAGGAAGTCATTAACTGAACGCTCATGAATTATCATGATCACTAAACTTCCCTTGGCAAGAATTCAAGGCTAGTAATGGTTGGTGTATACGGATGATGCATCATAATGGTTTTTGCCTGCGACAAAGAACTTTTGACTACACAGACAAACTTATTGTTTTCCAGAAGCATGTAATTGCCTTGCAGAAAATTCGTGATTACCTTCCAAGCCAAATGGATAACGCAGACGAGACACCTATTTATTTTGATATGCCATCCAATTACGCAGTTAACTGAATAGGGGCAAAAAATGTCATTATAAAAACTTGGGGGAATGAAAAGATGTGCATTATTGTAATTCTGGCAGTGTTAGGGGCTGACACAAAGTTATCACCATAAGTTATTTTTAAAATTGGTATTAGAGTTTTTTCCTGAGTAGACCTTGTTTTTTATTGTGGTCCTCTTAAATTCAAAGTCGTCTTCCTTTCAACTTAATGCGGTAATTAGACGCAATGAAAAATATGAAAAATCTGTGACAATAATTACAAATAAGGAAAAAATGTGAGTTACAGCAATGTTGGCTGTTTAGCAGATAGAAAATTGCTACCATATTTTATCCTAAAACGGAAAACAGTGCTCAAGGATCAAATGCCTACTGGAATAATAGTTATATGTCATGAAAATGGATGGATGTCAAAATAACTTATGAGAGACAGGTTACACTAAGAGCGCTATTAATAAAAAGAGGGATGCTTAAACAAGATGCTTTAAAAGAACACACAACTCCTAAAATTAAAGACTCGAATGCAATAAATACTGACCTTGTTATAATACCAGGAGGAATGACATCACATATTCAAGTTCTTGATGTTGCTGTCAATAAGATTTTGAAAGATAATTTAAATTGTTTATATTCCAAGTAAGAAAGAACTTAAATATGCCTACTGTTGCAATGCTCTGCCAATGGCTCAAGGCATTGTGGCAACAGATAAATCCAGAAGTAATAATGAATTCATTTAAGAAGTGCTGCTTATCCAATTACATGGATGGAAGTGAAGATGATTTTTGTGGGAGTCTATGGACAAAGTTCAGAGTGATAAAAAATAGGGAGAGTGAGGACAATGGTGAAGGAAGTATAGAGAGTGATGATGACTGATATAATACCTGTGATATTCAAGAAAATTGTGAGATCCAATAAAAATTTCTGCTAGTTTTGTAACTTTTTAAGTTTTGCAGGAATCGTATATAATTAGGTCATAATATCATTTTTCTGTTTTGACTACTAAAAGGGGGTTTTCTTAGATTCAAGGTCATCTTGGATTTTGATAAATACTGTATGCTCTCGCCACATTTTTCAATTATCTTTCCAAACATTTTTCATCACTGATACTTAATTTTTTATTTATGCTTCGCCCTTGCTCTCTAGTTTCTTATTTGCTTATGCCATTACACTTCTTGCTTTTCAGTCTGATTATTTCTTCTTCTCACTGTTTCTATGGTGGAATTTCTTCCTTTAAAATTTCATGCATAAGTTCCAACTTAGATGGTGACTTTTTAATTCTGATGAAAATCTGGCTTATTCTAGGTTAATCTATGCTAAATTAGATTTTGTCTACTTGATATAAGTGACAAAGAGATTATTGATATTGAGGAGTAATGGTTACAGTATTTACCCAAACATCTTAGTATGACATGATATAACTTGCTGAAATATGGCTGAATTGGTTGCAGCACTTTGACTTAAAAACATTTATCTACATCAGAGAACAACAACCCACAGGTGCCTTGGATCCCATGGAAGGGCTTCCAGTTGCTCCGCTGAAATATTGTTTTATTATTAAAAATGTGATGTGTCCGCACATGACTTTCTCCATACAGAGTACTGAATATGATTGCAATAGTATCTACAAGTTTATCTCAAAATCAGCATCCTCAATAATAATTATCAGCAATTACACATGAATAATTTTTAAACACTTTGAATAACTTTCACAATGAAGAAGGGGAAAAAATTATTTGTTGCTATGGATAACTAAATATTGATTAATGATTAAAATTAGTGTTGTGGTGCTGGGATCTCTGCCAATATTTCCAAGAAAATTTGTTTACAAAATATGATGCTGGATGGCATTAGAATAGTTTTGATCAAAATTAAAATTACCCTTGGCAGCGTAGCCATTGCGACCAACAATTAGGAAATTTTATCATAGCTATGGAAACAAAAGTATCACTTAACAGAGCACATAACAAATTCAGACAAATAATCAAAATGGAAGTTCTGTTCACAAGGATTCATGGGTGGTATGCGGGGGTGGCATTATATAGGGTGGTGCTAAATTGAGGTTTGACTGTATTTCCGTTGAAATCTTGAATTCGATTTATTCAAGAATACAATACTTTCTCCTCTATACTACATATGGAGAAAGTAAAAATTGTGCATCTATTCATATGGTGTCTCCTAAGTCTTAGAAGGTTCAATTTTTAGGATTTGCCAAGCATATGTGTGTTACTAGTTATTGATACATAATGCCAGGATTAGACAATCAGCTGGACCATGCCAAGTGTCACATTATTTGTGTATGCATGTAAAACCCTTAATAGATACATTTTTATTTGGTACCTACTGCCTTTATTATCAAAAGTAGCCTTAATTAATGGGAGAACTTACTTTAATTATAAAACTCGGATTTATAATCAGATTATTCTTCACTAGAATTTTACTTGTTATCTAAGTTTTATTTATTGGCATTATATTATTTTATATTTTAGGATACTTTATATGCTCCTCCAGCTGCTGAAGTACCATTGGAAAGCCATTGCCATTATAGGTATCTATTTAACTTTCGAGGAGTTGCTGCCAGCTTTCGATTTAAGCATCTTTTCCTTTGCCGCTCATTGGTGTTTCATGTTGGAGATGTGTGGATGGAATTTTTCTATTATCGAATGATCCCATGGGTTCATTACATACCTGTGAAAAGTACAGCTACAAAAGAAGAAATAAGGTGAGACTTTCCACTCATACATTACTGATAAACTTTATTATTATTTTCATTGATTAGAACTTATCAAAATCATAGCTACAGTATAAGTGGGTCTCATGTTTACTAATGTAAGTTTTAGAAGTATTTTGATGGATCTGCTTTCTTTTTTGCTGTCTAATATGAAGAAACTTTGGTCATTGTTTTGCTTTGTATTAGTTTCTCATTTGAGAACTATGTTATCTTCAGTTAAAATCACACTTATGAAAAAGAATAGATATTTTATGTTGATTCACTTTCCTTTTATTCGTATGACAGTTAATAATTGTATTAATATTGAAATAAAGATTTCATTTATTTACTTTTCTGGACATGATAAAAGCTTGCTCCTTAAGAGAGTGGTAACTATAGTATCTCATCTAATTATCTTTTAAATCCAACCATTTCTTCTATGGACCATATTTTTTATTATGAACCAAGGCATCTGTGTTGAGTTTCCTTTAAAGAGACCAATATTTTAAGCATGCAAACTTTAAAATAGTTTGTGTAAGAAAGCTTCATACAAATTTTATTTCAGTGACTGTCTTTCTGAATGTATCTGAAAAATTGTTTAATATGAGACATTTTACTACCCCATAAATATGATAATTATAATTTAAAAACCAAATGATCTTACCTTCAGTCTATAAGACAGGCTGATTTTGGAATTCATTTTTTGGAAAAATGTTCTGAGCGAGTATGGAGTGAATGGTTGGTTGCTGAATGCAATAAAGGTAGTGTACACTGGAAGTAGGGCATGTGTAATGGTGAATGGCATGATGAGTGATTGGTTTAGAGTTGAGCAAAGTGTACGACAAGGATGTGTCATGTCCCCTTGGTTATTTAATGTGTTCATGGATAAATGTGCGAGACAGGCATGTATGGATATGGTGGGTGTTAAGGTTGGTGGAGAGAATGTTCGTGTACTTTTGTATGCTGATGATGCTGTGTTAATGGCTGAGAACCCAGGAGAATTGCAGAGAATGTTAGATAGCCTGCATGATACGACTGTGAGAATGGACTTAAGGATAAATGTGGCCAAAACCAAGGCAGTTGTGTTCGATTGGGAGAATGAGGTGAACGACTGTCAATTTAGCATAAATGGTGGAACGATTGAGGTAGTGGATGAATTTGTATACCTTGGTAGAATGTTAAGTAAAAATGGTAGAGTAGATGGGGAAATCAAAAGGAGAGTGAATGCTGGTAGAAAGGTGGCAGGGAGTGTGTGGTCGATTGCAAAGAATGAATGGTTGTCAAAAGAAGCAAAAGTGTCTGTATACAAGAGAGTTTTAATGCCTACCTTGCTGTATGGCAGTGAAACATGGATGTGTCAGGAGAAGCATAAAAGTAGTTTGAATGCAGTTGGGATGGGATACATGAGAAGAGTTTGTGGGAAATCTAGGAGGGACAAAGTAAGGAATAATTGGGTGATGAACGAATGTGGTATGAAAGCTAGTGTGACAGATCTGTATGAGAGAGGTCTGCTGAGGTGGTTCGGACATGTAGAAAGAATGGAGGAGAGTAGAATCACCAAACGAATATATGAAGGAGGAGTGAATGGCGAGAGAGGGAGAGGCAGACCGCGCAAGACTTGGTTGGATGTGGTTAGTGAGACTCTGAGAAAAAGGGACGTGAAAAGTATGAGGAATAAAAGGAAATGTGTGACTCAGTGTATGAGTGTAAGTGAAGCAAAAGAAGTGTGCAAGGATAGAAGTGTGTAGAGGAAGGTGGTGGGTTGGTAATTGGCAGACATATGGCATGGCTTACCCCGCAAGGGAAAGCGTCAAGGTGTGGTGTTGTTGTTGTTTTTTGGAAAAAAAGTGCATCTTATAGCCCAAAAAATATGGTAATTATAATTTCAAAGCTAAATGAATTGTGTGATTTCAAAACTAATGAACTCCCTAATCCTTTTAAGATGTACAGGTATGCCTCATTTAGTGCATATTTGTTTAGCTCAACTTTGATATTCATTCATTCATTCTAGTGTTCTCTCTTACAACAGATCCTACTAATCGTTGATTGGTTGGACTAGGGAATATACACACATGATATGGTGGTTTCCCATTGCCTTTCTCACCGGACACACACACAGAAGGGAGGAGGGAAACCGGCATTTGCCTACACTTTGTGAAGAGCACCAAGGGAGCCAACTGTTTAATGTCCCTTCTGAAGGATGGAGCATTGACTTTTGCATGGTCTCCTCAAACTGCTCAAGTAGGGGGGTGGGTGACCTTGGAAAAAATCCCACTTTCGCAGGATTTGTGCCTGGTGCCACTTAGCGTAGCAGGCCAATGCCCCTCCCACTATACCACGGACACTCCCAACTTTGATATAGCACATTTATATATTTTTTAAATTTAAAGATGAATTTCCTAAAAGGCTACTGTCTGCTATTATGGTTTCAACTTTTTTCTTACTTTTCTGATCAAATGATACACAGTTATGTTTTACACATTAATTAAACACAACTTTTGTTGTTTTTTATACATTTATTTGCTTTATTTCTATTTCACTTGTTCACTTTTATTTTGTTTTTAATTGGTTGTCATGATTCTACAGCCTTTTGAAGTGATGCAAATATTAGAAATTTTACACTTATTAACATTACTGTTGGGATGAATAGTATAGGGTTCACCTTGGGTGGGTTTTTGCTTTGTCATAGGTTAAACTAGGTTCATGACTGAATTTTAACTTTCGTGATTAGTATTCATTTATTATTCTAAGGCAGAGATGGCAGAAAATCTCCAATAGTCACAACAAGGTTATTGGTGATACCTGAAACAAGTACTTTTTAAATGCTTGTTCTTGAATTTTTTTCAGTCACAAGACAAGCTCGATAGTTCCGATGCATCATGAAACTGCTTACAAGTGAAGCCAGTATCCAAGTTTGATATGTTTGATTAGGCAAAAATGCCTTTCATTCTCCAAAAATCAATAGTATCACTTATGAATCTTATTTATTCATAATTTAATAAAAGAATGGCTAGCATAATTTAGTGGGATACTGACAAGTTTTTTAAATCGATTCCTTGAAAATAAATTTTTTTAATTAGCTATTTTTCGAATGACACACTTCTTGAAAAATTACATTTTAAAAAGCTTGAACGAAAAAGAATTTATTTAGAAAAAATTTAATTATGTAGCTTATTTAATAGCCATTTGAAACCTTTAAAAATTTTATTTGCAAGACTTTTTCATTTTATTTTCATTCAGATGATGTGATGATCTTGGAAAACAAGGGAATTAAGGATGAAAGGGAATGGGTTAGGCAATTTTGGTTATTACTTAAGGAAAACAAATTCATTTACTATTGGTTCTTTCAGTGTTGCTCTTATTTCAATAATTTTGTGATCGTTTTAGAATTTGAACTTATTTCAACTTTCACTGTTTTCTGTAACTCTTAATTGAAGTTGTGGTTTTTAATTTTAGTTATTTCCCTATTTTAAAATGGATGCCTATATCTAGCAAACACTATATCATTGCCATGATTAAATAAGGTTAAAAAATTGTATTTCAACATTTTAGTGGTGACTGACTAGTTTCTCAAAAATTAAAACAACACTCATTCAAATCTGTGAAAATGTCAAAATTTGATTTTCAAAATACGACTTTTGAAATGCTATTTAGTGGATTGATTTTCGAAGAATTTTCCTTGACCCAATTTAGTGTGTTCAAAAATTGTCCTCTAATTTTGTCTTTGTTTCAGGGAGCTTATTGAATTTGCTATGGAAAATGATGAAGTATCACAACAAATTGCAGAGGAAGGATATAACTTTGTATGGAACCACTTGCGTATCAAGGACATTAAATGTTATTGGAAAGCTCTACTGAAGAAATATGCTAAACTTCTCAAATACAAACCAATGAAAGATCCAAAATTGAAAGAAATAAAACAAACCTGATTTCCAGTTATCCGTGTAAAATTCTTCTCCTATTTTTAATGTTGTTATCATTTTTGTTGTACTTTTGTTTCAATCAAGCATTTTTATGAGGAATGTTTGGTAATTAATAACATTTTGTCATTTCAAATTGTAAGTATATTTCATTTAAAAGAACTGTACATGATGCTAATAAATGTGGCATTTAAATGTATTCTTACAACTTTTATAATAAAAATTAAACATTATTATAACGTCATATTTATTGTGCAATTATCACCACTACTTGCCTCAGTCAATTTTTTCTTGCATTTTATACTTGCATTTATAATATGCTCAATATTTAAAAATTCACCTATCACAAACATCAATTTATAAGAATTGAACTTAGACAAACCTTGGGAAGTTTTCTGGAAATATCTACTAGATCAGTAATCTCCACTTCACTGATAACGAAATGTACGATGCAGGATATCATATTATCCCTAAATTAAAGAAATTATGGCCTGTTTTATGAACCTTCGGTTTTACACCCCTGAGAGAGACATCACCATTAACAAAAATCTTCTTCATTTCAAAGGAAGATTGGGTTGGGTTCAGTATATTCCAACTAAAAGGGCTAGATTTGGAATCAAATTTTTTGTTCTTTGTTAGGCGAAAAGCGGATACGTGTGGTCCAACATTATTTATGTAGGAAAAGGGACTGTTCTTGCCATGGACTTCAAAATTATTCCTGTGATGTCACAAGTAGTGATAATGCTAGTGAAGCCGTTGTTGGACAAGGGCTACTGCTTGATGATGGACAATTTTTATACATCGCAGCAATTAGCACTTATTGGTTTTGCGCTTGGCTGACACACATGGAACAGTGTGCCTAGTAAGAAAAGAAATTCCCCTAGGGAGAAAAAATTAAAGGAAGGAGAACTTGTGGCGTATAGGAGGGGGAAAGTGATTGTCATTCGATGGAGGAATATGAGAGACGTTGCAATTCTCTCTACTGTGCACAATACAAAGATGGTGACAGTAGAAGGAAAGAGTGAGAAAACAGTGAAAAAACCAAAGGCTGTCATTGATTATAATAAGACAATGGGAGGCATTGATAGGGTGGACCAGCATTTAGCTGATTACCCTATCCCATGAAAGCGTGGGAAAAAATATTATAAGAAATTCTTTTTCCACCTCTTCGATATGGCTGTGTGGAATTCCTTTGTGCTCTACAAAAAGACTGGAGGAGAGCATGAGAGTACAGAATGAGACTGAAAGAACAAATTATTGAGGTGTATAACCCCAATGTCACTTCCCCTAGGGCAGAACACCCATCTTCCACACCACATCCCCCTGGCCTCTTGGGAAGGCACTTCCCAGACCTCTTAACACCCACTGAGAAGAAAAAGGCCCACAGTGAGCAATGTGTATTGTGTGGCCAAAAGTGAGATGCTAGGGGAAAGTGGATTAGGAAGGAGACCAGGTACTTTTGCCCAACATGCAACATACTGCTGTGTGTGGTTCCATGTTTTCAAGTTTACCATATATGAACTTCCGTTTCTAATGTTATATGTAGTATGTATATGGCTCTTGTGAATTATTTAAAAGTTATAATTAGTAAATTGTTAGAGCCTTTCATTGAAATTTGTTTTGAATTGTAACATTTTCATGTTTATGGCAATTGTAGAAGTAATTTCTATTGTATATATGTAATATAGCATATTCATGTGTTATTATGGGTTTTAATCAGGTATTATACATTGTTCTATTGCTTTTATGTCCTGTTTCCGCTATAATTAGAAGATTAAAAAAATTAAAATGTCAGCTCCTTGATTTTTGTAATAAAAACACTTAAATTTCTAAGTACAATAAAATAAGTTATAAATGAAAAAAAATGAAAGCATTTTTGTATTTGTCTCCCTATGATGCTTCCAAAACTTTAAAAAATGACTTTTTTGACCATATATAGTAAAAAAATCTTTCAGGTAAGCGGTTAACAAATGATTTTTGTGGAATAATGCATCCCATTCATTATGCAGGGTATTTCTGAACAGTAAGAATAATTCTTCTTGCTCATTTTGAATCCAAGAAACTTCAGAACAGTCACAACATTAAAAATCTTTGTTCTTTCTCACAAGGAATCAAAACTTTCAGTGCTATATAAATAAAAATTATTTAATATTAACTTATACCAAAATTATCTGTTATTTCACTTGCCACACTCATTTTAATAAATATATATTGAATATTATCATTTATTTTCATGATCTATGATCGAATAGTAGGTCATGTTACTATGAAGAACAACACAAATATATGCACATTGAATTGGAATGCCATTTCAGTTGTTAAAAAGATTAAGCTAAAAGCATTCTGGTTGTTAAAATGTTATAAAAAAATAAATCGAAAAGGAAATTTTTTAACAAGGTAAAATTCACCAATTAAAATCATTGTCATTTTACTAAATAATGTATGTTGGTACGGAGGCTAAAGTGGATGTGATGGCAATCCTATCTTTCTCACTCGTATGTCTCGCATGCTATATTTGCCGACTTAGTGGAACAAGTCAAAACCTGTTATAGCACTAAACAGTACTCGAATTTGGTGAAAACGCATTGGAATGCTGTTCCACTTGATACAAAATAAAGCCCATAGACTTCTCCTTGTTAAAAAAATCAGATCAGAAGTTTTTGGTTGCTAGCGTTCTGGTTGTTAAAATTTTCCAATTCAGGTGCTGTATATGAGTGTTTAGAATAATTACTTCCCATGATGAATGGTAATTTTACTATATTTGAGGGAAGATTTTATGCAGTAGGAACATATCTCACAGAATATAATGGAAGTCAATAGGAAATTATGGTTTGATTTACTAAAGGTTTTTCAAGAACGTAACCCTTTCGTAAATTGGGGTCTACCTGTATGTGAAATCTTTGTGAGTTATTGTATTTTCTGTGCTGTAATATGAATCAAGATTTTTAAAAGTAAGTGTAAGGACTAATTTTGTGTCTAAATTTCATACTTAAATTAAAAATTATTTGTGTGACAAAATAGCAATGCAGCACAAAGTTGAATTTATCAAAAATTCCTGATCCCTGCAATTGCCCTCAATTACTGATTTTTATGACAGCAACTAAAATTTTCTTCAGTTAGCATCCTAACTTATATATAGTTATACAGTCATTTATCGATTTACATGCATTTCATTTATGCGTTTTTGATTTAATGCTGCCGAACAATATATACGACTTCTCAATTTAGGACTCTTGAGTTCTTACTTAAATGCTGTTAGCTACAAAGCACATGGCAGGCAACCAATGGATGTAGGTTAGCGCACCATGTAGAGGTAGACTCATACCTAGTCAAATCGAATTGTGGCAACCAGAAAACAAAAAGAAGCGCAGAGTAACTTGACTACAGTGAGACTTGAAAAGAGGTTTAAATGGATGTGTCAGTGGAGGGAGAGAAGCTAGGAAGGCAGTAGTGGAGGTGCACAGACCTATAGGAAAAACTGCTATGGTTTACGTCAGTTTGATATACGTCACACTTTTCAGAAACGTATTCTGGACATATATCAGAGTACACCTGTATAGGGAATTGTTTATACAATTGTTAATGAATAACTTCACAATGTGTTTTTTAACTAATTATTAAATAAAAATAATTTCCAGGTCAAATTTGAACATCCCTTGTGATGTTGCTTTAATGTTTGAATGAAGCTCAACATGAGAATTTAAGCTTTAAAGTTCATCTTACAGCATTACAGGCATGCCTTGTTTAGCGCATGTTCATTTAGTGCATTTTCGATATAGCGCAATTGGCATCTCAATTTTTATTTAGGAAATAAAGTTCTTAAATGGTTACGGTCTGTTAATACACTCCCAACTTTTTTCTTACTTATCTTCACATCTTTGTTCCAATGATACTCGGTTATGTATTATATCAGGGGTGGCCAAACTTACTTTCCCTCAGAGCCACAAGATACGATAATCTTCAGAAGTTTGAGAGTTACATGACACATTCTGTTCTAATAAATTTACGAACAGAAAACCTAACCTGTATTCGAAGCAATTCAGATGTAATGCATGTACCTTAGGTAACCCAAACACATCTCAATTTACAATTTTCTTCCGTGATTTATTTAAATTATTTTTCCTCTATTTACTGTAAAATATTTATTTTGTACTAAAATAGAGCAACATAATTATGCTGTGTAACAATTGAACTTATGATGTCAAAACTGAAGATCTTGAAGGATCTGTGAAAAATTAAACAAAAACAAAACAAAACCTGCAAAAATTGCACAATATTTTAATTTTACCATACAGTACAGTATTTATTTATTTTTTTGTTATTTCATAAAATAAAAATTTGCCCCCAGATACCAATTTCACTAAACAAACATGCACTAAACAAGCCATGACTGCATAAAAAGTCCAAGAAAGATTTTCATGAGATTTTGCATGGCCATTAAGTCGATTAAATGTGCTCGATTTTTGTACCCCTAATCCGAGGATCTTGATTTAAATGAATTGAACATTAAAGGTGCAGAACATATTTTGTCTTTGTTCACCGTAAATTGATATATCAGTTAATAATATATTTCATTTTGTTTGAAAAGGGATATTTTACTTATACCTAAGAATGCTTTGACAGGTTTCTTTATTGTTTGAAACATCCTGGGAAAATAAGTGCATGTAACCAACCTAATGAAGAGGAATTAAGATCTATAATGCAGTCCATATCATCTCATTCAGACATTCCTGCCTCAAATTCCACAGTATCATTCATGGACAAGATTAAAGAAATACCTTCTTTATTGAAGTATATGATCCCATTGGGATTAGTGTATTTATTTGAATACTTTATTAATCAAGGAATTGTAAGTATTCTATCAGATTTTTGTGTAATTAATTTGTAGAATTTCAATGGAAATTACCGTTAAATTTTATTTTTAGTTAAGCATGTAGTTTTGAAGGCTGATATTATTTATTCCAGTTTGAATTAGTCTACTTTCGTGATATCTGGCTGAGTCATAAGGAGCAATATCGATGGCTTCAAGTTGACTATCAAATTGGAGTGTTTCTATCAAGGTCATCCTTACATTTTATACAGATCAATAAATTGTGGCTTTTAGCAGTTTTACAGGTAGAGTAACCCATGCAAGCCACTCGGAAAGTTTTATTACCTAGTGTTTTTAGAATAAATTGAAGGCTACAGTTTTATAGAGATTATGGTACATTAGTTGGATATTTATCTTATGAAATATTTTTTGCAGTTTTTCCATAAAAATTACTTTTATGATTGATATGATTTTCAAACTTTCAATCGTGTTATTTTTCAGGGGGTGAATGTGATTTACTTTACTTTTGAAGCAGTTTATTATTTTACCCCATCAATTTGGATAATATTTGTTGCTGTGCTGTGGGAAGGATTACTTGGTGGAGCATCTTATGTTAACACCTTTCACAGAATATCGTCAGAGGTATTCTTTTCATTTTATATGTTTTTAAGATGGAATTTTAAGGTTCCTTTATGCTATGTAAATTTGTTATTTATTTTTCAGGCATCACCAGAAAAAAAAGAATTTTCAGTGGGCATTGCCTGTATGTCTGACTCTATTGGCATCACTCTTGCTGGAATAATAGCAATTCCTGTGCATAATGCATTATGCCAACTACCATTGTACAAATGAATGCACATATTGTTATTCCAGAGGCCTGACCTCTTTAGATTAACTATGAATTTAGAAACCATTTTCATTGTAATACATTCCATTTAATTTTTGGCTCTCTTTAAAGTACTTATGGTACAGTTAATTAATTATAGACGATCACTGCGAATGGTGATAAAAAAGCATTAATGGGTTAAGTTGAAGGTAGGGGAGCTTTTTATGAATTTTTAATGTTATTCATTTGTTGGAGACCAGTTAATCCATGACATTTATAGTTTTTTCAATGTATTTGTTTTATATTTATGATGTCAAGGAATTGAACAAACTTTTATAATCATACAAGGAAATAATTATATAAATTGGATTTATATACGTAATCAGTGTCTTTTATTTGAAAGTTGATTTCATTAGTAATCAATTTATTGTTTTGCAGATATCTCAATGAATACATTCCAATGTTTATTTTTAGTTCAATTTTCACTTTAAGTACATATCTCTATCTCTCTTTTATTCAAATGGATGAATTGTGGTGAAGGTAATCATTGATGTTCATTCAAATAAGTGATATTCAAGTACAGGTATACCCTGATTTACGTCGCTGTGAAGTTACAAGGGCATTTAACCCTTTGACTGCCAAATAAAATTGGTGACTTTGTCCGGCAAGTACCTACTCAAATGAAGAAATAATTTTTTTCTTTTTACCTTAAAATGTGTTATTCCTGTTTCCATATGCATGCATAGACATGGAAAACTTATTTTTTCACTATTTTATTATATACCTTTAAAACTAATGGATGAAACCTATAGAAATTTTAAAATTTCACATCACTTAATACATTACTTAACACTTTTTGTTTTTGTTGTCTGACCTCATGGATTTGAAATCTTTGTAGTCGTAGGCTCTACAACCCAAAAATTATTTCATTCAAACATACAGTAAACCCTCGATTTAACGGACCTGAAGGTTAAAATTCTTGTAGTGACTACTGCAAAAATTGCGAATTACAATCGCCTTTTATCCATAAAATGTTTACAGGAGAGAAAAACTCAAAGTTTCTGATATTAGTTTCAATTTGGCCACAGCGCTGTTTCTAAGTCTCAAGATCGCAAGAACGTTCTGAGAACGATCTTGAACAATGAGACAGCTGTAGTAGGCACTCCTGTAGAAGTATAAATCCATCTGCGAAATGGCACGGCATGTAATGGAAGCGATGTTTATTTGTGGGCTTAGGCTGTGTTCACACTACCGGTAATGCGAGCGCTGCGACGCAATTGCAAGCGAATACTGTGAACGCGTTATGATTCAAAGTTGTGCGTGAGACAAACTACATAAGCATTATTCTTATTTTGTTATTATGAAGAGGCTCTAGGGGATATAAATTATCCCGTTATAATAATAATCCATTGTATACATGATATAATCCGTACATTGGCTCGCGGACAGTATTGAATGCCAGCCAGCTGATCGTGGCTTCCGATGCTTATGAAGTCCATGGAGTTTTTTTTTTTTTAAGAGTGCCATTGGAGTTCTCAGAAATGTTTATTAAATTCCAGTGTTTTGTGACGAATAAATTAAAATAATTGGTTATTTTATGGCAAAGTCAGTGAATTAATTCAGATATAATCATACCATACGAAATTCACGATATTTCAGTGTCGAAAAAAAGTTTTCTGGAATTTAAAAAGTGATGTGGTTGTCTTTAATTCAATTTCGTAACGTACATTCGTGCAAATGCGGTGTTTTATACATTAATGATCATTACCATCAAAAAAGGAGGTTTTCTCATGTAGGTACAAGTGTGTTTTTGGAATCGAAAAATCCCATTCGCCATTTAATGGATACTAGGCTTTAACGGTTGACCCTTCCCCCTATTAGTCCATTAAATCGAGGATTTACTGTACTTAATAAATTCTTAAAATTTTATTGAAATTGGACAGGATTAAAATAATCCAAAGATAAATCACAGTGATGATTGATTGATTTTTTAAGTGTGTCGACTGCTATCGTTTTTTTGCATTGTCATCAACTGGACATAACACACAGAAGTAATGAGGGAAACCCGGTGCCGGCATTAGCCTATTCTTTACGAAAAGCACCAAGGGGGCCAACTACATAACATCCCTTCCAAAGGACGGAACGCTGAATTTGTGCGAGCTCCTTAAACCACACAAACTGGGCCAGGCGACCTCGGAAAAAAAATCCTACTTGCGCAGGATTCATGCCCACTGCCCCTTCGAGCAGCAGGCAAGTAGCAGCCAGTGTCCTAACCACTACACCACTGGCACCAGGGGCGCACCGAGAGGGGGGCTGACGGGCTTCAGCCCCCCTCAAAAGATCTCTTACTAGCCTTGTAAATGTGTACTTTCACAGGAAATATACTCTTTTGACTTTTTATATTTCTCTCAGATTATAATTTATAATCATTATACAGATACTTCTTGAATTATGCATATTTATATCGTACGAAATTTCTAAAACTAGCAATTTACCCATGTATTTTCAGGGCTGAGCCCCCCTAAGAGAAAATCCTGGGTGCGCGCCTGACTGGCACCACCACGATGATGAGACATGCTTATAAATTATTGGCGAAAACATATTCCAGAAAATAAAAATCTGTCATTCCTGCTTTTAAATATCTCTTGAGTTATATCGAGATCATAAGAAATAGTGTTTAAAGTGTTTAAATATATTCTTTCCTAATATCAGATAATTTAGAATGTAGATCCATATAGTACATCATTTTCTCCTTTTTACTAACTGCCGGAGATCTATTATTTTGTTCAAAAAATTAAATGCATCACTAAGGATTTCTAATAATTCAAATCTTTCCTGCAAGGATTGAACATTTGCATCCAATATGACAAAATAGAAATTTATTTTGTAATATTTTTGGAATCCTGTGTTGTCTCATCCTTGTGTTCATATTAAATTTTTTTTCTTTCAAGGCTGAATTGATAAAATAACAGGAAATTTTGTATCAGCCTCAACATTTTCTGCAATTTCTTTTGCAGTTACTAAAACATTGCTAAATCTCTCGAACTCACCTCATGTGACAGCTCAGATTAAACCTTCCTAACTTGACTATAGAACATAAATACCTCTGAGGTTCCGAATGGTGCACAATTTCTTTTGTATGAGAATCAGCTTCCAAGAAAAGTAATTATTTTTCACAGAATTTCCTCTAAGCGAAGGATAAAATTTTCCTCTTTTCTGACTTTGTCAAGCACACCATCAAGAAACAGACTGATCCTCCTCCAACGGAAGCACAAAGAAAACTGATTAAGGGCAGTTCCATACTATTTTCATAAGAATACAAATGTTAATGCAGGAAGTCAAAGGAGCAGTGGCGTATCAAAAAATTTGGGGGTTCCCCCGCAGTAAATAATACAGTATATCTTAATTATTTTCCAAGCTGAATTACTTGTCATTGTTTGTATATCAATGAAGAATTCCATCTCCCTCACACAAATGCTACTGATATTTTGAAAAGTATAAAATTATAAAACATTTTAGTAATAAGTCTGTTTCTTTTATTAACTTTAATCTATTTGGAGGAATGGGTTCAAAATATTATATTATGCTAACAATCCTTATGGTGCCATAGAGAGACAAGAAAAATAAGACAAATTACTCAATGAGTATGCTTATTAACTTACAGTTATCAGTAGACACTGGTGGAGCAGTGGTTGAATACTCATCAATGATTTCAAGTATTGCGGGTTTGATTCCCGGCAGAGGTTGATGATATTTTATGGCTAAAAAATATGACAAGTATTCCTTTGGAGAGTAAGTGAAGTCGTCGATCCTGTGTATTGTAAGATGTCGGTGCATTTCAAAGAACCCCTTTTCGCATGGGACATTGGACACTGGAAAATTTTCCAGGCGTAGGAGCTAAGCCCATGGCATCTGTGATTAATCTCCCTTAGGGGGGAGGGAAATCCTAGGAAAAGGTGACATTTGCTGACTTGGGCTTACGTAAGATTTTTTATTTAAGAAATTTTTACTTTTAACATGCGATTTATGTGTCGCGACAGCTCGTCCACAGCAAGCTTCCAACTGCTTGTTACCCACATTTCGCCTGACATTAGAATTCTTTTCACCGTATTTAACTGATTTTTCAGTAATCATAACTTTACCTTGTTTGCTCTGATAAATTTTCCCTCATTTTGCTTTAAAAGAGCATTAAAATGCATTGCAATGCTATAAAAAGGCATTAGGAAGTCTTGGCATGTATAAGCACACATTTTCTAATTTTTATTGAAAAAGGGGTAGTTACAACAAACTCTTATGTAAGATGAGGGGAGGGGGTCACCCAAATGCTGACAGTTGCAGACATGGGGAGACTGGGAATCAAATATAGCTAAACATTTGCTGTTGTAATACTTGAACTCTTGCTTCACTTAGCAAGTAAATATAATATACACAAATAAGCACAATAATCTTCCCTAGCTATCATTATATATCGACGACTCTTACATACGAGGAGGATATAACATATAGGAGGATACTAATGTTTAGGCACTTCCAGATGTGCTGGAGATTCGAAACTTTTTTCATAGGTAGGATTTGTGCAAAACCGACTAGAAAAAATGAAAATCTTGAAAAAGTGCAACAATGCGGCCGCTAAAAGTTCGCAATTGTTTAAACAAATTTTCATGGTTTATGTATTTCCCCATACGCTACGGAGTTGAAATTTTTTTTATGAGTAGAATTCATATAAAAATGAAATCAGGAATATACAAATTTTGATATTTTAATTTGTTTGGCAGTTAAAAATTCTTAAATTTTAAACAAATAGATAACTGTTTAGACATTACGGGATGAGTTATGGAGCTGAAATTTTCAAGTTATGTACAAAGTAGTAAACTAGAACATAAAAAACATTTCAATTTTACCATACATGAATTTCGGCGGCCGTTAAAAATTATTTAAATTTAAACAATTAGAAAATATTATTTGACTTCTAGAAATGTTACAACTTGAAAATTTTGCTAAATTGTGTAGCAATAGTACTCCATAATGGAGAAAGTGTAAAATTTTTAAAATTGCAACATTTGGGAATTGTTTTAAACTATTATTTTTACATTTGGGGAGAACGAAAATCGCTGCGGAGGTGAAATCTTTAGAATTAAAAGAATATTTGTAATGATGAAATATCTGTCTGAAAAATGAATGTTTTTTCAAGGTGAGATGAAATTCTTGCAGAATGCAAGCACCTTCTACTAGTATGTAATACCCAAGTTGTGTTGACACATGAAAAAATACATTGGCATAAGAGCGAGAGATGTCTGAAGGCATATAATCATAGCCTATATCTTGCACTGGTTTTCGTGCCGAGAAATGCCTCTTCTCAGCATTGAGGGGCAGGTCTTACCTTGGGGATAGTGGGGTCCATCCCCACCAGAACTTTAAAAGCCAAAAATCATTCTTTTACATCTTAATTACGACATGTAACAAGTCTCCAAAGATATATATTATAACTGATTATAACCGCTGTCTGCCTGTTTTGAAGCCTCCTCAAGGTCACTTTCTCTCTCTCTGCCTCTCCCTCCCCTCCCTCCTTCACATGCGCTCGTCGTCTTCCCGAGCCTTCCTGATGGGCTGACGGGGATGCCTGAGAGCCATCCCCAAGAATGCAAAGATTTGGGTGATATTTGCGTTTCAACAATCAAGACTCCTCTGCACCCATGAAGTATGCATAAATGCGCATGCGCAGAATACCTCAGTGGGGATACCGCTGGCTATCCCTTCGCTCGCAGAGAGAGGCATGTGGACGAAGTACCATTTCTAGGTACTAGGAGGTGTTCTGTCACACCCTCCCTCTCTCTCTCTCAGGACGAAGTACCATTTCTAGGTACTTAGAGGTGTTACTGTCAGTCTCTCTCTCTCGTCGAAGAGCCTGTCCTGTGATTTAGCTAGTGAAGCGAGTGTTTATAGCATAACTGTGTGATTAAACCCTCATTTTTATGATGAACAAAGTAGATTTTTTATTGAAAAACAAGTTCAATGCAATGACTTTCAAACAAAAACTGGAAGTGAAACATTTAGGACCACATCAACCTGTTGCCTTTGTTCTTGTCAACAATAAATGCGAATTGGGCCAAACAGATTTTGCTGTGTTTTTACTAAAGGTTAAAAATTGTTATCTTGAAAAAGTATTTTAAACAATTTTAACAGATTAGCGCAGTTGTGGCCCATTTTGTTCATTAGGGATAAGTCATAGTATATGATTATGTGTATGACAGAATTGAACATTTTATAAAGGATTAGCTCTACCCACACTACATCTCTTACTTCTTGTTTCATTGTATGGTTAATTTTATCATTTTATTCTAGGAATCTAAAATATTGTTGTAATTAATTCTGAGGTAGAAAAATGGCCACCATTGTTATATTTCAAAACTATCTTCTTTTTTACTCAAAGCATTTATATTATAACATGTTTCAATGAAAATTAAGAAAAGGTTTGAATCCAGGGTTGTCAACTATTCAATAGGGAAATACCGGACAACCTATTTTTGGAGGATGTGTAAAAGTTATTTTTAGTTATTTCAAATTTTTACTTAAATAAACTTGTACAAATATCAGAAATATAAATTTTAAAATAATAAAACCAAACATGT
Source organism: Tanypteryx hageni (assembly GCA_028673005.1). NCBI lineage: Eukaryota > Metazoa > Arthropoda > Insecta > Odonata > Petaluridae > Tanypteryx > Tanypteryx hageni. The sequence goes on from CM054120.1 coordinate 93,972,224, forward strand.
GTACTACTTTCTGCGAAAAGAAATAAATATTTCAGTTTTTATCATAGAATTTTGCTTATCGAACGCTAGCAATTTTAGAAGAAAATGTTTCAATTTTTACATGTATTTCTATTCAAATGCAAAATAAAAGAAGTATTAAAAACTAATATATAAATTATATTACACGTGACGTTGAGATCACGAGCCCGCCGGTGAAAGAGAAGATTGATCGCATTGGGATTCGTGATTTACGGTGAGTTTGTGGCGGTACGCGATCCTAAAAATATTTATTCATAACTAACGAGCATAAGTCTTATCAATATGATAAACCCTCTAATCTACTTTTAGGCAACAAGTAAACTATCCATGTGAATCAAAACTTGTTGATAATTTCATTGTTCCAATCACTTTTTTAACCTCCATCTCTGTAATCTTTTTAAACTTGAAAATGCCTTGCTTGATAATGAATTACCTAGTTCATCTATCCTCTACAGGATGGCATTAAAATGTACTTTTACCATATCCCCTGATTCTGATAATTAATTTCCTTATCCTCTTTTAGATAATGAGCAGATATAATTTTTCTTTGGTCAAAAATAATTCTTTAAGTAGTTTGTTACGAAATTTCATCTGACCTGTCATAATGACTTAAGTAATAGCTACAAAATATCAACTAGAAAAAAATAGGATACATAAGCACCTGCAAATTTTTCCCGTAGGAATGCCGTCATAGGCGGCAAAGAAATGGAACTATGTAGTGTACATGTGTATCTTATAACCTTTACTTTTATGGTGTTTGCTGTGCTTCAGACACCCAATTTCTGCTGGCATTGAGAGGGTGACATTCATTTAGATAGGGCGTTGCAGGCTTCAATCTCCAGCATGACTTCATTCTCTAAAATTACACCTCACTTATTGAAAAGAGAACTTATTAAGTTCTGTTCACTTTCAACTGTTTTGTAAATGCAACCTCCACGTAGTTCCAGTGCTCATCACCTATGGCTCCACTCCCTACAGGAAAAATTTGCGGGAAGATAATGCTCAAGTACCAAGAATAGTGTAAAGGCATTTTTTGGATTAATAGGTTTCAACAAACATAATAGCTTTTAATAAAAACTTAAAATAGGTACCTAAAACTTTCTCAGGACCTTTTTTCATAGAGAAATAAAAATAATCACTTTTACCTAAGTAATAAAAAGCAGCCAACAAAAATTACAAAAATCTACTTACAAATGCTTGTGTAAGAGTTCATTTGAATTGAAGGAAGAGAAATTAGTTTCCTTCTATCTATGTCACTTGTTATTGAAATCGAAAGAGATGTTTATCTTGAAGTTTCTCTCATAAATGCCAACGATAATGCTATTGTATTATTTGGTCTCCTTCTTATGATGTTCATATTAACAAGATAGAAATAATTCAAAGAAAATTTATAAGATTAATTGCGTATAAGCATGGTTACACATCTGAAAATGTTCCATGTGCTAGTTTAGTTGGGGCTACAAATGCTTTCCCTTCAACGTGGTCACTTTGAGTTAATGTTCCTGTATAAACAGAGCAATAATTATCTTGATTGTTCACATCTCCTTGAGAGAATTCAGTTTCATGATCCTTGAACGCATGCGAGATCTAGAAAACTTTTTGTTAAAGATTTTTACAAGACATCATATATATTATTCCTATTGCCACAATGATGTGCAGTGCTATTGATCTTCTGCTTAATAATGTTTTTTTCAATTGTATTGCTACTTCTTGTTGTACGAGACAACTTGATGCAAAACTAGTATTAGGCCACTTGCAACAATGGCGCCGAACCTGGTGAAAAAGTGACAAGAAATTGTACTAATACATCGTGTATATGTATATATATATATATACAGTGAAATCTTGATTTAACCTTCCCACATTTAGCAAAAACCTGTATTTAATGAATATTTTTTCAGGTCCCGACCAAACTGCATTTTTTACCTATTTAGTGAATAACCCGCATTTAACAAAAGAAATTTTTGTCCTCGATTTATCTCCCAAGCCACTTGCATTAATACAAATTGCCCCTCTTAGACTATGGCCACACGATCATAGCAGTGAAAAGTTGCCACCTCTATTGATAGGGAAATATGCGAAGCCAAGATGCTTTAGAAATGTTCAGACACTGCCATGTGAGTATTCTCACAATAAGAATGCATAGAGGACAAGTGGCATATTTAAAATGTTCCTCAGGTCGATTGATGCAAAGATGGGTGTAGCAAAGAGAATAATTATCTTGTTCATAGATAAGTGTCCAGCACAACCTCCAGATACAGAACGTTAAGGGGGTTTTTCCCAGAAATTGAATGAGTCATTTGCAGCCACTTGACTTGGGGATAATACACTGCATGAAAGCAAAGTACAGAAAGGCTTTAATGCAGAAAGCATTATAATACATGGAGAGAAGTCCGGAGTTAAAATTAAATATTTTCCAAGCAATACAGCTGCTTGGAATTCAGTGACACTAGAAACAATAGCCAACTGCTTCTGGAAAGCAGGATTTAACTCTAGCAATTTAGTGGAAATAGACGTAGACATTGAGGACATAAATGAAGAAGATTGGTATCAGTACTGACCTCAAAGAATTTGTTAGGTGTGATGATGATGTGGGTGCAACAAGACATCTTTAAGACATGGAAGAAATCTTCAATGATATGGAAATGGAAGACGAGGCAGAAGAAGAAGACAAAGAGTCAATTGCTACTTTTTGCGAAGGTATATGACTTCTTTCAATATGGAAAGTGGAAGTTTAAAGCAATTGAACAGAGTGGAAAGAGACCTTGTGAATATTTGCCACACCTGCCAGAAAAAGCAAACAACTTTGCTGGATTACTTCAATGAATAACTTCTCTTTTATTTTAAAGTATGCTCAGTATTAATTTATTCTGTAATCTGTTTGTGGATTCCACTGATTATTCTATTTTTAATCCAATATATTCTTTATAGATGCCTGATGCAGTTGTTCATGAAGAAAAAGAGGAATAATGGATACATGTGTTTACTTAATATGATTCCATAATTAGAGTGCAAAGTGCACACTTTTTATGTAATTGTGTTTATTTATTGATTAGTAATTATTAAAAAGCTAATTTATTATTGATGTTTTTCAGCAGTTTCATTTAAAACTACGTATATATAGAAATAATACAACAAGTGTAGTGAAAAATGAGTAATTTCTTGATGTAATTTAGCATAACCACTTAGTGAAAACCTCAATTTAGCATAAGAAAACCCATGCCCCCAGATATTCGTTAAATAGGGGTTTTACTGTATTAGTTTAGCTTAGCTTCAGGAGATTGTCTTCTTCGGCTCCTGGGTTGGTTTTTTTCCACATTCTCTTTGGTCGCCCCCAGAAGCATAGCTAGGTTCTCCTTCACCCAGGAGCAAGTCACAGACATCCACCCCCCTCCCTTTGCTCCCTCTACAATTTTACAGATCAATGTAATGTGGTGAATATGGTGAAAGCCCAAGCATACCATACTAAATTTAGCATATATTATAATATTATTATTTTTTATAAACAGTAACGGTCATTTTCAGTCCATAAGTGCGCCCCTACAGCCCTGTGCCCGGGGGCAACTGCACCCTTCTGCTCCTCCACGCTCTGCCATGGTCACCCTCTCGGATTGTGTTGGATTGTGTTAAGTTTCATTTATTTTCCTCGTCATCTTCATCCCAATTTCTATCTGAGTAGTTTCCTCGTGTCTTCTTTGCCCCCCCAGCTTGGGTTAAGTTGATGGTTGAAGTTGGTTTTTTCTAAGTCCTCTTTGCCACCCTTGGGTTGGATTGCGTTAACATCATTTATATTCCTCGTCGTCTTCTACCTCTTACAATTTCGAAAAATATTCCACTCGCATAGCCATCCTCTCCTAAGCACCTTCCCCCGCCTATACACAGTCACTCTTCAATATTGCTTGATATTTCGCCAACACATCCTTAATCGGCTCCATTTCAACACATTAATTTCTTGATCTAATTAACTTCCCTCGTACCGTTACAGTCAAATCACGTACGAAACTCGGATTTTCTAGGACCACGTAGTACTTTCTCTCGTCAATTTTCGCGCCACCTACCCCAGGCGGCCTCTAGGTCAGTAAAATAATTTTACAGACCTTGGGTGGACTAATACTAATTTAACATAATAAATAACTAATAATAATAATTTATGAAATATTATATTTATATGATTATTTATTTTTCTTGCCTGTATATCGTTCAACTTTTGTATTTTTTTCCTTTCTTTTTCTCTAGGATGCAATTGGGTCAGTCGCCCATGCACTAATAAATAAAACATGAAAACTTCAAAATATTTCTTAATTCCTCGCAATAATTAGCGAGGCAATCTAGAAGATATATCGATTGCCTCTACACCGAGTTAAAATTCCTTATCAAGCTAAACTAATCCTTCATAAAAACTTAAATAATAGTGCTGCTATAATTAAGTCTTGAGTATACGTACTACATTACCTCTTTGTGCGCGGTGCTACAATGAAACCCAAGTTGTTTAATAACTCAATTAATTGCTGATTATTATTAGTAATAATCGGGAAGTTACCTTTATTCCTAAAATTTTTAAAATGATCAGCTATTCATTGCACTACATCTCAGATACCCATTGCCCGGAGGCCAGAGGGGATCAGCAGATCGTAAAAAAAGTTAATTGCTTTATTTCAACCGTTTGGCATTGCTATGTCGAGTTATGTTAAAACGCTTTTATACAATTCGCGCTATCCTTAACTTACCTGCCACCAACTCTCAGCAAATCTACAATGTTGGCAATGTAACATGTTGACGTTTGTTTTTATCCGCTCAGTTGTTATTACGCCAGTGGACGTTCGCCTGTCTTTTTGAAATGGGTAGGTTGCGGACCAGTGTTAGAGTGAGGTTGATTTCTGTGTGTTGCCACTCATTTATGCTCTAACACTAAAATCCATTTGAATCCTAATTTATTAACACCAGAAATTTTAAAATTTTGGTGTTCATGCTGGTGCCTAGCTGACTGAATGTTTTTTCTGTCATAAAAATGATGGGATTTTTAACAGTCGTGATAGTAGTAGAATTCATTGGTTATGCCTGATTTTTTTTAAAGGAATGGTAATCTCACGGCTTCGCAGAAATTTAATATTATTGCGAATTTAACTTTGCAATAATGTGGAGAATAATTTTGTTGGCAATTACGGGTTCATGTTTACGCATGGAAGATGTATGCTTTCAAAATGATGGAGTACCATGCGAAACGGATAGCAACAGTGATGACAAGTCGCATTTTGCGAAAGGTAAGTTGTTTTATTCATCAGTAGTTATTTATGGATTTAATGAAATACATTTAGAAATATTGATAGAAATGTTTGGTCAGAAAAATATTTCTAATTATAACTCTGAATAATTGAATATTGTTAAAAGTTGTGAAGAAACTCCTTATCATTCAAAATAAGTAGTGTTTTCACAACTTTTAACATCATCTTCACCGTAGTCTCCATTGTCATTTATGTAATTGAATGTTATTTCGCTTCAGAATACCCATTTGAAAAATATGTGAAGTACATTAAATTTGCTCGCCAAAACTATATGCCTGATGATTTCACGAATTGTTTGATGTACAGAAGTATATTTAAAAAGGATCTGGCTCCCTTCAAAGGTGGAATCTCCATGAAAATGGTCGAGTCCGTGAGAGACAGGTAAATTCGGCATTAACGTTATACATTGTTTAATGTAGGCGTAGTAATCGTTTTGATTGAAATTTTCCCTTCTGGTTTTCATTAATAGTATTGAGCCATTTCAAAAACTACATCTCTCAAAACTTATCCTGCATTTTGACAAAAATTTGGACAACTATCAAACGCCATGTTTATATTGGAAAATTAACTGCTGATTGAAAAGTGTTGCTAAAGTCTTGCTAATCATCCTCTCTATAGAAAATTATTTGAAAAGTAGACCATATTGTTTATTATTTATTTAAAATAATATCATTCCATATGGTCGAAAACTTTTACACTAATGCTGCTGTTGGATCTGACAGACACAACATGACAAAATGGAGTTTCAGCACATGCAAGGATTGAAATTTGGTTACAAGACTAACTATAGACAGATGATGTGGAGGTAGTGAGTGTTGTAGTGATGCAGCTGATGACTATCAGATGTGAGCAAAGAAACTAAATTGAGTTGGTCTCATAGACTTAGGAAGGGTTGAAGTGGCAGAATGGCTTCCACACCGATCCTGGGTTCAAATCCGGCAGATCACCCTGAACCCTACATATGTAGTTTGAGATGAACGTGCAAGTCACCACTCCATCTTTTGGAAGGGTTTAGCTGTTGCACCCTGTGGTGCTCTTCGTAAAAGTAGGCTAATGTGAGCTACAGGTTTCCCTTCTCCCTCCCGTGTAGAGCAGTGGTTCTCAAGTGCAACCACCAGAATGTTTTAATGCAGCCACCAGTAAAATTATATTTTAAACATAGGAATAATGAATATGCAGACTGCAATGGATACTGTGATGTCACATTTTTTATAATTAATATTTGTTAATGTTATTTTACCCGGTTCAATTTTTAGGTTTCTTAGCTAGAATATCAAACATCACTTAGACCCTAAATTTAACAATGCAGCCATCACAAAATGTTTGGCTCTCTGAGAATCACTGGTGTAGGGTCATCTAAGTAAAGTTACGGCAATAATAGCCCAAGAAGCTGATTCGCCAGAAAAACACGATCATAGACCCAAAGTCAGCTCTGCTCAGGGTTAAATAGAAAACATTTGAAGTGTACTCAAGAGATCAAGTATTATGGATGTATTTGCACTGGGTTAACAAAAGGGTAGTGTGGGTGGCTAAATGCCTTAAACCCAGGGAACTTCTTTTTGCATCCCTAACTAAAGATATAGCTATGCTAATTTATATTAGTTCTTAAAAACATTTGCTGTGGCTGATATATGTATGTTTAGAGGCTGATTTCCCTTTCTTTTTATTTTTTCTAATTTCTGATTTTTAGAGGAACAAAGTACCAAATCATCAACCATAGGCTTTACAGAGAACCTGACTGTATGTACCCTGCCCGATGTAATGGAGTGGATCATTTTCTTTTGAAAGTCATTCATAAAATACCTGATGTGGAATTCATTCTGAATACCAGGGATTCGCCTCAAATTTCAAAACATTACAGTGTACCTAAACCAGTATTTTCATTTAGCAAGGTTATTTTTAGAACTATTTCATTTTGTCAAAGTCCATGGCCTTTATTACTATTAGCAAATACATAGAGAAAATTATCTTGAATTTTGATTTTTCAGACTGATCATTATTATGATATTATGTATCCTGCTTGGTCTTTTTGGGATGGAGGTCCAGCAATAAGCCTCTACCCTCAAGGCCTGGGTCGGTGGGATTTGCACAGAAAACAAATTTCCAGAGAAGCTGATTTGTGGCCTTGGGGAAGAAAAAGAAAATTGGCTTTCTTCCGTGGATCACGTACTAGTTCAGAGAGAGATCTTTTAATCCTTCTTTCACGTCAGAGACCTGAATTAGTTGATGCACAATACACAAAGAATCAAGCATGGAAATCTGATATGGTATGTTTCTCTACAGTGTAAGGACGAAAATTATTTCACACTTTTAGCTTAAGTGGAAATACTGATACTAAGGATGTCAGCACTTTCATTCTTTCTCTGCCCATTTTCTCAAACACAAATTTATAACCAACCATTTCAATGAGTGAATGAACTATACCTATACTGAATATGTGTGTTTGAAATATACTCAGAATATATACAAATGATGTGTTCTTTACCAAACTAGGGGGGAGCCAGTGGTGTAGTGGTTAGAACACTGGTTGCTAATTGCCTGCTGCTTGAAAGGGCAGCAGGTATGAATCCTGCGAAAGTACTTAGGATTTTTTCAAAGGTTGCCCAGCTCCATTTGTGTGGTTTGAGGAGACCGCGCAAAGACAGCGTTCTGTCCTTCGGAAGGGACATAAAGCTGTTGGTCCCCTTGGTGCTCTTCATTAAGAATAGGCTAATGTCAGCGACGGGTTTCCCTTCTCTCTTGTGATTGTGTTTGGTATGGAAGGAGTTATGGCTATAATAATCCAAGAGGTTGATTAGTCAAATACACAGACACAAACACATTTAACAAACCAGAGAGCTATTGAATTTTGTCAGAATTATGATGTTCAATAAACAATTATTTTGCAAACGATTCCCAAAAGTGAACTAAACTTCCCTTCTCAATTGGCTTATAGCATTTCGCAGATGTTGAAACAACTGATGGCATAATTCATTGGGATGTCCCTTTTCAACAGTTTTAAGCCATAAATTCTCTAATTATGATTTTATTTTATATCCATTTTAAATGCGTCATCCTCAACTTTAAAATGGCTGATCATTTAGAGATAAGAGGTACAACAGCAAAGGAAAAGATATCAAAAGGAATTAGGCATAGAATAACTGTGAAATCAGTAGAAAATTCAATATCATTGAAGCAAAGTACATAGATGGAAACGCTTAAAGCAAAAACTTGAAAGTGCTTAATCGAATCAGAAATCATTCAGTGGTCCAAAATGTGGCCACTTTCATGATGAAAAAACAAACAAAACATTTGAGTTCATCCATACTCGGAGACAGTGTGAAATGCCAATTTCACATGAAACAAACTCAAAGCACAGAAAATTGCATGTGGACTAAAAAGAAATTTAAGGCCAGTAATGGTTGGTGCATGGGAATGATGTGATGGAATGGTTTTCCCTTATGCCGAAAAACTTCTCTGTGCCCAAAATTGCCTGCAGACATCAGTGAGAAACTTCTTGCCTATGAAAAACTTGTAATTTGTATAAGAATAACCAACCTTTTAAATGAAGTAGACAATACTGATGAAACTCTAGTTTTCTTCGATATGCCATTTACTGTATTAACCCAAAAGGAAGATGAGTTTTTTCCAAAAATTTAATTTTGAAAATGAAATTTGGAGACAACGTTGTACAGAATGGAAATAAGTAATACTCCTGAACTGTAAAATAATCCAAGTGAGCAGTCGCACGTCAATAAGAGAAAAATAGAGGGGGAAAAAAATAAATTTATACTTACAAGTTTGCAGGATGTTGGCCTACGGGCACCTGTTGTCAAAAACTAGCCTAAATAGAAAAGAAAAGGACACACACAAACGCACAATCACTGTAAAAAGTCATTAGATACGTATTTCGAGAGCTAAGCTCTCATCTTCAGTAGCTGAAGTCATATGGATTGTTTTGGTTTTGTCTTGTGTATTTTACGTTCCTGGTGAAAGTGAAAGGAGCGAAGGGGGGTGAGGGAATTCCTAACAGTCAACATGTAGAGGGGTGAGTAAATACACAAGACAAAACAATCCATATGACTTCAGCTACTGAAGATGGGAGCTTAGCTCTCGAAATACGTATCTAATGAGTTTTTCCAGAGTGATTGTGCATTTGTGTGTGCTTTTCTTTTCTATTTAGGCTAGTTTCCGACAACAGGTGCCTGTAGGCCATCGTCCTGCAAACTTGTAAGTATAAATTTATTTCCCCCCCTCTATTTTTATCTTATTGACATGTGACTGCTCACTTGGATTATTTTACGGTTCAGGAGTTTTTATTTATTTCCAAAAATTTAGGCAAAAATATTAGGAATCGTCATAAATTCAAGTACAAAGTTTTAAACGCTGCACAGAATACCCTGAGGTAAACTATATGTTCATGAAAATGCATTTATTTATATTTAATCGGTTGGGTAGGAAATTTGATACATATGGCGTTGAAAACGACTGCACAAAGATTGCCAACATTTTATGCATGTCTTGTTGCAATTTAAATATATTTGTTACTTTTCAATTTGTGTGCCAGCAGCAGACGATAAGTAAACCTGCAGTTTGAAGAGTATAACCTCTATGAGAGCATGCAATTGATACAAACTTGGCTAAGTTTTAACATGAAGTGAGGACTAGTTATTATTTTGAGCAGTTTTAAATAAGTTACCCCAAATCTTAGGACTGAAATGACAGAGAGAAGGAAAGTATCTCTGTAAAAGGTATAAAATGAAGTTTTGATAAAAATTTCAAGCTAATGGAGATGCATTATGCTGAATAATTAAGAAGCCAGGAGGAAATGTGATGGTGGCAAATGTGTGAAGGTGGAAGCAAGCAAAACAGAAACTTGAAGGTGCTAACTCAACACAGAAATCATTTAAGTGGACCCAAACGAGATCGATTTCATGAATTATAATTATAAAATGTAAAATTTGTGTGTAATCAAGGAACCTGTGTTGCAGGAAATCATTAACTGAACGCTCATGAATTATCATGATCACTAAACTTCCCTTGGCAAGAATTCAAGGCTAGTAATGGTTGGTGTATACGGATGATGCATCATAATGGTTTTTGCCTGCGACAAAGAACTTTTGACTACACAGACAAACTTATTGTTTTCCAGAAGCATGTAATTGCCTTGCAGAAAATTCGTGATTACCTTCCAAGCCAAATGGATAACGCAGACGAGACACCTATTTATTTTGATATGCCATCCAATTACGCAGTTAACTGAATAGGGGCAAAAAATGTCATTATAAAAACTTGGGGGAATGAAAAGATGTGCATTATTGTAATTCTGGCAGTGTTAGGGGCTGACACAAAGTTAGCACCATAAGTTATTTTTAAAATTGGTATTAGAGTTTTTTCCTGAGTAGACCTTGTTTTTTATTGTGGTCCTCTTAAATTCAAAGTCGTCTTCCTTTCAACTTAATGCGGTAATTAGACGCAATGAAAAATATGAAAAATCTGTGACAATAATTACAAATAAGGAAAAAATGTGAGTTACAGCAATGTTGGCTGTTTAGCAGATAGAAAATTGCTACCATATTTTATCCTAAAACGGAAAACAGTGCTCAAGGATCAAATGCCTACTGGAATAATAGTTAGATGTCATGAAAATGGATGGATGTCAAAATAACTTATGAGAGACAGGTTACACTAAGAGCGCTATTAATAAAAAGAGGGATGCTTAAACAAGATGCTTTAAAAGAACACACAACTCCTAAAATTAAAGACTCGAATGCAATAAATACTGACCTTGTTATAATACCAGGAGGAATGACATCACATATTCAAGTTCTTGATGTTGCTGTCAATAAGATTTTGAAAGATAATTTAAATTGTTTATATTCCAAGTAAGAAAGAACTTAAATATGCCTACTGTTGCAATGCTCTGCCAATGTCTCAAGGCATTGTGGCAACAGATAAATCCAGAAGTAATAATGAATTCATTTAAGAAGTGCTGCTTATCCAATTACATGGATGGAAGTGAAGATGATTTTTGTGGGAGTCTATGGACAAAGTTCAGAGTGATAAAAAATAGGGAGAGTGAGGACAATGGTGAAGGAAGTATAGAGAGTGATGATGACTGATATAATACCTGTGATATTCAAGAAAATTGTGAGATCCAATAAAAATTTCTGCTAGTTTTGTAACTTTTTAAGTTTTGCAGGAATCGTATATAATTAGGTCATAATATCATTTTTCTGTTTTGACTACTAAAAGGGGGTTTTCTTAGATTCAAGGTCATCTTGGATTTTGATAAATACTGTATGCTCTCGCCACATTTTTCAATTATCTTTCCAAACATTTTTCATCACTGATACTTAATTTTTTATTTATGCTTCGCCCTTGCTCTCTAGTTTCTTATTTGCTTATGCCATTACACTTCTTGCTTTTCAGTCTGATTATTTCTTCTTCTCACTGTTTCTATGGTGGAATTTCTTCCTTTAAAATTTCATGCATAAGTTCCAACTTAGATGGTGACTTTTTAATTCTGATGAAAATCTGGCTTATTCTAGGTTAATCTATGCTAAATTAGATTTTGTCTACTTGATATAAGTGACAAAGAGATTATTGATATTGAGGAGTAATGGTTACAGTATTTACCCAAACATCTTAGTATGACATGATATAACTTGCTGAAATATGGCTGAATTGGTTGCAGCACTTTGACTTAAAAACATTTATCTACATCAGAGAACAACAACCCACAGGTGCCTTGGATCCCATGGAAGGGCTTCCAGTTGCTCCGCTGAAATATTGTTTTATTATTAAAAATGTGATGTGTCCGCACATGACTTTCTCCATACAGAGTACTGAATATGATTGCAATAGTATCTACAAGTTTATCTCAAAATCAGCATCCTCAATAATAATTATCAGCAATTACACATGAATAATTTTTAAACACTTTGAATAACTTTCACAATGAAGAAGGGGAAAAAATTATTTGTTGCTATGGATAACTAAATATTGATTAATGATTAAAATTAGTGTTGTGGTGCTGGGATCTCTGCCAATATTTCCAAGAAAATTTGTTTACAAAATATGATGCTGGATGGCATTAGAATAGTTTTGATCAAAATTAAAATTACCCTTGGCAGCGTAGCCATTGCGACCAACAATTAGGAAATTTTATCATAGCTATGGAAGCAAAAGTATCACTTAACAGAGCACATAACAAATTCAGACAAATAATCAAAATGGAAGTTCTGTTCACAAGGATTAATGGGTGGTATGCGGGGGTGGCATTATATAGGGTGGTGCTAAATTGAGGTTTGACTGTATTTCCGTTGAAATCTTGAATTCGATTTATTCAAGAATACAATACTTTCTCCTCTATACTACATATGGAGAAAGTAAAAATTGTGCATCTATTCATATGGTGTCTCCTAAGTCTTAGAAGGTTCAATTTGAGGATTTGCCAAGCATATGTGTGTTACTAGTTATTGATACATAATGCCAGGATTAGACAATCAGCTGGACCATGCCAAGTGTCACATTATTTGTGTATGCATGTAAAACCCTTAATAGATACATTTTTATTTGGTACCTACTGCCTTTATTATCAAAAGTAGCCTTAATTAATGGGAGAACTTACTTTAATTATAAAACTCGGATTTATAATCAGATTATTCTTCACTAGAATTTTACTTGTTATATAAGTTTTATTTATTGGCATTATATTATTTTATATTTTAGGATACTTTATATGCTCCTCCAGCTGCTGAAGTACCATTGGAAAGCCATTGCCATTATAGGTATCTATTTAACTTTCGAGGAGTTGCTGCCAGCTTTCGATTTAAGCATCTTTTCCTTTGCCGCTCATTGGTGTTTCATGTTGGAGATGTGTGGATGGAATTTTTCTATTATCGAATGATCCCATGGGTTCATTACATACCTGTGAAAAGTACAGCTACAAAAGAAGAAATAAGGTGAGACTTTCCACTCATACATTACTGATAAACTTTATTATTATTTTCATTGATTAGAACTTATCAAAATCATAGCTACAGTATAAGTGGGTCTCATGTTTACTAATGTAAGTTTTAGAAGTATTTTGATGGATCTGCTTTCTTTTTTGCTGTCTAATATGAAGAAACTTTGGTCATTGTTTTGCTTTGTATTAGTTTCTCATTTGAGAACTATGTTATCTTCAGTTAAAATCACACTTATGAAAAAGAATAGATATTTTATGTTGATTCACTTTCCTTTTATTCGTATGACAGTTAATAATTGTATTAATATTGAAATAAAGATTTCATTTATTTACTTTTCTGGACATGATAAAAGCTTGCTCCTTAAGAGAGTGGTAACTATAGTATCTCATCTAATTATCTTTTAAATCCAACCATTTCTTCTATGGACCATATTTTTTATTATGAACCAAGGCATCTGTGTTGAGTTTCCTTTAAAGAGACCAATATTTTAAGCATGCAAACTTTAAAATAGTTTGTGTAAGAAAGCTTCATACAAATTTTATTTCAGTGACTGTCTTTCTGAATGTATCTGAAAAATTGTTTAATATGAGACATTTTACTACCCCATAAATATGATAATTATAATTTAAAAACCAAATGATCTTACCTTCAGTCTATAAGACAGGCTGATTTTGGAATTCATTTTTTGGAAAAATGTTCTGAGCGAGTATGGAGTGAATGGTTGGTTGCTGAATGCAATAAAGGTAGTGTACACTGGAAGTAGGGCATGTGGAATGGTGAATGGCATGATGAGTGATTGGTTTAGAGTTGAGCAAAGTGTACGACAAGGATGTGTCATGTCCCCTTGGTTATTTAATGTGTTCATGGATAAATGTGCGAGACAGGCATGTATGGATATGGTGGGTGTTAAGGTTGGTGGAGAGAATGTTCGTGTACTTTTGTATGCTGATGATGCTGTGTTAATGGCTGAGAACCCAGGAGAATTGCAGAGAATGTTAGATAGCCTGCATGATACGACTGTGAGAATGGACTTAAGGATAAATGTGGCCAAAACCAAGGCAGTTGTGTTCGATTGGGAGAATGAGGTGAACGACTGTCAATTTAGCATAAATGGTGGAACGATTGAGGTAGTGGATGAATTTGTATACCTTGGTAGAATGTTAAGTAAAAATGGTAGAGTAGATGGGGAAATCAAAAGGAGAGTGAATGCTGGTAGAAAGGTGGCAGGGAGTGTGTGGTCGATTGCAAAGAATGAATGGTTGTCAAAAGAAGCAAAAGTGTCTGTATACAAGAGAGTTTTAATGCCTACCTTGCTGTATGGCAGTGAAACATGGATGTGTCAGGAGAAGCATAAAAGTAGTTTGAATGCAGTTGGGATGGGATACATGAGAAGAGTTTGTGGGAAATCTAGGAGGGACAAAGTAAGGAATAATTGGGTGATGAACGAATGTGGTATGAAAGCTAGTGTGACAGATCTGTATGAGAGAGGTCTGCTGAGGTGGTTCGGACATGTAGAAAGAATGGAGGAGAGTAGAATCACCAAACGAATATATGAAGGAGGAGTGAATGGCGAGAGAGGGAGAGGCAGACCGCGCAAGACTTGGTTGGATGTGGTTAGTGAGACTCTGAGAAAAAGGGACGTGAAAAGTATGAGGAATAAAAGGAAATGTGTGACTCAGTGTATGAGTGTAAGTGAAGCAAAAGAAGTGTGCAAGGATAGAAGTGTGTAGAGGAAGGTGGTGGGTTTGTAATTGGCAGACATATGGCATGGCTTACCCCGCAAGGGAAAGCGTCAAGGTGTGGTGTTGTTGTTGTTTTTTGGAAAAAAAGTGCATCTTATAGCCCAAAAAATATGGTAATTATAATTTCAAAGCTAAATGAATTGTGTGATTTCAAAACTAATGAACTCCCTAATCCTTTTAAGATGTACAGGTATGCCTCATTTAGTGCATATTTGTTTAGCTCAACTTTGATATTCATTCATTCATTCTAGTGTTCTCTCTTACAACAGATCCTACTAATCGTTGATTGGTTGGACTAGGGAATATACACACATGATATGGTGGTTTCCCATTGCCTTTCACACCGGACACACACACAGAAGGGAGGAGGGAAACCGGCATTTGCCTACACTTTGTGAAGAGCACCAAGGGAGCCAACTGTTTAATGTCCCTTCTGAAGGATGGAGCATTGACTTTTGCATGGTCTCCTCAAACTGCTCAAGTAGGGGGGTGGGTGACCTTGGAAAAAATCCCACTTTCGCAGGATTTGTGCCTGGTGCCACTTAGCGTAGCAGGCCAATGCCCCTCCCACTATACCACGGACACTCCCAACTTTGATATAGCACATTTATATATTTTTTAAATTTAAAGATGAATTTCCTAAAAGGCTACTGTCTGCTATTATGGTTTCAACTTTTTTCTTACTTTTCTGATCAAATGATACACAGTTATGTTTTACACATTAATTAAACACAACTTTTGTTGTTTTTTATACATTTATTTGCTTTATTTCTATTTCACTTGTTCACTTTTATTTTGTTTTTAATTGGTTGTCATGATTCTACAGCCTTTTGAAGTGATGCAAATATTAGAAATTTTACACTTATTAACATTACTGTTGGGATGAATAGTATAGGGTTCACCTTGGGTGGGTTTTTGCTTTGTCATAGGTTAAACTAGGTTCATGACTGAATTTTAACTTTCGTGATTAGTATTCATTTATTATTCTAAGGCAGAGATGGCAGAAAATCTCCAATAGCCACAACAAGGTTATTGGTGATACCTGAAACAAGTACTTTTTAAATGCTTGTTCTTGAATTTTTTTCAGTCACAAGACAAGCTCGATAGTTCCGATGCATCATGAAACTGCTTACAAGTGAAGCCAGTATCCAAGTTTGATATGTTTGATTAGGCAAAAATGCCTTTCATTCTCCAAAAATCAATAGTATCACTTATGAATCTTATTTATTCATAATTTAATAAAAGAATGGCTAGCATAATTTAGTGGGATACTGACAAGTTTTTTAAATCGATTCCTTGAAAATAAATTTTTTTAATTAGCTATTTTTCGAATGACACACTTCTTGAAAAATTACATTTTAAAAAGCTTGAACGAAAAAGAATTTATTTAGAAAAAAATTAATTATGTAACTTATTTAATAGCCATTTGAAAGCTTTAAATATTTTATTTGCAAGACTTTTTCATTTTATTTTCATTCAGAGGATGTGATGCTCTTGGAAAACAAGGGAATTAAGGATGAAAGGGAATAGGTTAGGCAATTTTGGTTATTACTTAAGGAAAACAAATTCATTTACTATTGGTTCTTTCAGTGTTGCTCTTATTTCAATAATTTTGTGATCGTTTTAGAATTTGAACTTATTTCAACTTTCACTGTTTTCTGTAACTCTTAATTGAAGTTGTGGTTTTTAATTTTAGTTAATTCCCTATTTTAAAATGGATGCCTATATCTAGCAAACACTATATCATTGCCATGATTAAATAACGTTAAAAAATTGTATTTCAACATTTTAGTGGTGACTGACTAGTTTCTCAAAAATTAAAACAACACTCATTCAAATCTGTGAAAATGTCAAAATTTGATTTTCAAAATACGACTTTTGAAATGCTATTTAGTGGATTGATTTTCGAAGAATTTTCCTTGACCCAATTTAGTGTGTTCAAAAATTGTCCTCTAATTTTGTCTTTGTTTCAGGGAGCTTATTGAATTTGCTATGGAAAATGATGAAGTATCACAACAAATTGCAGAGGAAGGATATAACTTTGTGTGGAACCACTTGCGTATCAAGGACATTAAATGTTATTGGAAAGCTCTACTGAAGAAATATGCTAAACTTCTCAAATACAAACCAATGAAAGATCCAAAATTGAAAGAAATAAAACAAACCTGATTTCCAGTTATCCGTGTAAAATTCTTCTCCTATTTTTAATGTTGTTTTCATTTTTGTTGTACTTTTGTTTCAATCAAGCATTTTTATGAGGAATGTTTGGTAATTAATAGCATTTTGTCATTTCACATTGTAAGTATATTTCATTTAAAAGAACTGTACATGGTGCTAATAAATGTGGCATTTAAATGTATTCTTACAACTTTTATAATAAAAATTAAACATTATTATAACGTCATATTTATTGTGCAATTATCACCACTACTTGCCTCAGTCAATTTTTTCTTGCATTTTATACTTGCATTTATAATATGCTCAATATTTAAAAATTCACCTATCACAAGCATCAATTTATAAGAATTGAACTTAGACAAACCTTGGGAAGTTTTCTGGAAATATCTACTAGATCAGTAATCTCCACTTCACTGATAACGAAATGTACGATGCAGGATATCATATTATCCCTAAATTAAAGAAATTATGGCCTGTTTTATGAACCTTCGGTTTTACACCCCTGAGAGAGACATCACCATTGACAAAAGTCTTCTTCATTTCTAAGGAAGATTGGGTTGGGTTCAGTATATTCCAACTAAAAGGGCTAGATTTGGAATCAAATTTTTTGTTCTTTGTTAGGCGAAAAGCGGATACGTGTGGTCCAACATTATTTATGTAGGAAAAGGGACTGTTCTTGCCATGGACTTCAAAATTATTCCTGTGATGTCACAAGTAGTGATAATGCTAGTGAAGCCGTTGTTGGACAAGGGCTACTGCTTGATGATGGACAATTTTTATATATCGCAGCAATTAGCACTTATTGGTTTCGCGCTTGGCTGACACACATGGAACAGTGTGCCTAGTAAGAAAAGAAATTCCCCTAGGGAGAAAAAATTAAAGGAAGGGGAACTTGTGGCGTATAGGAGGGGGAAAGTGATTGTCATTCGATGGAGGAATATGAGAGACGTTGCAATTCTCTCTACTGTGCACAATACAAAGATGGTGACAGTAGAAGGAAAGAGTGAGAAAACAGTGAAAAAACCAAAGGCTGTCATTGATTATAATAAGACAATGGGAGGCATTGATAGGGTGGACCAGCATTTAGCTGATTACCCTATCCCATGAAAGCGTGGGAAAAAATATTATAAGAAATTCTTTTTCCACCTCTTCGATATGGCTGTGTGGAATTCCTTTGTGCTCTACAAAAAGACTGGAGGAGAGCATGAGAGTACAGAATGAGACTGAAAGAACAAATTATTGAGGTGTATAACCCCAATGTCACTTCCCCTAGGGCAGAACACCCATCTTCCACACCACATCCCCCTGGCCTCTTGGGAAGGCACTTCCCAGACCTCTTAACACCCACTGAGAAGAAAAAGGCCCACAGTGAGCAATGTGTATTGTGTGGCCAAAAGTGAGATGCTAGGGGAAAGTGGATTAGGAAGGAGACCAGGTACTTTTGCCCAACATGCAACATACTGCTGTGTGTGGTTCCATGTTTTCAAGTTTACCATATATGAACTTCCGTTTCTAATGTTATATGTAGTATGTATATGGCTCTTGTGAATTATTTAAAAGTTATAATTAGTAAATTGTTAGAGCCTTTCATTGAAATTTGTATTGAATTGTAACATTTTCATGTTTATGGCAATTGTAGAAGTAATTTCTATTGTATATATGTAATATAGCATATTCATGTGTTATTATGGGTTTTAATCAGGTATTATACATTGTTCTATTGCTTTTATGTCCTGTTTCCGCTATAATTAGAAGATTAAAAAAATTAAAATGTCAGCTCCTTGATTTTTGTAATAAAATCACTTAAATTTCTAAGTACAATAAAATTAGTTATAAATGAAAAAAAATGAAAGCATTTTTGTATTTGTCTCCCTATGATGCTTCCAAAACTTTAAAAAATGACTTTTTTGACCATATATAGTAAAAAAATCTTTCAGGTAATAATTCTTCTTGCTCATTTTGAATCCAAGAAACTTTAGAACAGTCACAACATTAAAAATCTTTGTTCTTTCTCACAAGGAATCAAAACTTTCAGTGCTATATAAATAAAAATTATTTAATATTTACTTATACCAAAATTATCTGTTATTTCACTTGCCACACTCATTTTAATAAATATATATTGAATATTATCATTTATTTTCATGATCTATGATCGAATAGTAGGTCATGTTACTATGAAGAACAACACAAATATATGCACATTGAATTGGAATGCCATTTCAGTTGTTAAAAAGATTAAGCTAAAAGCATTCTGGTTGTTAAAATGTTATAAAAAAATAAATCGAAAAGGAAATTTTTTAACAAGGTAAAATTCACCAATTAAAATCATTGTCATTTTACTAAATAATGTATGTTGGTACGGAGGCTAAAGTGGATGTGATGGCAATCCTATCTTTCTCACTCGTATGTCTCGCATGCTATATTTGCCAAATTAGTGGAACAAGTCAAAACCTGATATAGCACTAAACAGTACTCGAATTTGGTGAAAACGCATGGGAACGCTGTTCCACTTGATACAAAATAAAGCCCATAGACTTCTCCTTGTTAAAAAAAATCAGATCAGAAGTTTTTGGTTGCTAGCGTTCTGGTTGTTAAAATTTTCCAATTCAAGTGCTGTATATGAGTGTTTAGAATAATTACTTCCCATGATGAATGTCCTCAAGAACATTTACTGTAATTTTACTATATTTGAGGGAAGATTTTATGCAGTAGGAACATATCTCACAGAATATAATGGAAGTCAATAGGAAATTATGGTTTGATTTACTAAAGGTTTTTCAAGAACGTAACCCTTTCGTAAATCGGGGTCTACCTGTATGTGAAATCTTTGTGAGTTATTGTATTTTCTGTGCTGTAATATGAATCAAGATTTTTAAAAGTAAGTGTAAGGACTAATTTTGTGTCTAAATTTCATACTTAAATTAAAAATTATTTGTGTGACAAAATAGCAATGCAGCACAAAGTTGAACTTATCAAAAATTCCTGATCCCTGCAATTGCCCTCAATTACTGATTTTTATGACAGCAACTAAAATTTTCTTCAGTTAGCATCGTAACTTATATATAGTTATACAGTCATTTATCGATTTACATGCATTTCATTTATGCGTTTTTGATTTAATGCTGCCGAACAATATATACGACTTCTCAATTTAGGACTCTTGAGTTCTTACTTAAATGCTGTTAGCTACAAAGCACATGGCAGGCAACCAATGGATGTAGGTTAGCGCACCATGTAGAGGTAGACTCATACCTAGTCAAATCGAATTGTGGCAACCAGAAAACAAAAAGAAGCGCAGAGTAACTTGACTACAGTGAGACTTGAAAAGAGGTTTAAATGGATGTGTCAGTGGAGGGAGAGAAGCTAGGAAGGCAGTAGTGGAGGTGCACAGACCTATAGGAAAAACTGCTATGGTTTACGTCAGTTTGATATACGTCACACTTTTCAGAAACGTATTCTGGACATATATCAGAGTACACCTGTATAGGGAATTGTTTATACAATTGTTAATGAATAACTTCACAATGTGTTTTTTAACTAATTATTAAATAAAAATAATTTCCAGGTCAAATTTGAACATCCCTTGTGATGTTGCTTTAATGTTTGAATGAAGCTCAACATGAGAATTTAAGCTTTAAAGTTCATCTTACAGCATTGTTTAGCGCGTTCATTAAGTGCATTTTCGATATAGCGCAATTGGCATCTCAATTTTTATTTAGGAAATAAAGTTCTTAAATGGTTACGGTCTGTTAATACACTCCCAACTTTTTTCTTACTTATCTTCACATCTTTGTTCCAATGATACTCGGTTATGTATTATATCAGGGGTGGCCAAACTTACTTTCCCTCAGAGCCACAAGATACGATAATCTTCAGAAGTTTGAGAGTTACATGACACATTCTGTTCTAATAAATTTACGAACAGAAAACCTAACCTGTATTCGAAGCAATTCAGATGTAATGCATGTACCTTAGGTAACCCAAACACATCTCAATTTACAATTTTCTTCCGTGATTTATTTAAATTATTTTTCCTCTATTTACTGTAAAATATTTATTTTGTACTAAAATAGAGCAACATAATTATGCTGTGTAACAATTGAACTTATGATGTCAAAACTGAAGATCTTGAAGGATCTGTGAAAAATTAAACAAAAACAAAACAAAACCTGCAAAAATGCAAACATTGCACAATATTTTAATTTTACCATACAGTACAGTATTTATTTATTTTTTTGTTATTTCATAAAATAAAAATTTGCCCCCAGATACCAATTTCACTAAACAAACATGCACTAAACAAGCCATGACTGCATAAAAAGTCCAAGAAAGATTTTCATGAGATTTTGCATGGCCATTAAGTCGATTAAATGTGCTCGATTTTTGTACCCCTAATCCGAGGATCTTGATTTAAATGAATTGAACATTAAAGGTGCAGAACATATTTTGTCTTTGTTCACCGTAAATTGATATATCAGTTAATAATATATTTCATTTTGTTTGAAAAGGGATATTTTACTTATACCTAAGAATGCTTTGACAGGTTTCTTTATTGTTTGAAACATCCTGGGAAAATAAGTGCATGTAACCAACCTAATGAAGAGGAATTAAGATCTATAATGCAGTCCATATCATCTCATTCAGACATTCCTGCCTCAAATTCCACAGTATCATTCATGGACAAGATTAAAGAAATACCTTCTTTATTGAAGTATATGATCCCATTGGGATTAGTGTATTTATTTGAATACTTTATTAATCAAGGAATTGTAAGTATTCTATCAGATTTTTGTGTAATTAATTTGTAGAATTTCAATGGAAATTACCGTTAAATTTTATTTTTAGTTAAGCATGTAGTTTTGAAGGCTGATATTATTTATTCCAGTTTGAATTAGTCTACTTTCGTGATATCTGGCTGAGTCATAAGGAGCAATATCGATGGCTTCAAGTTGACTATCAAATTGGAGTGTTTCTATCAAGGTCATCCTTACATTTTATACAGATCAATAAATTGTGGCTTTTAGCAGTTTTACAGGTAGAGTAACCCATGCAAGCCACTCGGAAAGTTTTATTACCTAGTGTTTTTAGAATAAATTGAAGGCTACAGTTTTATAGAGATTATGGTACATTAGTTGGATATTTATCTTATGAAATATTTTTTGCAGTTTTTCCATAAAAATTACTTTTATGATTGATATGATTTTCAAACTTTCAATCGTGTTATTTTTCAGGGGGTGAATGTGATTTACTTTACTTTTGAAGCAGTTTATTATTTTACCCCATCAATTTGGATAATATTTGTTGCTGTGCTGTGGGAAGGATTACTTGGTGGAGCATCTTATGTTAACACCTTTCACAGAATATCGTCAGAGGTATTCTTTTCATTTTATATGTTTTTAAGATGGAATTTTAAGGTTCCTTTATGCTATGTAAATTTGTTATTTATTTTTCAGGCATCACCAGAAAAAAAAGAATTTTCAGTGGGCATCATTGCCTGTATGTCTGACTCTATTGGCATCACTCTTGCTGGAATAATAGCAATTCCTGTGCATAATGCATTATGCCAACTACCATTGTACAAATGAATGCACATATTGTTATTCCAGAGGCCTGACCTCTTTAGATTAACTATGAATTTAGAAACCATTTTCATTGTAATACATTCCATTTAATTTTTGGCTCTCTTTAAAGTACTTATGGTACAGTTAATTAATTATAGACGATCACTGCGAATGGTGATAAAAAAGCATTAATGGGTTAAGTTGAAGGTAGGGGAGCTTTTTATGAATTTTTAATGTTATTCATTTGTTGGAGACCAGTTAATCCATGACATTTATAGTTTTTTCAATGTATTTGTTTTATATTTATGATGTCAAGGAATTGAACAAACTTTTATAATCATACAAGGAAATAATTATATAAATTGGATTTATATACGTAATCAGTGTCTTTTATTTGAAAGTTGATTTCATTAGTAATCAATTTATTGTTTTGCAGATATCTCAATGAATACATTCCAATGTTTATTTTTAGTTCAATTTTCACTTTAAGTACATATCTCTATCTCTCTTTTATTCAAATGGATGAATTGTGGTGAAGGTAATCATTGATGTTCATTCAAATAAGTGATATTCAAGTACAGGTATACCCTGATTTACGTCGCTGTGAAGTTACAAGGGCATTTAACCCTTTGACTGCCAAATAAAATTGGTGACTTTGTCCGGCAAGTACCTACTCAAATGAAGAAATAATTTTTTTCTTTTTACCTTAAAATGTGTTATTCCTGTTTCCATATGCATGCATAGACATGGAAAACTTATTTTTTCACTATTTTATTATATACCTTTAAAACTAATGGATGAAACCTATAGAAATTTTAAAATTTCACATCACTTAATACATTACTTAACACTTTTTGTTTTTGTTGTCTGACCTCATGGATTTGAAATCTTTGTAGTCGTAGGCTCTACAACCCAAAAATTATTTCATTCAAACATACAGTAAACCCTCGATTTAACGGACCTGAAGGTTAAAATTCTTGTAGTGACTACTGCAAAAATTGCGAATTACAATCGCCTTTTATCCATAAAATGTTTACAGGAGAGAAAAACTCAAAGTTTCTGATATTAGTTTCAATTTGGCCACAGCGCTGTTTCTAAGTCTCAAGATCGCAAGAACGTTCTGAGAACGATCTTGAACAATGAGACAGCTGTAGTAGGCACTCCTGTAGAAGTATAAATCCATCTGCGAAATGGCACGGCATGTAATGGAAGCGATGTTTATTTGTGGGCTTAGGCTGTGTTCACACTACCGGTAATGCGAGCGCTGCGACGCAATTGCAAGCGAATACTGTGAACGCGTTATGATTCAAAGTTGTGCGTGAGACAAACTACATAAGCATTATTCTTATTTTGTTATTATGAAGAGGCTCTAGGGGATATAAATTATCCCGTTATAATAATAATCCATTGTATACATGATATAATCCGTACATTGGCTCGCGGACAGTATTGAATGCCAGCCAGCTGATCGTGGCTTCCGATGCTTATGAAGTCCATGGAGTTTTTTTTTTTTTAAGAGTGCCATTGGAGTTCTCAGAAATGTTTATTAAATTCCAGTGTTTTGTGACGAATAAATTAAAATAATTGGTTATTTTATGGCAAAGTCAGTGAATTAATTCAGATATAATCATACCATACGAAATTCACGATATTTCAGTGTCGAAAAAAAGTTTTCTGGAATTTAAAAAGTGATGTGGTTGTCTTTAATTCAATTTCGTAACGTACATTCGTGCAAATGCGGTGTTTTATACATTAATGATCATTACCATCAAAAAAGGAGGTTTTCTCATGTAGGTACAAGTGTGTTTTTGGAATCGAAAAATCCCATTCGCCATTTAATGGATACTAGGCTTTAACGGTTGACCCTTCCCCCTATTAGTCCATTAAATCGAGGATTTACTGTACTTAATAAATTCTTAAAATTTTATTGAAATTGGACAGGATTAAAATAATCCAAAGATAAATCACAGTGATGATTGATTGATTTTTTAAGTGTGTCGACTGCTATCGTTTTTTTGCACTGTCATCAACTGGACATAACACACAGAAGTAATGAGGGAAACCCGGTGCCGGCATTAGCCTATTCTTTACGAAAAGCACCAAGGGGGCCAACTACATAACATCCCTTCCAAAGGACGGAACGCTGAATTTGTGCGAGCTCCTTAAACCACACAAACTGGGCCAGGCGACCTCGGAAAAAAAATCCTACTTGCGCAGGATTCATGCCCACTGCCCCTTCGAGCAGCAGGCAAGTAGCAGCCAGTGTCCTAACCACTACACCACTGGCACCAGGGGCGCACCGAGAGGGGGGCTGACGGGCTTCAGCCCCCCTCAAAAGATCTCTTACTAGCCTTGTAAATGTGTACTTTCACAGGAAATATACTCTTTTGACTTTTTATATTTCTCTCAGATTATAATTTATAATCATTATACAGATACTTCTTGAATTATGCATATTTACGAAATTTCTAAAACTAGCAATTTACCCATGTATTTTCAGGGCTGAGCCCCCCTAAGAGAAAATCCTGGGTGCGCGCCTGACTGGCACCACCACGATGATGAGACATGCTTATAAATTATTGGCGAAAACATATTCCAGAAAATAAAAATCTGTCATTCCTGCTTTTAAATATCTCTTGAGTTATATCGAGATCATAAGAAATAGTGTTTAAAGTGTTTAAATATATTCTTTCCTAATATCAGATAATTTAGAATGTAGATCCATATAGTACATCATTTTCTCCTTTTTACTAACTGCCGGAGATCTATTATTTTGTTCAAAAAATTAAATGCATCACTAAGGATTTCTAATAATTCAAATCTTTCCTGCAAGGATTGAACATTTGCATCCAATATGACAAAATAGAAATTTATTTTGTAATATTTTTGGAATCCTGTGTTGTCTCATCCTTGTGTTCATATTAAATTTTTTTTCTTTCAAGGCTGAATTGATAAAATAACAGGAAATTTTGTATCAGCCTCAACATTTTCTGCAATTTCTTTTGCAGTTACTAAAACATTGCTAAATCTCTCGAACTCACCTCATGTGACAGCTCAGATTAAACCTTCCTAACTTGACTATAGAACATAAATACCTCTGAGGTTCCGAATGGTGCACAATTTCTTTTGTATGAGAATCAGCTTCCAAGAAAAGTAATTATTTTTCACAGAATTTCCTCTAAGCGAAGGATAAAATTTTCCTCTTTTCTGACTTTGTCAAGCACACCATCAAGAAACAGACTGATCCTCCTCCAACGGAAGCACAAAGAAAACTGATTAAGGGCAGTTCCATACTATTTTCATAAGAATACAAATGTTAATGCAGGAAGTCAAAGGAGCAGTGGCGTATCAAAAAATTTGGGGGTTCCCCCGCAGTAAATAATACAGTATATCTTAATTATTTTCCAAGCTGAATTACTTGTCATTGTTTGTATATCAATGAAGAATTCCATCTCCCTCACACAAATGCTACTGATATTTTGAAAAGTATAAAATTATAAAACATTTTAGTAATAAGTCTGTTTCTTTTATTAACTTTAATCTATTTGGAGGAATGGGTTCAAAATATTATATTATGCTAACAATCCTTATGGTGCCATAGAGAGACAAGAAAAATAAGACAAATTACTCAATGAGTATGCTTATTAACTTACAGTTATCAGTAGACACTGGTGGAGCAGTGGTTGAATACTCATCAATGATTTCAAGTATTGCGGGTTTGATTCCCGGCAGAGGTTGATGATATTTTATGGCTAAAAAATATGACAAGTATTCCTTTGGAGAGTAAGTGAAGTCGTCGATCCTGTGTATTGTAAGATGTCGGTGCATTTCAAAGAACCCCTTTTCGCATGGGACATTGGACACTGGAAAATTTTCCAGGCGTAGGAGCTAAGCCCATGGCATCTGTGATTAATCTCCCTTAGGGGGGAGGGAAATCCTAGGAAAAGGTGACATTTGCTGACTTGGGCTTACGTAAGATTTTTTATTTAAGAAATTTTTACTTTTAACATGCGATTTATGTGTCGCGACAGCTCGTCCACAGCAAGCTTCCAACTGCTTGTTACCCACATTTCGCCTGACATTAGAATTCTTTTCACCGTATTTAACTGATTTTTCAGTAATCATAACTTTACCTTGTTTGCTCTGATAAATTTTCCCTCATTTTGCTTTAAAAGAGCATTAAAATGCATTGCAATGCTATAAAAAGGCATTAGGAAGTCTTGGCATGTATAAGCACACATTTTCTAATTTTTATTGAAAAAGGGGTAGTTACAACAAACTCTTATGTAAGATGAGGGGAGGGGGTCACCCAAATGCTGACAGTTGCAGACATGGGGAGACTGGGAATCAAATATAGCTAAACATTTGCTGTTGTAATACTTGAACTCTTGCTTCACTTAGCAAGTAAATATAATATACACAAATAAGCACAATAATCTTCCCTAGCTATCATTATATATCGACGACTCTTACATACGAGGAGGATATAACATATAGGAGGATACTAATGTTTAGGCACTTCCAGATGTGCTGGAGATTCGAAACTTTTTTCATAGGTAGGATTTGTGCAAAACCGACTAGAAAAAATGAAAATCTTGAAAAAGTGCAACAATGCGGCCGCTAAAAGTTCGCAATTGTTTAAACAAATTTTCATGGTTTATGTATTTCCCCATACGCTACGGAGTTGAAATTTTTTTTATGAGTAGAATTCATATAAAAATGAAATCAGGAATATACAAATTTTGATATTTTAATTTGTTTGGCAGTTAAAAATTCTTAAATTTTAAACAAATAGATAACTGTTTAGACATTACGGGATGAGTTATGGAGCTGAAATTTTCAAGTTATGTACAAAGTAGTAAACTAGAACATAAAAAACATTTCAATTTTACCATACATGAATTTCGGCGGCCGTTAAAAATTATTTAAATTTAAACAATTAGAAAATATTATTTGACTTCTAGAAATGTTACAACTTGAAAATTTTGCTAAATTGTGTAGCAATAGTACTCCATAATGGAGAAAGTGTAAAATTTTTAAAATTGCAACATTTGGGAATTGTTTTAAACTATTATTTTTACATTTGGGGAGAACGAAAATCGCTGCGGAGGTGAAATCTTTAGAATTAAAAGAATATTTGTAATGATGAAATATCTGTCTGAAAAATGAATGTTTTTTCAAGGTGAGATGAAATTCTTGCAGAATGCAAGCACCTTCTACTAGTATGTAATACCCAAGTTGTGTTGACACATGAAAAAATACATTGGCATAAGAGCGAGAGATGTCTGAAGGCATATAATCATAGCCTATATCTTGCACTGGTTTTCGTGCCGAGAAATGCCTCTTCTCAGCATTGAGGGGCAGGTCTTACCTTGGGGATAGTGGGGTCCATCCCCACCAGAACTTTAAAAGCCAAAAATCATTCTTTTACATCTTAATTACGACATGTAACAAGTCTCCAAAGATATATATTATAACTGATTATAACCGCTGTCTGCCTGTTTTGAAGCCTCCTCAAGGTCACTTTCTCTCTCTCTGCCTCTCCCTCCCCTCCCTCCTTCACATGCGCTCGTCGTCTTCCCGAGCCTTCCTGATGGGCTGACGGGGATGCCTGAGAGCCATCCCCAAGAATGCAAAGATTTGGGTGATATTTGCGTTTCAACAATCAAGACTCCTCTGCACCCATGAAGTATGCATAAATGCGCATGCGCAGAATACCTCAGTGGGGATACCGCTGGCTATCCCTTCGCTCGCAGAGAGAGGCATGTGGACGAAGTACCATTTCTAGGTACTAGGAGGTGTTCTGTCACACCCTCCCTCTCTCTCTCTCAGGACGAAGTACCATTTCTAGGTACTTAGAGGTGTTACTGTCAGTCTCTCTCTCTCGTCGAAGAGCCTGTCCTGTGATTTAGCTAGTGAAGCGAGTGTTTATAGCATAACTGTGTGATTAAACCCTCATTTTTATGATGAACAAAGTAGATTTTTTATTGAAAAACAAGTTCAGTGCAATGACTTTCAAACAAAAACTGGAAGTGAAACATTTAGAACCACATCAACCTGTTGCCTTTGTTCTTGTCAACAAAAAATGCGAATTGGGCCAAACAGATTTTGCTGTGTTTTTACTAAAGGTTAAAAATTGTTATCTTGAAAAAGTATTTTAAACAATTTTAACAGATTAGCGCAGTTGTGGCCCATTTTGTTCATTAGGGATAAGTCATAGTATATGATTATGTGTATGACAGAATTGAACATTTTATAAAGGATTAGCTCTACCCACACTACATCTCTTACTTCTTGTTTCATTGTATGGTTAATTTTATCATTTTATTCTAGGAATCTAAAATATTGTTGTAATTAATTCTGAGGTAGAAAAATGGCCATCATTGTTATATTTAAAAATTATCTTCGTTTTTACTCAAAGCATTTATATTATAACATGTTTCAATGAAAATTAAGAAAAGGTTTGAATCCAGGGTTGTCAACTATTCAATAGGGAAATACCGGACAACCTATTTTTGGAGGATGTGTGAAAGTTATTTTTAGTTATTTCAAATTTTTACTTAAATAAACTTGTACAAATATCAGAAATATAAATTTTAAAATAATAAAACCAAACATGTGTACTACTTTCTGCGAAAAGAAATAAATATTTCAGTTTTTATCATAGAATTTTGCTTATCGAACGTATTTATTCAAATTCCACGTAAGCAAGTGCAAGTAGGAGCTAGCAATTTTAGAAGAAAATGTTTCAATTTTTACATGTATTTCTATTCAAATGCAAAATAAAAGAAGTATTAAAAACTAATATCTAAATTATATTACACGTGACACTGAGATATGGCGTTCCCGTCAAAATATTAAACGTCTTTTAGTTATAGCGGGAGCGAGAGAGACAGTTCCGTTGCTTAAAGAGATCACAAGCGCGCCGGTGAAAGAGAAGATTGATCGCATTGGGATTCGTGATTTACGGTGAGTTTGTGGCGGTACGCGACAATATCCTTTATCCTCATTTATTAAATATTATGTATTTTTCGATCCTAAAAATATTTATTCATAACTAACGAGCATAAGTCTTATCAATATGATAAACCCTCTAATCTACTTTTAGGCAACAAGTAAACTATCCATGTGAATCAAAACTTGTTGATAATTTCATTGTTCCAATCACTTTTTTAACCTCCATCTCTGTAATCTTTTTAAACTTGAAAATGCCTTGCTTGATAATGAATTACCTAGTTCATCTATCCTCTACAGGATGGCATTAAAATGTACTTTTACCATATCCCCTGATTCTGATTATTAATTTCCTTATCCTCTTTTAGATAATGAGCAGATATAATTTTTCTTTGGTCAAAAATAATTCTTTAAGTAGTTTGTTACGAAATTTCATCTGACCTGTCATAATGACTTAAGTAATAGCTACAAAATATCAACTAGAAAAAAATAGGATACATAAGCACCTGCAAATTTTTCCCGTAGGAATGCCGTCATAGGCGGCAAAGAAATGGAACTATGTAGTGTACATGTGTATCTTATAACCTTTACTTTTATGGTGTTTGCTGTGCTTCAGACACCCAATTTCTGCTGGCATTGAGAGGGTGACATTCATTTAGATAAGGCGTTGCAGGCTTCAATCTCCAGCATGACTTCATTCTCTAAAATTACACCTCACTTATTGAAAAGAGAACTTATTAAGTTCTGTTCACTTTCAACTGTTTTGTAAATGCAACCTCCACGTAGTTCCAGTGCTCATCACCTATGGCTCCACTCCCTACAGGAAAAATTTGCGGGTAGATAATGCTCAAGTACCAAGAATAGTGTAAAAGCATTTTTTGGATTAATAGGTTTCAACAAACATAATAGCTTTTAATAAAAACTTAAAATAGGTACCTAAAACTCTCTCAGGACCTTTTTTCATAGAGAAATAAAAATAATCACTTTTACCTAAGTAATAAAAAGCAGCCAACAAAAATTACAAAAATCTACTTACAAATGCTTGTGTAAGAGTTCATTTGAATTGAAGGAAGAGAAATTAGTTTCCTTCTATCTATGTCACTTGTTATTGAAATCGAAAGAGATGTTTATCTTGAAGTTTCTCTCATAAATGCCAACGATAATGCTATTGTATTATTTGGTCTCCTTCTTATGATGTTCATATTAACAAGATAGAAATAATTCAAAGAAAATTTATAAGATTAATTGCATATAAGCATGGTTACACATCTGAAAATGTTCCATGTGCTAGTTTAGTTGGGGCTACAAATGCTTTCCCTTCAACGTGGTCACTTTGAGTTAATGTTCCTGTATAAACAGAGCAATAATTATCTTGATTGTTCACATCTCCTTGAGAGAATTCAGTTTCATGATCCTTGAACGCATGCGAGATCTAGAAAACTTTTTGTTAAAGATTTTTACAAGACATCATATATATTATTCCTATTGCCACAATGATGTGCAGTGCTATTGATCTTCTGCTTAATAATGTTTTTTTCAATTGTATTGCTACTTCTTGTTGTACGAGACAACTTGATGCAAAACTAGTATTAGGCCACTTGCAACAATGGCGCCGAACCTGGTGAAAAAGTGACAAGAAATTGTACTAATACATCGTGTATATGTATATATATATATATACAGTGAAATCTTGATTTAACCTTCCCACATTTAGCAAAAACCTGTATTTAATGAATATTTTTTCAGGTCCCGACCAAACTGCATTTTTTACCTATTTAGTGAATAACCCGCATTTAACAAAAGAAATTTTTGTCCTCGATTTATCTCCCAAGCCACTTGCATTAATACAAATTGCCCCTCTTAGACTATGGCCACACGATCATAGCAGTGAAAAGTTGCCACCTCTATTGATAGGGAAATATGCGAAGCCAAGATGCTTTAGAAATGTTCAGACACTGCCATGTGAGTATTCTCACAATAAGAATGCATAGAGGACAAGTGGCATATTTAAAATGTTCCTCAGGTCGATTGATGCAAAGATGGGTGTAGCAAAGAGAATAATTATCTTGTTCATAGATAAGTGTCCAGCACAACCTCCAGATACAGAACGTTAAGGGGGTTTTTCCCAGAAATTGAATGAGTCATTTGCAGCCACTTGACTTGGGGATAATACACTGCATGAAAGCAAAGTACAGAAAGGCTTTAATGCAGAAAGCATTATAATACATGGAGAGAAGTCCGGAGTTAAAATTAAATATTTTCCAAGCAATACAGCTGCTTGGAATTCAGTGACACTAGAAACAATAGCCAACTGCTTCTGGAAAGCAGGATTTAACTCTAGCAATTTAGTGGAAATAGACGTAGACATTGAGGACATAAATGAAGAAGATTGGTATCAGTACTGACCTCAAAGAATTTGTTAGGTGTGATGATGATGTGGGTGCAACAAGACATCTTTAAGACATGGAAGAAATCTTCAATGATATGGAAATGGAAGACGAGGCAGAAGAAGAAGACAAAGAGTCAATTGCTACTTTTTGCGAAGGTATATGACTTCTTTCAATATGGAAAGTGGAAGTTTAAAGCAATTGAACAGAGTGGAAAGAGACCTTGTGAATATTTCCCACACCTGCCAGAAAAAGCAAACAACTTTGCTGGATTACTTCAATGAATAACTTCTCTTTTATTTTAAAGTATGCTCAGTATTAATTTATTCTGTAATCTGTTTGTGGATTCCACTGATTATTCTATTTTTAATCCAATATATTCTTTATAGATGCCTGATGCAGTTGTTCATGAAGAAAAAGAGGAATAATGGATACATGTGTTTACTTAATATGATTCCATAATTAGAGTGCAAAGTGCACAGTTTTTATGTAATTGTGTTTATTTATTGATTAGTAATTATTAAAAAGCTAATTTATTATTGATGTTTTTCAGCAGTTTCATTTAAAACTACGTATATATAGAAATAATACAACAAGTGTAGTGAAAAATGAGTAATTTCTTGATGTAATTTAGCATAACCACTTAGTGAAAACCTCAATTTAGCATAAGAAAACCCATGCCCCCAGATATTCGTTAAATAGGGGTTTTACTGTATTAGTTTAGCTTAGCTTCAGGAGATTGTCTTCTTCGGCTCCTGGGTTGGTTTTTTTCCACATTCTCTTTGGTCGCCCCCAGAAGCATAGCTAGGTTCTCCTTCACCCAGGAGCAAGTCACAGACATCCACCCCCCTCCCTTTGCTCCCTCTACAATTTTACAGATCAATGTAATGTGGTGAATATGGTGAAAGCCCAAGCATACCATACTAAATTTAGCATATATTATAATATTATTATTTTTTATAAACAGTAACGGTCATTTTCAGTCCATAAGTGCGCCCCTACAGCCCTGTGCCCGGGGGCAACTGCACCCTTCTGCTCCTCCACGCTCTGCCATGGTCACCCTCTCGGATTGGGTTGGATTGTGTTAAGTTTCATTTATTTTCCTCGTCATCTTCATCCCAATTTCTATCTGAGTAGTTTCCTCGTGTCTTCTTTGCCCCCCCAGCTTGGGTTAAGTTGATGGTTGAAGTTGGTTTTTTCTAAGTCCTCTTTGCCACCCTTGGGTTGGATTGCGTTAACATCATTTATATTCCTCGTCGTCTTCTACCTCTTACAATTTCGAAAAATATTCCACTCGCATAGCCATCCTCTCCTAAGCACCTTCCCCCGCCTATACACAGTCACTCTTCAATATTGCTTGATATTTCGCCAACACATCCTTAATCGGCTCCATTTCAACACATTAATTTCTTGATCTAATTAACTTCCCTCGTACCGTTACAGTCAAATCACGTACGAAACTCGGATTTTCTAGGACCACGTAGTACTTTCTCTCGTCAATTTTCGCGCCACCTACCCCAGGCGGCCTCTAGGTCAGTAAAATAATTTTACAGACCTTGGGCGGACTAATACTAATTTAACATAATAAATAACTAATAATAATAATTTATGAAATATTATATTTATATGATTATTTATTTTTCTTGCCTGTATATCGTTCAACTTTTGTATTTTTTTCCTTTCTTTTTCTCTAGGATGCAATTGGGTCAGTCGCCCATGCACTAATAAATAAAACATGAAAACTTCAAAATATTTCTTAATTCCTCGCAATAATTAGCGAGGCAATCTAGAAGATATATCGATTGCCTCTACACCGAGTTAAAATTCCTTATCAAGCTAAACTAATCCTTCATAAAAACTTAAATAATAGTGCTGCTATAATTAAGTCTTGAGTATACGTACTACATTACCTCTTTGTGCGCGGTGCTACAATGAAACCCAAGTTGTTTAATAACTCAATTAATTGCTGATTATTATTAGTAATAATCGGGAAGTTACCTTTATTCCTAAAATTTTTAAAATGATCAGCTATTCATTGCACTACATCTCAGATACCCATTGCCCGGAGGCCAGAGGGGATCAGCAGATCGTAAAAAAAGTTAATTGCTTTATTTCAACCGTTTGGCATTGCTATGTCGAGTTATGTTAAAACGCTTTTATACAATTCGCGCTATCCTTAACTTACCTGCCACCAACTCTCAGCAAATCTACAATGTTGGCAATGTAACATGTTGACGTTTGTTTTTATCCGCTCAGTTGTTATTACGCCAGTGGACGTTCGCCTGTCTTTTTGAAATGGGTAGGTTGCGGACCAGTGTTAGAGTGAGGTTGATTTCTGTGTGTTGCCACTCATTTATGCTCTAACACTAAAATCCATTTGAATCCTAATTTATTAACACCAGAAATTTTAAAATTTTGGTGTTCATGCTGGTGCCTAGCTGACTGAATGTTTTTTCTGTCATAAAAATGATGGGATTTTTAACAGTCGTGATAGTAGTAGAATTCATTGGTTATGCCTGATTTTTTTTAAAGGAATGGTAATCTCACGGCTTCGCAGAAATTTAATATTATTGCGAATTTAACTTTGCAATAATGTGGAGAATAATTTTGTTGGCAATTACGGGTTCATGTTTACGCATGGAAGATGTATGCTTTCAAAATGATGGAGTACCATGCGAAACGGATAGCAACAGTGATGACAAGTCGCATTTTGCGAAAGGTAAGTTGTTTTATTCATCAGTAGTTATTTATGGATTTAATGAAATACATTTAGAAATATTGATAGAAATGTTTGGTCAGAAAAATATTTCTAATTATAACTCTGAATAATTGAATATTGTTAAAAGTTGTGAAGAAACTCCTTATCATTCAAAATAAGTAGTGTTTTCACAACTTTTAACATCATCTTCACCGTAGTCTCCATTGTCATTTATATAATTGAATGTTATTTCGCTTCAGAATACCCATTTGAAAAATATGTGAAGTACATTAAATTTGCTCGCCAAAACTATATGCCTGATGATTTCACGAATTGTTTGATGTACAGAAGTATATTTAAAAAGGATCTGGCTCCCTTCAAAGGTGGAATCTCCATGAAAATGGTCGAGTCCGTGAGAGACAGGTAAATTCGGCATTAACGTTATACATTGTTTAATGTAGGCGTAGTAATCGTTTTGATTGAAATTTTCCCTTCTGGTTTTCATTAATAGTATTGAGCCATTTCAAAAACTACATCTCTCAAAACTTATCCTGCATTTTGACAAAAATTTGGACAACTATCAAACGCCATGTTTATATTGGAAAATTAACTGCTGATTGAAAAGTGTTGCTAAAGTCTTGCTAATCATCCTCTCTATAGAAAATTATTTGAAAAGTAGACCATATTGTTTATTATTTATTTAAAATAATATCATTCCATATGGTCGAAAACTTTTACACTAATGCTGCTGTTGGATCTGACAGACACAACATGACAAAATGGAGTTTCAGCACATGCAAGGATTGAAATTTGGTTACAAGACTAACTATAGACAGATGATGTGGAGGTAGTGAGTGTTGTAGTGATGCAGCTGATGACTATCAGATGTGAGCAAAGAAACTAAATTGAGTTGGTCTCATAGACTTAGGAAGGGTTGAAGTGGCAGAATGGCTTCCACACCGATCCTGGGTTCAAATCCGGCAGATCACCCTGAACCCTACATATGTAGTTTGAGATGAACGTGCAAGTCACCACTCCATCTTTTGGAAGGGTTTAGCTGTTGCACCCTGTGGTGCTCTTCGTAAAAGTAGGCTAATGTGAGCTACAGGTTTCCCTTCTCCCTCCCGTGTAGAGCAGTGGTTCTCAAGTGCAACCACCAGAATGTTTTAATGCAGCCACCAGTAAAATTATATTTTAAACATAGGAATAATGAATATGCAGACTGCAATGGATACTGTGATGTCACATTTTTTATAATTAATATTTGTTAATGTTATTTTACCCGGTTCAATTTTTAGGTTTCTTAGCTAGAATATCAAACATCACTTAGACCCTAAATTTAACAATGCAGCCATCACAAAATGTTTGGCTCTCTGAGAATCACTGGTGTAGGGTCATCTAAGTAAAGTTACGGCAATAATAGCCCAAGAAGCTGATTCGCCAGAAAAACACGATCATAGACCCAAAGTCAGCTCTGCTCAGGGTTAAATAGAAAACATTTGAAGTGTACTCAAGAGATCAAGTATTATGGATGTATTTGCACTGGGTTAACAAAAGGGTAGTGTGGGTGGCTAAATGCCTTAAACCCAGGGAACTTCTTTTTGCATCCCTAACTAAAGATATAGCTATGCTAATTTATATTAGTTCTTAAAAACATTTGCTGTGGCTGATATATGTATGTTTAGAGGCTGATTTCCCTTTCTTTTTATTTTTTCTAATTTCTGATTTTTAGAGGAACAAAGTACCAAATCATCAACCATAGGCTTTACAGAGAACCTGACTGTATGTACCCTGCCCGATGTAATGGAGTGGATCATTTTCTTTTGAAAGTCATTCATAAAATACCTGATGTGGAATTCATTCTGAATACCAGGGATTCGCCTCAAATTTCAAAACATTACAGTGTACCTAAACCAGTATTTTCATTTAGCAAGGTTATTTTTAGAACTATTTCATTTTGTCAAAGTCCATGGCCTTTATTACTATTAGCAAATACATAGAGAAAATTATCTTGAATTTTGATTTTTCAGACTGATCATTATTATGATATTATGTATCCTGCTTGGTCTTTTTGGGATGGAGGTCCAGCAATAAGCCTCTACCCTCAAGGCCTGGGTCGGTGGGATTTGCACAGAAAACAAATTTCCAGAGAAGCTGATTTGTGGCCTTGGGGAAGAAAAAGAAAATTGGCTTTCTTCCGTGGATCACGTACTAGTTCAGAGAGAGATCTTTTAATCCTTCTTTCACGTCAGAGACCTGAATTAGTTGATGCACAATACACAAAGAATCAAGCATGGAAATCTGATATGGTATGTTTCTCTACAGTGTAAGGACGAAAATTATTTCACACTTTTAGCTTAAGTGGAAATACTGATACTAAGGATGTCAGCACTTTCATTCTTTCTCTGCCCATTTTCTCAAACACAAATTTATAACCAACCATTTCAATGAGTGAATGAACTATACCTATACTGAATATGTGTGTTTGAAATATACTCAGAATATATACAAATGATGTGTTCTTTACCAAACTAGGGGGGAGCCAGTGGTGTAGTGGTTAGAACACTGGTTGCTAATTGCCTGCTGCTTGAAAGGGCAGCGGTTATGAATCCTGCGAAAGTACTTAGGATTTTTTCAAAGGTTGCCCAGCTCCATTTGTGTGGTTTGAGGAGACCGTGCAAAGACAGCGTTCTGTCCTTCGGAAGGGACATAAAGCTGTTGGTCCCCTTGGTGCTCTTCATTAAGAATAGGCTAATGTCAGCGACGGGTTTCCCTTCTCTCTTGTGATTGTGTTTGGTATGGAAGGAGTTATGGCTATAATAATCCAAGAGGTTGATTAGTCAAATACACAGACACAAACACATTTAACAAACTAGAGAGCTATTGAATTTTGTCAGAATTATGATGTTCAATAAACAATTATTTTGCAAACGATTCCCAAAAGTGAACTAAACTTCCCTTCTCAATTGGCTTATAGCATTTCGCAGATGTTGAAACAACTGATGGCATAATTCATTGGGATGTCCCTTTTCAACAGTTTTAAGCCATAAATTCTCTAATTATGATTTTATTTTATATCCATTTTAAATGCGTCATCCTCAACTTTAAAATGGCTGATCATTTAGAGATAAGAGGTACAACAGCAAAGGAAAAGATATCAAAAGGAATTAGGCATAGAATAACTGTGAAATCAGTAGAAAATTCAATATCATTGAAGCAAAGTACATAGATGGAAACGCTTAAAGCAAAAACTTGAAAGTGCTTAATCGAATCAGAAATCATTCAGTGGTCCAAAATGTGGCCACTTTCATGATGAAAAAACAAACAAAACATTTGAGTTCATCCATACTCGGAGACAGTGTGAAATGCCAATTTCACATGAAACAAACTCAAAGCACAGAAAATTGCATGTGGACTAAAAAGAAATTTAAGGCCAGTAATGGTTGGTGCATGGGAATGATGTGATGGAATGGTTTTCCCTTATGCCGAAAAACTTCTCTGTGCCCAAAATTGCCTGCAGACATCAGTGAGAAACTTCTTGCCTATGAAAAACTTGTAATTTGTATAAGAATAACCAACCTTTTAAATTAAGTAGACAATACTGATGAAACTCTAGTTTTCTTCGATATGCCATTTACTGTATTAACCCAAAAGGAAGATGAGTTTTTTCCAAAAATTTAATTTTGAAAATGAAATTTGGAGACAACGTTGTACAGAATGGAAATAAGTAATACTCCTGAACTGTAAAATAATCCAAGTGAGCAGTCGCACGTCAATAAGAGAAAAATAGAGGGGGAAAAAAATAAATTTATACTTACAAGTTTGCAGGATGTTGGCCTACGGGCACCTGTTGTCAAAAACTAGCCTAAATAGAAAAGAAAAGGACACACACAAACGCACAATCACTGTAAAAAGTCATTAGATACGTATTTCGAGAGCTAAGCTCTCATCTTCAGTAGCTGAAGTCATATGGATTGTTTTGGTTTTGTCTTGTGTATTTTACGTTCCTGGTGAAAGTGAAAGGAGCGAAGGGGGGTGAGGGAATTCCTAACAGTCAACATGTAGAGGGGTGAGTAAATACACAAGACAAAACAATCCATATGACTTCAGCTACTGAAGATGGGAGCTTAGCTCTCGAAATACGTATCTAATGAGTTTTTCCAGAGTGATTGTGCATTTGTGTGTGCTTTTCTTTTCTATTTAGGCTAGTTTCCGACAACAGGTGCCTGTAGGCCATCGTCCTGCAAACTTGTAAGTATAAATTTATTTCCCCCCCTCTATTTTTATCTTATTGACATGTGACTGCTCACTTGGATTATTTTACGGTTCAGGAGTTTTTATTTATTTCCAAAAATTTAGGCAAAAATATTAGGAATCGTCATAAATTCAAGTACAAAGTTTTAAACGCTGCACAGAATACCCTGAGGTAAACTATATGTTCATGAAAATGCATTTATTTATATTTAATCGGTTGGGTAGGAAATTTGATACATATGGCGTTGAAAACGACTGCACAAAGATTGCCAACATTTTATGCATGTCTTGTTGCAATTTAAATATATTTGTTACTTTTCAATTTGTGTGCCAGCAGCAGACGATAAGTAAACCTGCAGTTTGAAGAGTATAACCTCTATGAGAGCATGCAATTGATACAAACTTGGCTAAGTTTTAACATGAAGTGAGGACTAGTTATTATTTTGAGCAGTTTTAAATAAGTTACCCCAAATCTTAGGACTGAAATGACAGAGAGAAGGAAAGTATCTCTGTAAAAGGTATAAAATGAAGTTTTGATAAAAATTTCAAGCTAATGGAGATGCATTATGCTGAATAATTAAGAAGCCAGGAGGAAATGTGATGGTGGCAAATGTGTGAAGGTGGAAGCAAGCAAAACAGAAACTTGAAGGTGCTAACTCAACACAGAAATCATTTAAGTGGACCCAAATGAGATCGATTTCATGAATTATAATTATAAAATGTAAAATTTGTGTGTAATCAAGGAACCTGTGTTGCAGGAAGTCATTAACTGAACGCTCATGAATTATCATGATCACTAAACTTCCCTTGGCAAGAATTCAAGGCTAGTAATGGTTGGTGTATACGGATGATGCATCATAATGGTTTTTGCCTGCGACAAAGAACTTTTGACTACACAGACAAACTTATTGTTTTCCAGAAGCATGTAATTGCCTTGCAGAAAATTCGTGATTACCTTCCAAGCCAAATGGATAACGCAGACGAGACACCTATTTATTTTGATATGCCATCCAATTACGCAGTTAACTGAATAGGGGC
The DNA here is from genome assembly GCA_028673005.1 of Tanypteryx hageni. Lineage (NCBI taxonomy): Eukaryota > Metazoa > Arthropoda > Insecta > Odonata > Petaluridae > Tanypteryx > Tanypteryx hageni. Next base: position 94,012,291 of record CM054120.1, read on the forward strand.
AAAAAATGTCATTATAAAAACTTGGGGGAATGAAAAGATGTGCATTATTGTAATTCTGGCAGTGTTAGGGGCTGACACAAAGTTATCACCATAAGTTATTTTTAAAATTGGTATTAGAGTTTTTTCCTGAGTAGACCTTGTTTTTTATTGTGGTCCTCTTAAATTCAAAGTCGTCTTCCTTTCAACTTAATGCGGTAATTAGACGCAATGAAAAATATGAAAAATCTGTGACAATAATTACAAATAAGGAAAAAATGTGAGTTACAGCAATGTTGGCTGTTTAGCAGATAGAAAATTGCTACCATATTTTATCCTAAAACGGAAAACAGTGCTCAAGGATCAAATGCCTACTGGAATAATAGTTATATGTCATGAAAATGGATGGATGTCAAAATAACTTATGAGAGACAGGTTACACTAAGAGCGCTATTAATAAAAAGAGGGATGCTTAAACAAGATGCTTTAAAAGAACACACAACTCCTAAAATTAAAGACTCGAATGCAATAAATACTGACCTTGTTATAATACCAGGAGGAATGACATCACATATTCAAGTTCTTGATGTTGCTGTCAATAAGATTTTGAAAGATAATTTAAATTGTTTATATTCCAAGTAAGAAAGAACTTAAATATGCCTACTGTTGCAATGCTCTGCCAATGGCTCAAGGCATTGTGGCAACAGATAAATCCAGAAGTAATAATGAATTCATTTAAGAAGTGCTGCTTATCCAATTACATGGATGGAAGTGAAGATGATTTTTGTGGGAGTCTATGGACAAAGTTCAGAGTGATAAAAAATAGGGAGAGTGAGGACAATGGTGAAGGAAGTATAGAGAGTGATGATGACTGATATAATACCTGTGATATTCAAGAAAATTGTGAGATCCAATAAAAATTTCTGCTAGTTTTGTAACTTTTTAAGTTTTGCAGGAATCGTATATAATTAGGTCATAATATCATTTTTCTGTTTTGACTACTAAAAGGGGGTTTTCTTAGATTCAAGGTCATCTTGGATTTTGATAAATACTGTATGCTCTCGCCACATTTTTCAATTATCTTTCCAAACATTTTTCATCACTGATACTTAATTTTTTATTTATGCTTCGCCCTTGCTCTCTAGTTTCTTATTTGCTTATGCCATTACACTTCTTGCTTTTCAGTCTGATTATTTCTTCTTCTCACTGTTTCTATGGTGGAATTTCTTCCTTTAAAATTTCATGCATAAGTTCCAACTTAGATGGTGACTTTTTAATTCTGATGAAAATCTGGCTTATTCTAGGTTAATCTATGCTAAATTAGATTTTGTCTACTTGATATAAGTGACAAAGAGATTATTGATATTGAGGAGTAATGGTTACAGTATTTACCCAAACATCTTAGTATGACATGATATAACTTGCTGAAATATGGCTGAATTGGTTGCAGCACTTTGACTTAAAAACATTTATCTACATCAGAGAACAACAACCCACAGGTGCCTTGGATCCCATGGAAGGGCTTCCAGTTGCTCCGCTGAAATATTGTTTTATTATTAAAAATGTGATGTGTCCGCACATGACTTTCTCCATACAGAGTACTGAATATGATTGCAATAGTATCTACAAGTTTATCTCAAAATCAGCATCCTCAATAATAATTATCAGCAATTACACATGAATAATTTTTAAACACTTTGAATAACTTTCACAATGAAGAAGGGGAAAAAATTATTTGTTGCTATGGATAACTAAATATTGATTAATGATTAAAATTAGTGTTGTGGTGCTGGGATCTCTGCCAATATTTCCAAGAAAATTTGTTTACAAAATATGATGCTGGATGGCATTAGAATAGTTTTGATCAAAATTAAAATTACCCTTGGCAGCGTAGCCATTGCGACCAACAATTAGGAAATTTTATCATAGCTATGGAAACAAAAGTATCACTTAACAGAGCACATAACAAATTCAGACAAATAATCAAAATGGAAGTTCTGTTCACAAGGATTCATGGGTGGTATGCGGGGGTGGCATTATATAGGGTGGTGCTAAATTGAGGTTTGACTGTATTTCCGTTGAAATCTTGAATTCGATTTATTCAAGAATACAATACTTTCTCCTCTATACTACATATGGAGAAAGTAAAAATTGTGCATCTATTCATATGGTGTCTCCTAAGTCTTAGAAGGTTCAATTTTTAGGATTTGCCAAGCATATGTGTGTTACTAGTTATTGATACATAATGCCAGGATTAGACAATCAGCTGGACCATGCCAAGTGTCACATTATTTGTGTATGCATGTAAAACCCTTAATAGATACATTTTTATTTGGTACCTACTGCCTTTATTATCAAAAGTAGCCTTAATTAATGGGAGAACTTACTTTAATTATAAAACTCGGATTTATAATCAGATTATTCTTCACTAGAATTTTACTTGTTATCTAAGTTTTATTTATTGGCATTATATTATTTTATATTTTAGGATACTTTATATGCTCCTCCAGCTGCTGAAGTACCATTGGAAAGCCATTGCCATTATAGGTATCTATTTAACTTTCGAGGAGTTGCTGCCAGCTTTCGATTTAAGCATCTTTTCCTTTGCCGCTCATTGGTGTTTCATGTTGGAGATGTGTGGATGGAATTTTTCTATTATCGAATGATCCCATGGGTTCATTACATACCTGTGAAAAGTACAGCTACAAAAGAAGAAATAAGGTGAGACTTTCCACTCATACATTACTGATAAACTTTATTATTATTTTCATTGATTAGAACTTATCAAAATCATAGCTACAGTATAAGTGGGTCTCATGTTTACTAATGTAAGTTTTAGAAGTATTTTGATGGATCTGCTTTCTTTTTTGCTGTCTAATATGAAGAAACTTTGGTCATTGTTTTGCTTTGTATTAGTTTCTCATTTGAGAACTATGTTATCTTCAGTTAAAATCACACTTATGAAAAAGAATAGATATTTTATGTTGATTCACTTTCCTTTTATTCGTATGACAGTTAATAATTGTATTAATATTGAAATAAAGATTTCATTTATTTACTTTTCTGGACATGATAAAAGCTTGCTCCTTAAGAGAGTGGTAACTATAGTATCTCATCTAATTATCTTTTAAATCCAACCATTTCTTCTATGGACCATATTTTTTATTATGAACCAAGGCATCTGTGTTGAGTTTCCTTTAAAGAGACCAATATTTTAAGCATGCAAACTTTAAAATAGTTTGTGTAAGAAAGCTTCATACAAATTTTATTTCAGTGACTGTCTTTCTGAATGTATCTGAAAAATTGTTTAATATGAGACATTTTACTACCCCATAAATATGATAATTATAATTTAAAAACCAAATGATCTTACCTTCAGTCTATAAGACAGGCTGATTTTGGAATTCATTTTTTGGAAAAATGTTCTGAGCGAGTATGGAGTGAATGGTTGGTTGCTGAATGCAATAAAGGTAGTGTACACTGGAAGTAGGGCATGTGGAATGGTGAATGGCATGATGAGTGATTGGTTTAGAGTTGAGCAAAGTGTACGACAAGGATGTGTCATGTCCCCTTGGTTATTTAATGTGTTCATGGATAAATGTGCGAGACAGGCATGTATGGATATGGTGGGTGTTAAGGTTGGTGGAGAGAATGTTCGTGTACTTTTGTATGCTGATGATGCTGTGTTAATGGCTGAGAACCCAGGAGAATTGCAGAGAATGTTAGATAGCCTGCATGATACGACTGTGAGAATGGACTTAAGGATAAATGTGGCCAAAACCAAGGCAGTTGTGTTCGATTGGGAGAATGAGGTGAACGACTGTCAATTTAGCATAAATGGTGGAACGATTGAGGTAGTGGATGAATTTGTATACCTTGGTAGAATGTTAAGTAAAAATGGTAGAGTAGATGGGGAAATCAAAAGGAGAGTGAATGCTGGTAGAAAGGTGGCAGGGAGTGTGTGGTCGATTGCAAAGAATGAATGGTTGTCAAAAGAAGCAAAAGTGTCTGTATACAAGAGAGTTTTAATGCCTACCTTGCTGTATGGCAGTGAAACATGGATGTGTCAGGAGAAGCATAAAAGTAGTTTGAATGCAGTTGGGATGGGATACATGAGAAGAGTTTGTGGGAAATCTAGGAGGGACAAAGTAAGGAATAATTGGGTGATGAACGAATGTGGTATGAAAGCTAGTGTGACAGATCTGTATGAGAGAGGTCTGCTGAGGTGGTTCGGACATGTAGAAAGAATGGAGGAGAGTAGAATCACCAAACGAATATATGAAGGAGGAGTGAATGGCGAGAGAGGGAGAGGCAGACCGCGCAAGACTTGGTTGGATGTGGTTAGTGAGACTCTGAGAAAAAGGGACGTGAAAAGTATGAGGAATAAAAGGAAATGTGTGACTCAGTGTATGAGTGTAAGTGAAGCAAAAGAAGTGTGCAAGGATAGAAGTGTGTAGAGGAAGGTGGTGGGTTGGTAATTGGCAGACATATGGCATGGCTTACCCCGCAAGGGAAAGCGTCAAGGTGTGGTGTTGTTGTTGTTTTTTGGAAAAAAAGTGCATCTTATAGCCCAAAAAATATGGTAATTATAATTTCAAAGCTAAATGAATTGTGTGATTTCAAAACTAATGAACTCCCTAATCCTTTTAAGATGTACAGGTATGCCTCATTTAGTGCATATTTGTTTAGCTCAACTTTGATATTCATTCATTCATTCTAGTGTTCTCTCTTACAACAGATCCTACTAATCGTTGATTGGTTGGACTAGGGAATATACACACATGATATGGTGGTTTCCCATTGCCTTTCACACCGGACACACACACAGAAGGGAGGAGGGAAACCGGCATTTGCCTACACTTTGTGAAGAGCACCAAGGGAGCCAACTGTTTAATGTCCCTTCTGAAGGATGGAGCATTGACTTTTGCATGGTCTCCTCAAACTGCTCAAGTAGGGGGGTGGGTGACCTTGGAAAAAATCCCACTTTCGCAGGATTTGTGCCTGGTGCCACTTAGCGTAGCAGGCCAATGCCCCTCCCACTATACCACGGACACTCCCAACTTTGATATAGCACATTTATATATTTTTTAAATTTAAAGATGAATTTCCTAAAAGGCTACTGTCTGCTATTATGGTTTCAACTTTTTTCTTACTTTTCTGATCAAATGATACACAGTTATGTTTTACACATTAATTAAACACAACTTTTGTTGTTTTTTATACATTTATTTGCTTTATTTCTATTTCACTTGTTCACTTTTATTTTGTTTTTAATTGGTTGTCATGATTCTACAGCCTTTTGAAGTGATGCAAATATTAGAAATTTTACACTTATTAACATTACTGTTGGGATGAATAGTATAGGGTTCACCTTGGGTGGGTTTTTGCTTTGTCATAGGTTAAACTAGGTTCATGACTGAATTTTAACTTTCGTGATTAGTATTCATTTATTATTCTAAGGCAGAGATGGCAGAAAATCTCCAATAGTCACAACAAGGTTATTGGTGATACCTGAAACAAGTACTTTTTAAATGCTTGTTCTTGAATTTTTTTCAGTCACAAGACAAGCTCGATAGTTCCGATGCATCATGAAACTGCTTACAAGTGAAGCCAGTATCCAAGTTTGATATGTTTGATTAGGCAAAAATGCCTTTCATTCTCCAAAAATCAATAGTATCACTTATGAATCTTATTTATTCATAATTTAATAAAAGAATGGCTAGCATAATTTAGTGGGATACTGACAAGTTTTTTAAATCGATTCCTTGAAAATAAATTTTTTTAATTAGCTATTTTTCGAATGACACACTTCTTGAAAAATTACATTTTAAAAAGCTTGAACGAAAAAGAATTTATTTAGAAAAAATTTAATTATGTAGCTTATTTAATAGCCATTTGAAACCTTTAAAAATTTTATTTGCAAGACTTTTTCATTTTATTTTCATTCAGATGATGTGATGATCTTGGAAAACAAGGGAATTAAGGATGAAAGGGAATGGGTTAGGCAATTTTGGTTATTACTTAAGGAAAACAAATTCATTTACTATTGGTTCTTTCAGTGTTGCTCTTATTTCAATAATTTTGTGATCGTTTTAGAATTTGAACTTATTTCAACTTTCACTGTTTTCTGTAACTCTTAATTGAAGTTGTGGTTTTTAATTTTAGTTATTTCCCTATTTTAAAATGGATGCCTATATCTAGCAAACACTATATCATTGCCATGATTAAATAAGGTTAAAAAATTGTATTTCAACATTTTAGTGGTGACTGACTAGTTTCTCAAAAATTAAAACAACACTCATTCAAATCTGTGAAAATGTCAAAATTTGATTTTCAAAATACGACTTTTGAAATGCTATTTAGTGGATTGATTTTCGAAGAATTTTCCTTGACCCAATTTAGTGTGTTCAAAAATTGTCCTCTAATTTTGTCTTTGTTTCAGGGAGCTTATTGAATTTGCTATGGAAAATGATGAAGTATCACAACAAATTGCAGAGGAAGGATATAACTTTGTATGGAACCACTTGCGTATCAAGGACATTAAATGTTATTGGAAAGCTCTACTGAAGAAATATGCTAAACTTCTCAAATACAAACCAATGAAAGATCCAAAATTGAAAGAAATAAAACAAACCTGATTTCCAGTTATCCGTGTAAAATTCTTCTCCTATTTTTAATGTTGTTATCATTTTTGTTGTACTTTTGTTTCAATCAAGCATTTTTATGAGGAATGTTTGGTAATTAATAACATTTTGTCATTTCAAATTGTAAGTATATTTCATTTAAAAGAACTGTACATGATGCTAATAAATGTGGCATTTAAATGTATTCTTACAACTTTTATAATAAAAATTAAACATTATTATAACGTCATATTTATTGTGCAATTATCACCACTACTTGCCTCAGTCAATTTTTTCTTGCATTTTATACTTGCATTTATAATATGCTCAATATTTAAAAATTCACCTATCACAAACATCAATTTATAAGAATTGAACTTAGACAAACCTTGGGAAGTTTTCTGGAAATATCTACTAGATCAGTAATCTCCACTTCACTGATAACGAAATGTACGATGCAGGATATCATATTATCCCTAAATTAAAGAAATTATGGCCTGTTTTATGAACCTTCGGTTTTACACCCCTGAGAGAGACATCACCATTAACAAAAATCTTCTTCATTTCAAAGGAAGATTGGGTTGGGTTCAGTATATTCCAACTAAAAGGGCTAGATTTGGAATCAAATTTTTTGTTCTTTGTTAGGCGAAAAGCGGATACGTGTGGTCCAACATTATTTATGTAGGAAAAGGGACTGTTCTTGCCATGGACTTCAAAATTATTCCTGTGATGTCACAAGTAGTGATAATGCTAGTGAAGCCGTTGTTGGACAAGGGCTACTGCTTGATGATGGACAATTTTTATACATCGCAGCAATTAGCACTTATTGGTTTTGCGCTTGGCTGACACACATGGAACAGTGTGCCTAGTAAGAAAAGAAATTCCCCTAGGGAGAAAAAATTAAAGGAAGGAGAACTTGTGGCGTATAGGAGGGGGAAAGTGATTGTCATTCGATGGAGGAATATGAGAGACGTTGCAATTCTCTCTACTGTGCACAATACAAAGATGGTGACAGTAGAAGGAAAGAGTGAGAAAACAGTGAAAAAACCAAAGGCTGTCATTGATTATAATAAGACAATGGGAGGCATTGATAGGGTGGACCAGCATTTAGCTGATTACCCTATCCCATGAAAGCGTGGGAAAAAATATTATAAGAAATTCTTTTTCCACCTCTTCGATATGGCTGTGTGGAATTCCTTTGTGCTCTACAAAAAGACTGGAGGAGAGCATGAGAGTACAGAATGAGACTGAAAGAACAAATTATTGAGGTGTATAACCCCAATGTCACTTCCCCTAGGGCAGAACACCCATCTTCCACACCACATCCCCCTGGCCTCTTGGGAAGGCACTTCCCAGACCTCTTAACACCCACTGAGAAGAAAAAGGCCCACAGTGAGCAATGTGTATTGTGTGGCCAAAAGTGAGATGCTAGGGGAAAGTGGATTAGGAAGGAGACCAGGTACTTTTGCCCAACATGCAACATACTGCTGTGTGTGGTTCCATGTTTTCAAGTTTACCATATATGAACTTCCGTTTCTAATGTTATATGTAGTATGTATATGGCTCTTGTGAATTATTTAAAAGTTATAATTAGTAAATTGTTAGAGCCTTTCATTGAAATTTGTTTTGAATTGTAACATTTTCATGTTTATGGCAATTGTAGAAGTAATTTCTATTGTATATATGTAATATAGCATATTCATGTGTTATTATGGGTTTTAATCAGGTATTATACATTGTTCTATTGCTTTTATGTCCTGTTTCCGCTATAATTAGAAGATTAAAAAAATTAAAATGTCAGCTCCTTGATTTTTGTAATAAAAACACTTAAATTTCTAAGTACAATAAAATAAGTTATAAATGAAAAAAAATGAAAGCATTTTTGTATTTGTCTCCCTATGATGCTTCCAAAACTTTAAAAAATGACTTTTTTGACCATATATAGTAAAAAAATCTTTCAGGTAAGCGGTTAACAAATGATTTTTGTGGAATAATGCATCCCATTCATTATGCAGGGTATTTCTGAACAGTAAGAATAATTCTTCTTGCTCATTTTGAATCCAAGAAACTTCAGAACAGTCACAACATTAAAAATCTTTGTTCTTTCTCACAAGGAATCAAAACTTTCAGTGCTATATAAATAAAAATTATTTAATATTAACTTATACCAAAATTATCTGTTATTTCACTTGCCACACTCATTTTAATAAATATATATTGAATATTATCATTTATTTTCATGATCTATGATCGAATAGTAGGTCATGTTACTATGAAGAACAACACAAATATATGCACATTGAATTGGAATGCCATTTCAGTTGTTAAAAAGATTAAGCTAAAAGCATTCTGGTTGTTAAAATGTTATAAAAAAATAAATCGAAAAGGAAATTTTTTAACAAGGTAAAATTCACCAATTAAAATCATTGTCATTTTACTAAATAATGTATGTTGGTACGGAGGCTAAAGTGGATGTGATGGCAATCCTATCTTTCTCACTCGTATGTCTCGCATGCTATATTTGCCGACTTAGTGGAACAAGTCAAAACCTGTTATAGCACTAAACAGTACTCGAATTTGGTGAAAACGCATTGGAATGCTGTTCCACTTGATACAAAATAAAGCCCATAGACTTCTCCTTGTTAAAAAAATCAGATCAGAAGTTTTTGGTTGCTAGCGTTCTGGTTGTTAAAATTTTCCAATTCAGGTGCTGTATATGAGTGTTTAGAATAATTACTTCCCATGATGAATGGTAATTTTACTATATTTGAGGGAAGATTTTATGCAGTAGGAACATATCTCACAGAATATAATGGAAGTCAATAGGAAATTATGGTTTGATTTACTAAAGGTTTTTCAAGAACGTAACCCTTTCGTAAATCGGGGTCTACCTGTATGTGAAATCTTTGTGAGTTATTGTATTTTCTGTGCTGTAATATGAATCAAGATTTTTAAAAGTAAGTGTAAGGACTAATTTTGTGTCTAAATTTCATACTTAAATTAAAAATTATTTGTGTGACAAAATAGCAATGCAGCACAAAGTTGAATTTATCAAAAATTCCTGATCCCTGCAATTGCCCTCAATTACTGATTTTTATGACAGCAACTAAAATTTTCTTCAGTTAGCATCCTAACTTATATATAGTTATACAGTCATTTATCGATTTACATGCATTTCATTTATGCGTTTTTGATTTAATGCTGCCGAACAATATATACGACTTCTCAATTTAGGACTCTTGAGTTCTTACTTAAATGCTGTTAGCTACAAAGCACATGGCAGGCAACCAATGGATGTAGGTTAGCGCACCATGTAGAGGTAGACTCATACCTAGTCAAATCGAATTGTGGCAACCAGAAAACAAAAAGAAGCGCAGAGTAACTTGACTACAGTGAGACTTGAAAAGAGGTTTAAATGGATGTGTCAGTGGAGGGAGAGAAGCTAGGAAGGCAGTAGTGGAGGTGCACAGACCTATAGGAAAAACTGCTATGGTTTACGTCAGTTTGATATACGTCACACTTTTCAGAAACGTATTCTGGACATATATCAGAGTACACCTGTATAGGGAATTGTTTATACAATTGTTAATGAATAACTTCACAATGTGTTTTTTAACTAATTATTAAATAAAAATAATTTCCAGGTCAAATTTGAACATCCCTTGTGATGTTGCTTTAATGTTTGAATGAAGCTCAACATGAGAATTTAAGCTTTAAAGTTCATCTTACAGCATTACAGGCATGCCTTGTTTAGCGCATGTTCATTTAGTGCATTTTCGATATAGCGCAATTGGCATCTCAATTTTTATTTAGGAAATAAAGTTCTTAAATGGTTACGGTCTGTTAATACACTCCCAACTTTTTTCTTACTTATCTTCACATCTTTGTTCCAATGATACTCGGTTATGTATTATATCAGGGGTGGCCAAACTTACTTTCCCTCAGAGCCACAAGATACGATAATCTTCAGAAGTTTGAGAGTTACATGACACATTCTGTTCTAATAAATTTACGAACAGAAAACCTAACCTGTATTCGAAGCAATTCAGATGTAATGCATGTACCTTAGGTAACCCAAACACATCTCAATTTACAATTTTCTTCCGTGATTTATTTAAATTATTTTTCCTCTATTTACTGTAAAATATTTATTTTGTACTAAAATAGAGCAACATAATTATGCTGTGTAACAATTGAACTTATGATGTCAAAACTGAAGATCTTGAAGGATCTGTGAAAAATTAAACAAAAACAAAACAAAACCTGCAAAAATTGCACAATATTTTAATTTTACCATACAGTACAGTATTTATTTATTTTTTTGTTATTTCATAAAATAAAAATTTGCCCCCAGATACCAATTTCACTAAACAAACATGCACTAAACAAGCCATGACTGCATAAAAAGTCCAAGAAAGATTTTCATGAGATTTTGCATGGCCATTAAGTCGATTAAATGTGCTCGATTTTTGTACCCCTAATCCGAGGATCTTGATTTAAATGAATTGAACATTAAAGGTGCAGAACATATTTTGTCTTTGTTCACCGTAAATTGATATATCAGTTAATAATATATTTCATTTTGTTTGAAAAGGGATATTTTACTTATACCTAAGAATGCTTTGACAGGTTTCTTTATTGTTTGAAACATCCTGGGAAAATAAGTGCATGTAACCAACCTAATGAAGAGGAATTAAGATCTATAATGCAGTCCATATCATCTCATTCAGACATTCCTGCCTCAAATTCCACAGTATCATTCATGGACAAGATTAAAGAAATACCTTCTTTATTGAAGTATATGATCCCATTGGGATTAGTGTATTTATTTGAATACTTTATTAATCAAGGAATTGTAAGTATTCTATCAGATTTTTGTGTAATTAATTTGTAGAATTTCAATGGAAATTACCGTTAAATTTTATTTTTAGTTAAGCATGTAGTTTTGAAGGCTGATATTATTTATTCCAGTTTGAATTAGTCTACTTTCGTGATATCTGGCTGAGTCATAAGGAGCAATATCGATGGCTTCAAGTTGACTATCAAATTGGAGTGTTTCTATCAAGGTCATCCTTACATTTTATACAGATCAATAAATTGTGGCTTTTAGCAGTTTTACAGGTAGAGTAACCCATGCAAGCCACTCGGAAAGTTTTATTACCTAGTGTTTTTAGAATAAATTGAAGGCTACAGTTTTATAGAGATTATGGTACATTAGTTGGATATTTATCTTATGAAATATTTTTTGCAGTTTTTCCATAAAAATTACTTTTATGATTGATATGATTTTCAAACTTTCAATCGTGTTATTTTTCAGGGGGTGAATGTGATTTACTTTACTTTTGAAGCAGTTTATTATTTTACCCCATCAATTTGGATAATATTTGTTGCTGTGCTGTGGGAAGGATTACTTGGTGGAGCATCTTATGTTAACACCTTTCACAGAATATCGTCAGAGGTATTCTTTTCATTTTATATGTTTTTAAGATGGAATTTTAAGGTTCCTTTATGCTATGTAAATTTGTTATTTATTTTTCAGGCATCACCAGAAAAAAAAGAATTTTCAGTGGGCATTGCCTGTATGTCTGACTCTATTGGCATCACTCTTGCTGGAATAATAGCAATTCCTGTGCATAATGCATTATGCCAACTACCATTGTACAAATGAATGCACATATTGTTATTCCAGAGGCCTGACCTCTTTAGATTAACTATGAATTTAGAAACCATTTTCATTGTAATACATTCCATTTAATTTTTGGCTCTCTTTAAAGTACTTATGGTACAGTTAATTAATTATAGACGATCACTGCGAATGGTGATAAAAAAGCATTAATGGGTTAAGTTGAAGGTAGGGGAGCTTTTTATGAATTTTTAATGTTATTCATTTGTTGGAGACCAGTTAATCCATGACATTTATAGTTTTTTCAATGTATTTGTTTTATATTTATGATGTCAAGGAATTGAACAAACTTTTATAATCATACAAGGAAATAATTATATAAATTGGATTTATATACGTAATCAGTGTCTTTTATTTGAAAGTTGATTTCATTAGTAATCAATTTATTGTTTTGCAGATATCTCAATGAATACATTCCAATGTTTATTTTTAGTTCAATTTTCACTTTAAGTACATATCTCTATCTCTCTTTTATTCAAATGGATGAATTGTGGTGAAGGTAATCATTGATGTTCATTCAAATAAGTGATATTCAAGTACAGGTATACCCTGATTTACGTCGCTGTGAAGTTACAAGGGCATTTAACCCTTTGACTGCCAAATAAAATTGGTGACTTTGTCCGGCAAGTACCTACTCAAATGAAGAAATAATTTTTTTCTTTTTACCTTAAAATGTGTTATTCCTGTTTCCATATGCATGCATAGACATGGAAAACTTATTTTTTCACTATTTTATTATATACCTTTAAAACTAATGGATGAAACCTATAGAAATTTTAAAATTTCACATCACTTAATACATTACTTAACACTTTTTGTTTTTGTTGTCTGACCTCATGGATTTGAAATCTTTGTAGTCGTAGGCTCTACAACCCAAAAATTATTTCATTCAAACATACAGTAAACCCTCGATTTAACGGACCTGAAGGTTAAAATTCTTGTAGTGACTACTGCAAAAATTGCGAATTACAATCGCCTTTTATCCATAAAATGTTTACAGGAGAGAAAAACTCAAAGTTTCTGATATTAGTTTCAATTTGGCCACAGCGCTGTTTCTAAGTCTCAAGATCGCAAGAACGTTCTGAGAACGATCTTGAACAATGAGACAGCTGTAGTAGGCACTCCTGTAGAAGTATAAATCCATCTGCGAAATGGCACGGCATGTAATGGAAGCGATGTTTATTTGTGGGCTTAGGCTGTGTTCACACTACCGGTAATGCGAGCGCTGCGACGCAATTGCAAGCGAATACTGTGAACGCGTTATGATTCAAAGTTGTGCGTGAGACAAACTACATAAGCATTATTCTTATTTTGTTATTATGAAGAGGCTCTAGGGGATATAAATTATCCCGTTATAATAATAATCCATTGTATACATGATATAATCCGTACATTGGCTCGCGGACAGTATTGAATGCCAGCCAGCTGATCGTGGCTTCCGATGCTTATGAAGTCCATGGAGTTTTTTTTTTTTTAAGAGTGCCATTGGAGTTCTCAGAAATGTTTATTAAATTCCAGTGTTTTGTGACGAATAAATTAAAATAATTGGTTATTTTATGGCAAAGTCAGTGAATTAATTCAGATATAATCATACCATACGAAATTCACGATATTTCAGTGTCGAAAAAAAGTTTTCTGGAATTTAAAAAGTGATGTGGTTGTCTTTAATTCAATTTCGTAACGTACATTCGTGCAAATGCGGTGTTTTATACATTAATGATCATTACCATCAAAAAAGGAGGTTTTCTCATGTAGGTACAAGTGTGTTTTTGGAATCGAAAAATCCCATTCGCCATTTAATGGATACTAGGCTTTAACGGTTGACCCTTCCCCCTATTAGTCCATTAAATCGAGGATTTACTGTACTTAATAAATTCTTAAAATTTTATTGAAATTGGACAGGATTAAAATAATCCAAAGATAAATCACAGTGATGATTGATTGATTTTTTAAGTGTGTCGACTGCTATCGTTTTTTTGCACTGTCATCAACTGGACATAACACACAGAAGTAATGAGGGAAACCCGGTGCCGGCATTAGCCTATTCTTTACGAAAAGCACCAAGGGGGCCAACTACATAACATCCCTTCCAAAGGACGGAACGCTGAATTTGTGCGAGCTCCTTAAACCACACAAACTGGGCCAGGCGACCTCGGAAAAAAAATCCTACTTGCGCAGGATTCATGCCCACTGCCCCTTCGAGCAGCAGGCAAGTAGCAGCCAGTGTCCTAACCACTACACCACTGGCACCAGGGGCGCACCGAGAGGGGGGCTGACGGGCTTCAGCCCCCCTCAAAAGATCTCTTACTAGCCTTGTAAATGTGTACTTTCACAGGAAATATACTCTTTTGACTTTTTATATTTCTCTCAGATTATAATTTATAATCATTATACAGATACTTCTTGAATTATGCATATTTACGAAATTTCTAAAACTAGCAATTTACCCATGTATTTTCAGGGCTGAGCCCCCCTAAGAGAAAATCCTGGGTGCGCGCCTGACTGGCACCACCACGATGATGAGACATGCTTATAAATTATTGGCGAAAACATATTCCAGAAAATAAAAATCTGTCATTCCTGCTTTTAAATATCTCTTGAGTTATATCGAGATCATAAGAAATAGTGTTTAAAGTGTTTAAATATATTCTTTCCTAATATCAGATAATTTAGAATGTAGATCCATATAGTACATCATTTTCTCCTTTTTACTAACTGCCGGAGATCTATTATTTTGTTCAAAAAATTAAATGCATCACTAAGGATTTCTAATAATTCAAATCTTTCCTGCAAGGATTGAACATTTGCATCCAATATGACAAAATAGAAATTTATTTTGTAATATTTTTGGAATCCTGTGTTGTCTCATCCTTGTGTTCATATTAAATTTTTTTTCTTTCAAGGCTGAATTGATAAAATAACAGGAAATTTTGTATCAGCCTCAACATTTTCTGCAATTTCTTTTGCAGTTACTAAAACATTGCTAAATCTCTCGAACTCACCTCATGTGACAGCTCAGATTAAACCTTCCTAACTTGACTATAGAACATAAATACCTCTGAGGTTCCGAATGGTGCACAATTTCTTTTGTATGAGAATCAGCTTCCAAGAAAAGTAATTATTTTTCACAGAATTTCCTCTAAGCGAAGGATAAAATTTTCCTCTTTTCTGACTTTGTCAAGCACACCATCAAGAAACAGACTGATCCTCCTCCAACGGAAGCACAAAGAAAACTGATTAAGGGCAGTTCCATACTATTTTCATAAGAATACAAATGTTAATGCAGGAAGTCAAAGGAGCAGTGGCGTATCAAAAAATTTGGGGGTTCCCCCGCAGTAAATAATACAGTATATCTTAATTATTTTCCAAGCTGAATTACTTGTCATTGTTTGTATATCAATGAAGAATTCCATCTCCCTCACACAAATGCTACTGATATTTTGAAAAGTATAAAATTATAAAACATTTTAGTAATAAGTCTGTTTCTTTTATTAACTTTAATCTATTTGGAGGAATGGGTTCAAAATATTATATTATGCTAACAATCCTTATGGTGCCATAGAGAGACAAGAAAAATAAGACAAATTACTCAATGAGTATGCTTATTAACTTACAGTTATCAGTAGACACTGGTGGAGCAGTGGTTGAATACTCATCAATGATTTCAAGTATTGCGGGTTTGATTCCCGGCAGAGGTTGATGATATTTTATGGCTAAAAAATATGACAAGTATTCCTTTGGAGAGTAAGTGAAGTCGTCGATCCTGTGTATTGTAAGATGTCGGTGCATTTCAAAGAACCCCTTTTCGCATGGGACATTGGACACTGGAAAATTTTCCAGGCGTAGGAGCTAAGCCCATGGCATCTGTGATTAATCTCCCTTAGGGGGGAGGGAAATCCTAGGAAAAGGTGACATTTGCTGACTTGGGCTTACGTAAGATTTTTTATTTAAGAAATTTTTACTTTTAACATGCGATTTATGTGTCGCGACAGCTCGTCCACAGCAAGCTTCCAACTGCTTGTTACCCACATTTCGCCTGACATTAGAATTCTTTTCACCGTATTTAACTGATTTTTCAGTAATCATAACTTTACCTTGTTTGCTCTGATAAATTTTCCCTCATTTTGCTTTAAAAGAGCATTAAAATGCATTGCAATGCTATAAAAAGGCATTAGGAAGTCTTGGCATGTATAAGCACACATTTTCTAATTTTTATTGAAAAAGGGGTAGTTACAACAAACTCTTATGTAAGATGAGGGGAGGGGGTCACCCAAATGCTGACAGTTGCAGACATGGGGAGACTGGGAATCAAATATAGCTAAACATTTGCTGTTGTAATACTTGAACTCTTGCTTCACTTAGCAAGTAAATATAATATACACAAATAAGCACAATAATCTTCCCTAGCTATCATTATATATCGACGACTCTTACATACGAGGAGGATATAACATATAGGAGGATACTAATGTTTAGGCACTTCCAGATGTGCTGGAGATTCGAAACTTTTTTCATAGGTAGGATTTGTGCAAAACCGACTAGAAAAAATGAAAATCTTGAAAAAGTGCAACAATGCGGCCGCTAAAAGTTCGCAATTGTTTAAACAAATTTTCATGGTTTATGTATTTCCCCATACGCTACGGAGTTGAAATTTTTTTTATGAGTAGAATTCATATAAAAATGAAATCAGGAATATACAAATTTTGATATTTTAATTTGTTTGGCAGTTAAAAATTCTTAAATTTTAAACAAATAGATAACTGTTTAGACATTACGGGATGAGTTATGGAGCTGAAATTTTCAAGTTATGTACAAAGTAGTAAACTAGAACATAAAAAACATTTCAATTTTACCATACATGAATTTCGGCGGCCGTTAAAAATTATTTAAATTTAAACAATTAGAAAATATTATTTGACTTCTAGAAATGTTACAACTTGAAAATTTTGCTAAATTGTGTAGCAATAGTACTCCATAATGGAGAAAGTGTAAAATTTTTAAAATTGCAACATTTGGGAATTGTTTTAAACTATTATTTTTACATTTGGGGAGAACGAAAATCGCTGCGGAGGTGAAATCTTTAGAATTAAAAGAATATTTGTAATGATGAAATATCTGTCTGAAAAATGAATGTTTTTTCAAGGTGAGATGAAATTCTTGCAGAATGCAAGCACCTTCTACTAGTATGTAATACCCAAGTTGTGTTGACACATGAAAAAATACATTGGCATAAGAGCGAGAGATGTCTGAAGGCATATAATCATAGCCTATATCTTGCACTGGTTTTCGTGCCGAGAAATGCCTCTTCTCAGCATTGAGGGGCAGGTCTTACCTTGGGGATAGTGGGGTCCATCCCCACCAGAACTTTAAAAGCCAAAAATCATTCTTTTACATCTTAATTACGACATGTAACAAGTCTCCAAAGATATATATTATAACTGATTATAACCGCTGTCTGCCTGTTTTGAAGCCTCCTCAAGGTCACTTTCTCTCTCTCTGCCTCTCCCTCCCCTCCCTCCTTCACATGCGCTCGTCGTCTTCCCGAGCCTTCCTGATGGGCTGACGGGGATGCCTGAGAGCCATCCCCAAGAATGCAAAGATTTGGGTGATATTTGCGTTTCAACAATCAAGACTCCTCTGCACCCATGAAGTATGCATAAATGCGCATGCGCAGAATACCTCAGTGGGGATACCGCTGGCTATCCCTTCGCTCGCAGAGAGAGGCATGTGGACGAAGTACCATTTCTAGGTACTAGGAGGTGTTCTGTCACACCCTCCCTCTCTCTCTCTCAGGACGAAGTACCATTTCTAGGTACTTAGAGGTGTTACTGTCAGTCTCTCTCTCTCGTCGAAGAGCCTGTCCTGTGATTTAGCTAGTGAAGCGAGTGTTTATAGCATAACTGTGTGATTAAACCCTCATTTTTATGATGAACAAAGTAGATTTTTTATTGAAAAACAAGTTCAATGCAATGACTTTCAAACAAAAACTGGAAGTGAAACATTTAGGACCACATCAACCTGTTGCCTTTGTTCTTGTCAACAATAAATGCGAATTGGGCCAAACAGATTTTGCTGTGTTTTTACTAAAGGTTAAAAATTGTTATCTTGAAAAAGTATTTTAAACAATTTTAACAGATTAGCGCAGTTGTGGCCCATTTTGTTCATTAGGGATAAGTCATAGTATATGATTATGTGTATGACAGAATTGAACATTTTATAAAGGATTAGCTCTACCCACACTACATCTCTTACTTCTTGTTTCATTGTATGGTTAATTTTATCATTTTATTCTAGGAATCTAAAATATTGTTGTAATTAATTCTGAGGTAGAAAAATGGCCACCATTGTTATATTTCAAAACTATCTTCTTTTTTACTCAAAGCATTTATATTATAACATGTTTCAATGAAAATTAAGAAAAGGTTTGAATCCAGGGTTGTCAACTATTCAATAGGGAAATACCGGACAACCTATTTTTGGAGGATGTGTAAAAGTTATTTTTAGTTATTTCAAATTTTTACTTAAATAAACTTGTACAAATATCAGAAATATAAATTTTAAAATAATAAAACCAAACATGTGTACTACTTTCTGCGAAAAGAAATAAATATTTCAGTTTTTATCATAGAATTTTGCTTATCGAACGCTAGCAATTTTAGAAGAAAATGTTTCAATTTTTACATGTATTTCTATTCAAATGCAAAATAAAAGAAGTATTAAAAACTAATATATAAATTATATTACACGTGACGTTGAGATCACGAGCCCGCCGGTGAAAGAGAAGATTGATCGCATTGGGATTCGTGATTTACGGTGAGTTTGTGGCGGTACGCGACAATATCCTTTATCCTCATTTATTAAATATTATGTATTTTTCGATCCTAAAAATATTTATTCATAACTAACGAGCATAAGTCTTATCAATATGATAAACCCTCTAATCTACTTTTAGGCAACAAGTAAACTATCCATGTGAATCAAAACTTGTTGATAATTTCATTGTTCCAATCACTTTTTTAACCTCCATCTCTGTAATCTTTTTAAACTTGAAAATGCCTTGCTTGATAATGAATTACCTAGTTCATCTATCCTCTACAGGATGGCATTAAAATGTACTTTTACCATATCCCCTGATTCTGATAATTAATTTCCTTATCCTCTTTTAGATAATGAGCAGATATAATTTTTCTTTGGTCAAAAATAATTCTTTAAGTAGTTTGTTACGAAATTTCATCTGACCTGTCATAATGACTTAAGTAATAGCTACAAAATATCAACTAGAAAAAAATAGGATACATAAGCACCTGCAAATTTTTCCCGTAGGAATGCCGTCATAGGCGGCAAAGAAATGGAACTATGTAGTGTACATGTGTATCTTATAACCTTTACTTTTATGGTGTTTGCTGTGCTTCAGACACCCAATTTCTGCTGGCATTGAGAGGGTGACATTCATTTAGATAGGGCGTTGCAGGCTTCAATCTCCAGCATGACTTCATTCTCTAAAATTACACCTCACTTATTGAAAAGAGAACTTATTAAGTTCTGTTCACTTTCAACTGTTTTGTAAATGCAACCTCCACGTAGTTCCAGTGCTCATCACCTATGGCTCCACTCCCTACAGGAAAAATTTGCGGGAAGATAATGCTCAAGTACCAAGAATAGTGTAAAGGCATTTTTTGGATTAATAGGTTTCAACAAACATAATAGCTTTTAATAAAAACTTAAAATAGGTACCTAAAACTTTCTCAGGACCTTTTTTCATAGAGAAATAAAAATAATCACTTTTACCTAAGTAATAAAAAGCAGCCAACAAAAATTACAAAAATCTACTTACAAATGCTTGTGTAAGAGTTCATTTGAATTGAAGGAAGAGAAATTAGTTTCCTTCTATCTATGTCACTTGTTATTGAAATCGAAAGAGATGTTTATCTTGAAGTTTCTCTCATAAATGCCAACGATAATGCTATTGTATTATTTGGTCTCCTTCTTATGATGTTCATATTAACAAGATAGAAATAATTCAAAGAAAATTTATAAGATTAATTGCGTATAAGCATGGTTACACATCTGAAAATGTTCCATGTGCTAGTTTAGTTGGGGCTACAAATGCTTTCCCTTCAACGTGGTCACTTTGAGTTAATGTTCCTGTATAAACAGAGCAATAATTATCTTGATTGTTCACATCTCCTTGAGAGAATTCAGTTTCATGATCCTTGAACGCATGCGAGATCTAGAAAACTTTTTGTTAAAGATTTTTACAAGACATCATATATATTATTCCTATTGCCACAATGATGTGCAGTGCTATTGATCTTCTGCTTAATAATGTTTTTTTCAATTGTATTGCTACTTCTTGTTGTACGAGACAACTTGATGCAAAACTAGTATTAGGCCACTTGCAACAATGGCGCCGAACCTGGTGAAAAAGTGACAAGAAATTGTACTAATACATCGTGTATATGTATATATATATATATATACAGTGAAATCTTGATTTAACCTTCCCACATTTAGCAAAAACCTGTATTTAATGAATATTTTTTCAGGTCCCGACCAAACTGCATTTTTTACCTATTTAGTGAATAACCCGCATTTAACAAAAGAAATTTTTGTCCTCGATTTATCTCCCAAGCCACTTGCATTAATACAAATTGCCCCTCTTAGACTATGGCCACACGATCATAGCAGTGAAAAGTTGCCACCTCTATTGATAGGGAAATATGCGAAGCCAAGATGCTTTAGAAATGTTCAGACACTGCCATGTGAGTATTCTCACAATAAGAATGCATAGAGGACAAGTGGCATATTTAAAATGTTCCTCAGGTCGATTGATGCAAAGATGGGTGTAGCAAAGAGAATAATTATCTTGTTCATAGATAAGTGTCCAGCACAACCTCCAGATACAGAACGTTAAGGGGGTTTTTCCCAGAAATTGAATGAGTCATTTGCAGCCACTTGACTTGGGGATAATACACTGCATGAAAGCAAAGTACAGAAAGGCTTTAATGCAGAAAGCATTATAATACATGGAGAGAAGTCCGGAGTTAAAATTAAATATTTTCCAAGCAATACAGCTGCTTGGAATTCAGTGACACTAGAAACAATAGCCAACTGCTTCTGGAAAGCAGGATTTAACTCTAGCAATTTAGTGGAAATAGACGTAGACATTGAGGACATAAATGAAGAAGATTGGTATCAGTACTGACCTCAAAGAATTTGTTAGGTGTGATGATGATGTGGGTGCAACAAGACATCTTTAAGACATGGAAGAAATCTTCAATGATATGGAAATGGAAGACGAGGCAGAAGAAGAAGACAAAGAGTCAATTGCTACTTTTTGCGAAGGTATATGACTTCTTTCAATATGGAAAGTGGAAGTTTAAAGCAATTGAACAGAGTGGAAAGAGACCTTGTGAATATTTGCCACACCTGCCAGAAAAAGCAAACAACTTTGCTGGATTACTTCAATGAATAACTTCTCTTTTATTTTAAAGTATGCTCAGTATTAATTTATTCTGTAATCTGTTTGTGGATTCCACTGATTATTCTATTTTTAATCCAATATATTCTTTATAGATGCCTGATGCAGTTGTTCATGAAGAAAAAGAGGAATAATGGATACATGTGTTTACTTAATATGATTCCATAATTAGAGTGCAAAGTGCACACTTTTTATGTAATTGTGTTTATTTATTGATTAGTAATTATTAAAAAGCTAATTTATTATTGATGTTTTTCAGCAGTTTCATTTAAAACTACGTATATATAGAAATAATACAACAAGTGTAGTGAAAAATGAGTAATTTCTTGATGTAATTTAGCATAACCACTTAGTGAAAACCTCAATTTAGCATAAGAAAACCCATGCCCCCAGATATTCGTTAAATAGGGGTTTTACTGTATTAGTTTAGCTTAGCTTCAGGAGATTGTCTTCTTCGGCTCCTGGGTTGGTTTTTTTCCACATTCTCTTTGGTCGCCCCCAGAAGCATAGCTAGGTTCTCCTTCACCCAGGAGCAAGTCACAGACATCCACCCCCCTCCCTTTGCTCCCTCTACAATTTTACAGATCAATGTAATGTGGTGAATATGGTGAAAGCCCAAGCATACCATACTAAATTTAGCATATATTATAATATTATTATTTTTTATAAACAGTAACGGTCATTTTCAGTCCATAAGTGCGCCCCTACAGCCCTGTGCCCGGGGGCAACTGCACCCTTCTGCTCCTCCACGCTCTGCCATGGTCACCCTCTCGGATTGTGTTGGATTGTGTTAAGTTTCATTTATTTTCCTCGTCATCTTCATCCCAATTTCTATCTGAGTAGTTTCCTCGTGTCTTCTTTGCCCCCCCAGCTTGGGTTAAGTTGATGGTTGAAGTTGGTTTTTTCTAAGTCCTCTTTGCCACCCTTGGGTTGGATTGCGTTAACATCATTTATATTCCTCGTCGTCTTCTACCTCTTACAATTTCGAAAAATATTCCACTCGCATAGCCATCCTCTCCTAAGCACCTTCCCCCGCCTATACACAGTCACTCTTCAATATTGCTTGATATTTCGCCAACACATCCTTAATCGGCTCCATTTCAACACATTAATTTCTTGATCTAATTAACTTCCCTCGTACCGTTACAGTCAAATCACGTACGAAACTCGGATTTTCTAGGACCACGTAGTACTTTCTCTCGTCAATTTTCGCGCCACCTACCCCAGGCGGCCTCTAGGTCAGTAAAATAATTTTACAGACCTTGGGCGGACTAATACTAATTTAACATAATAAATAACTAATAATAATAATTTATGAAATATTATATTTATATGATTATTTATTTTTCTTGCCTGTATATCGTTCAACTTTTGTATTTTTTTCCTTTCTTTTTCTCTAGGATGCAATTGGGTCAGTCGCCCATGCACTAATAAATAAAACATGAAAACTTCAAAATATTTCTTAATTCCTCGCAATAATTAGCGAGGCAATCTAGAAGATATATCGATTGCCTCTACACCGAGTTAAAATTCCTTATCAAGCTAAACTAATCCTTCATAAAAACTTAAATAATAGTGCTGCTATAATTAAGTCTTGAGTATACGTACTACATTACCTCTTTGTGCGCGGTGCTACAATGAAACCCAAGTTGTTTAATAACTCAATTAATTGCTGATTATTATTAGTAATAATCGGGAAGTTACCTTTATTCCTAAAATTTTTAAAATGATCAGCTATTCATTGCACTACATCTCAGATACCCATTGCCCGGAGGCCAGAGGGGATCAGCAGATCGTAAAAAAAGTTAATTGCTTTATTTCAACCGTTTGGCATTGCTATGTCGAGTTATGTTAAAACGCTTTTATACAATTCGCGCTATCCTTAACTTACCTGCCACCAACTCTCAGCAAATCTACAATGTTGGCAATGTAACATGTTGACGTTTGTTTTTATCCGCTCAGTTGTTATTACGCCAGTGGACGTTCGCCTGTCTTTTTGAAATGGGTAGGTTGCGGACCAGTGTTAGAGTGAGGTTGATTTCTGTGTGTTGCCACTCATTTATGCTCTAACACTAAAATCCATTTGAATCCTAATTTATTAACACCAGAAATTTTAAAATTTTGGTGTTCATGCTGGTGCCTAGCTGACTGAATGTTTTTTCTGTCATAAAAATGATGGGATTTTTAACAGTCGTGATAGTAGTAGAATTCATTGGTTATGCCTGATTTTTTTTAAAGGAATGGTAATCTCACGGCTTCGCAGAAATTTAATATTATTGCGAATTTAACTTTGCAATAATGTGGAGAATAATTTTGTTGGCAATTACGGGTTCATGTTTACGCATGGAAGATGTATGCTTTCAAAATGATGGAGTACCATGCGAAACGGATAGCAACAGTGATGACAAGTCGCATTTTGCGAAAGGTAAGTTGTTTTATTCATCAGTAGTTATTTATGGATTTAATGAAATACATTTAGAAATATTGATAGAAATGTTTGGTCAGAAAAATATTTCTAATTATAACTCTGAATAATTGAATATTGTTAAAAGTTGTGAAGAAACTCCTTATCATTCAAAATAAGTAGTGTTTTCACAACTTTTAACATCATCTTCACCGTAGTCTCCATTGTCATTTATGTAATTGAATGTTATTTCGCTTCAGAATACCCATTTGAAAAATATGTGAAGTACATTAAATTTGCTCGCCAAAACTATATGCCTGATGATTTCACGAATTGTTTGATGTACAGAAGTATATTTAAAAAGGATCTGGCTCCCTTCAAAGGTGGAATCTCCATGAAAATGGTCGAGTCCGTGAGAGACAGGTAAATTCGGCATTAACGTTATACATTGTTTAATGTAGGCGTAGTAATCGTTTTGATTGAAATTTTCCCTTCTGGTTTTCATTAATAGTATTGAGCCATTTCAAAAACTACATCTCTCAAAACTTATCCTGCATTTTGACAAAAATTTGGACAACTATCAAACGCCATGTTTATATTGGAAAATTAACTGCTGATTGAAAAGTGTTGCTAAAGTCTTGCTAATCATCCTCTCTATAGAAAATTATTTGAAAAGTAGACCATATTGTTTATTATTTATTTAAAATAATATCATTCCATATGGTCGAAAACTTTTACACTAATGCTGCTGTTGGATCTGACAGACACAACATGACAAAATGGAGTTTCAGCACATGCAAGGATTGAAATTTGGTTACAAGACTAACTATAGACAGATGATGTGGAGGTAGTGAGTGTTGTAGTGATGCAGCTGATGACTATCAGATGTGAGCAAAGAAACTAAATTGAGTTGGTCTCATAGACTTAGGAAGGGTTGAAGTGGCAGAATGGCTTCCACACCGATCCTGGGTTCAAATCCGGCAGATCACCCTGAACCCTACATATGTAGTTTGAGATGAACGTGCAAGTCACCACTCCATCTTTTGGAAGGGTTTAGCTGTTGCACCCTGTGGTGCTCTTCGTAAAAGTAGGCTAATGTGAGCTACAGGTTTCCCTTCTCCCTCCCGTGTAGAGCAGTGGTTCTCAAGTGCAACCACCAGAATGTTTTAATGCAGCCACCAGTAAAATTATATTTTAAACATAGGAATAATGAATATGCAGACTGCAATGGATACTGTGATGTCACATTTTTTATAATTAATATTTGTTAATGTTATTTTACCCGGTTCAATTTTTAGGTTTCTTAGCTAGAATATCAAACATCACTTAGACCCTAAATTTAACAATGCAGCCATCACAAAATGTTTGGCTCTCTGAGAATCACTGGTGTAGGGTCATCTAAGTAAAGTTACGGCAATAATAGCCCAAGAAGCTGATTCGCCAGAAAAACACGATCATAGACCCAAAGTCAGCTCTGCTCAGGGTTAAATAGAAAACATTTGAAGTGTACTCAAGAGATCAAGTATTATGGATGTATTTGCACTGGGTTAACAAAAGGGTAGTGTGGGTGGCTAAATGCCTTAAACCCAGGGAACTTCTTTTTGCATCCCTAACTAAAGATATAGCTATGCTAATTTATATTAGTTCTTAAAAACATTTGCTGTGGCTGATATATGTATGTTTAGAGGCTGATTTCCCTTTCTTTTTATTTTTTCTAATTTCTGATTTTTAGAGGAACAAAGTACCAAATCATCAACCATAGGCTTTACAGAGAACCTGACTGTATGTACCCTGCCCGATGTAATGGAGTGGATCATTTTCTTTTGAAAGTCATTCATAAAATACCTGATGTGGAATTCATTCTGAATACCAGGGATTCGCCTCAAATTTCAAAACATTACAGTGTACCTAAACCAGTATTTTCATTTAGCAAGGTTATTTTTAGAACTATTTCATTTTGTCAAAGTCCATGGCCTTTATTACTATTAGCAAATACATAGAGAAAATTATCTTGAATTTTGATTTTTCAGACTGATCATTATTATGATATTATGTATCCTGCTTGGTCTTTTTGGGATGGAGGTCCAGCAATAAGCCTCTACCCTCAAGGCCTGGGTCGGTGGGATTTGCACAGAAAACAAATTTCCAGAGAAGCTGATTTGTGGCCTTGGGGAAGAAAAAGAAAATTGGCTTTCTTCCGTGGATCACGTACTAGTTCAGAGAGAGATCTTTTAATCCTTCTTTCACGTCAGAGACCTGAATTAGTTGATGCACAATACACAAAGAATCAAGCATGGAAATCTGATATGGTATGTTTCTCTACAGTGTAAGGACGAAAATTATTTCACACTTTTAGCTTAAGTGGAAATACTGATACTAAGGATGTCAGCACTTTCATTCTTTCTCTGCCCATTTTCTCAAACACAAATTTATAACCAACCATTTCAATGAGTGAATGAACTATACCTATACTGAATATGTGTGTTTGAAATATACTCAGAATATATACAAATGATGTGTTCTTTACCAAACTAGGGGGGAGCCAGTGGTGTAGTGGTTAGAACACTGGTTGCTAATTGCCTGCTGCTTGAAAGGGCAGCAGGTATGAATCCTGCGAAAGTACTTAGGATTTTTTCAAAGGTTGCCCAGCTCCATTTGTGTGGTTTGAGGAGACCGCGCAAAGACAGCGTTCTGTCCTTCGGAAGGGACATAAAGCTGTTGGTCCCCTTGGTGCTCTTCATTAAGAATAGGCTAATGTCAGCGACGGGTTTCCCTTCTCTCTTGTGATTGTGTTTGGTATGGAAGGAGTTATGGCTATAATAATCCAAGAGGTTGATTAGTCAAATACACAGACACAAACACATTTAACAAACCAGAGAGCTATTGAATTTTGTCAGAATTATGATGTTCAATAAACAATTATTTTGCAAACGATTCCCAAAAGTGAACTAAACTTCCCTTCTCAATTGGCTTATAGCATTTCGCAGATGTTGAAACAACTGATGGCATAATTCATTGGGATGTCCCTTTTCAACAGTTTTAAGCCATAAATTCTCTAATTATGATTTTATTTTATATCCATTTTAAATGCGTCATCCTCAACTTTAAAATGGCTGATCATTTAGAGATAAGAGGTACAACAGCAAAGGAAAAGATATCAAAAGGAATTAGGCATAGAATAACTGTGAAATCAGTAGAAAATTCAATATCATTGAAGCAAAGTACATAGATGGAAACGCTTAAAGCAAAAACTTGAAAGTGCTTAATCGAATCAGAAATCATTCAGTGGTCCAAAATGTGGCCACTTTCATGATGAAAAAACAAACAAAACATTTGAGTTCATCCATACTCGGAGACAGTGTGAAATGCCAATTTCACATGAAACAAACTCAAAGCACAGAAAATTGCATGTGGACTAAAAAGAAATTTAAGGCCAGTAATGGTTGGTGCATGGGAATGATGTGATGGAATGGTTTTCCCTTATGCCGAAAAACTTCTCTGTGCCCAAAATTGCCTGCAGACATCAGTGAGAAACTTCTTGCCTATGAAAAACTTGTAATTTGTATAAGAATAACCAACCTTTTAAATTAAGTAGACAATACTGATGAAACTCTAGTTTTCTTCGATATGCCATTTACTGTATTAACCCAAAAGGAAGATGAGTTTTTTCCAAAAATTTAATTTTGAAAATGAAATTTGGAGACAACGTTGTACAGAATGGAAATAAGTAATACTCCTGAACTGTAAAATAATCCAAGTGAGCAGTCGCACGTCAATAAGAGAAAAATAGAGGGGGAAAAAAATAAATTTATACTTACAAGTTTGCAGGATGTTGGCCTACGGGCACCTGTTGTCAAAAACTAGCCTAAATAGAAAAGAAAAGGACACACACAAACGCACAATCACTGTAAAAAGTCATTAGATACGTATTTCGAGAGCTAAGCTCTCATCTTCAGTAGCTGAAGTCATATGGATTGTTTTGGTTTTGTCTTGTGTATTTTACGTTCCTGGTGAAAGTGAAAGGAGCGAAGGGGGGTGAGGGAATTCCTAACAGTCAACATGTAGAGGGGTGAGTAAATACACAAGACAAAACAATCCATATGACTTCAGCTACTGAAGATGGGAGCTTAGCTCTCGAAATACGTATCTAATGAGTTTTTCCAGAGTGATTGTGCATTTGTGTGTGCTTTTCTTTTCTATTTAGGCTAGTTTCCGACAACAGGTGCCTGTAGGCCATCGTCCTGCAAACTTGTAAGTATAAATTTATTTCCCCCCCTCTATTTTTATCTTATTGACATGTGACTGCTCACTTGGATTATTTTACGGTTCAGGAGTTTTTATTTATTTCCAAAAATTTAGGCAAAAATATTAGGAATCGTCATAAATTCAAGTACAAAGTTTTAAACGCTGCACAGAATACCCTGAGGTAAACTATATGTTCATGAAAATGCATTTATTTATATTTAATCGGTTGGGTAGGAAATTTGATACATATGGCGTTGAAAACGACTGCACAAAGATTGCCAACATTTTATGCATGTCTTGTTGCAATTTAAATATATTTGTTACTTTTCAATTTGTGTGCCAGCAGCAGACGATAAGTAAACCTGCAGTTTGAAGAGTATAACCTCTATGAGAGCATGCAATTGATACAAACTTGGCTAAGTTTTAACATGAAGTGAGGACTAGTTATTATTTTGAGCAGTTTTAAATAAGTTACCCCAAATCTTAGGACTGAAATGACAGAGAGAAGGAAAGTATCTCTGTAAAAGGTATAAAATGAAGTTTTGATAAAAATTTCAAGCTAATGGAGATGCATTATGCTGAATAATTAAGAAGCCAGGAGGAAATGTGATGGTGGCAAATGTGTGAAGGTGGAAGCAAGCAAAACAGAAACTTGAAGGTGCTAACTCAACACAGAAATCATTTAAGTGGACCCAAACGAGATCGATTTCATGAATTATAATTATAAAATGTAAAATTTGTGTGTAATCAAGGAACCTGTGTTGCAGGAAATCATTAACTGAACGCTCATGAATTATCATGATCACTAAACTTCCCTTGGCAAGAATTCAAGGCTAGTAATGGTTGGTGTATACGGATGATGCATCATAATGGTTTTTGCCTGCGACAAAGAACTTTTGACTACACAGACAAACTTATTGTTTTCCAGAAGCATGTAATTGCCTTGCAGAAAATTCGTGATTACCTTCCAAGCCAAATGGATAACGCAGACGAGACACCTATTTATTTTGATATGCCATCCAATTACGCAGTTAACTGAATAGGGGCAAAAAATGTCATTATAAAAACTTGGGGGAATGAAAAGATGTGCATTATTGTAATTCTGGCAGTGTTAGGGGCTGACACAAAGTTAGCACCATAAGTTATTTTTAAAATTGGTATTAGAGTTTTTTCCTGAGTAGACCTTGTTTTTTATTGTGGTCCTCTTAAATTCAAAGTCGTCTTCCTTTCAACTTAATGCGGTAATTAGACGCAATGAAAAATATGAAAAATCTGTGACAATAATTACAAATAAGGAAAAAATGTGAGTTACAGCAATGTTGGCTGTTTAGCAGATAGAAAATTGCTACCATATTTTATCCTAAAACGGAAAACAGTGCTCAAGGATCAAATGCCTACTGGAATAATAGTTAGATGTCATGAAAATGGATGGATGTCAAAATAACTTATGAGAGACAGGTTACACTAAGAGCGCTATTAATAAAAAGAGGGATGCTTAAACAAGATGCTTTAAAAGAACACACAACTCCTAAAATTAAAGACTCGAATGCAATAAATACTGACCTTGTTATAATACCAGGAGGAATGACATCACATATTCAAGTTCTTGATGTTGCTGTCAATAAGATTTTGAAAGATAATTTAAATTGTTTATATTCCAAGTAAGAAAGAACTTAAATATGCCTACTGTTGCAATGCTCTGCCAATGTCTCAAGGCATTGTGGCAACAGATAAATCCAGAAGTAATAATGAATTCATTTAAGAAGTGCTGCTTATCCAATTACATGGATGGAAGTGAAGATGATTTTTGTGGGAGTCTATGGACAAAGTTCAGAGTGATAAAAAATAGGGAGAGTGAGGACAATGGTGAAGGAAGTATAGAGAGTGATGATGACTGATATAATACCTGTGATATTCAAGAAAATTGTGAGATCCAATAAAAATTTCTGCTAGTTTTGTAACTTTTTAAGTTTTGCAGGAATCGTATATAATTAGGTCATAATATCATTTTTCTGTTTTGACTACTAAAAGGGGGTTTTCTTAGATTCAAGGTCATCTTGGATTTTGATAAATACTGTATGCTCTCGCCACATTTTTCAATTATCTTTCCAAACATTTTTCATCACTGATACTTAATTTTTTATTTATGCTTCGCCCTTGCTCTCTAGTTTCTTATTTGCTTATGCCATTACACTTCTTGCTTTTCAGTCTGATTATTTCTTCTTCTCACTGTTTCTATGGTGGAATTTCTTCCTTTAAAATTTCATGCATAAGTTCCAACTTAGATGGTGACTTTTTAATTCTGATGAAAATCTGGCTTATTCTAGGTTAATCTATGCTAAATTAGATTTTGTCTACTTGATATAAGTGACAAAGAGATTATTGATATTGAGGAGTAATGGTTACAGTATTTACCCAAACATCTTAGTATGACATGATATAACTTGCTGAAATATGGCTGAATTGGTTGCAGCACTTTGACTTAAAAACATTTATCTACATCAGAGAACAACAACCCACAGGTGCCTTGGATCCCATGGAAGGGCTTCCAGTTGCTCCGCTGAAATATTGTTTTATTATTAAAAATGTGATGTGTCCGCACATGACTTTCTCCATACAGAGTACTGAATATGATTGCAATAGTATCTACAAGTTTATCTCAAAATCAGCATCCTCAATAATAATTATCAGCAATTACACATGAATAATTTTTAAACACTTTGAATAACTTTCACAATGAAGAAGGGGAAAAAATTATTTGTTGCTATGGATAACTAAATATTGATTAATGATTAAAATTAGTGTTGTGGTGCTGGGATCTCTGCCAATATTTCCAAGAAAATTTGTTTACAAAATATGATGCTGGATGGCATTAGAATAGTTTTGATCAAAATTAAAATTACCCTTGGCAGCGTAGCCATTGCGACCAACAATTAGGAAATTTTATCATAGCTATGGAAGCAAAAGTATCACTTAACAGAGCACATAACAAATTCAGACAAATAATCAAAATGGAAGTTCTGTTCACAAGGATTAATGGGTGGTATGCGGGGGTGGCATTATATAGGGTGGTGCTAAATTGAGGTTTGACTGTATTTCCGTTGAAATCTTGAATTCGATTTATTCAAGAATACAATACTTTCTCCTCTATACTACATATGGAGAAAGTAAAAATTGTGCATCTATTCATATGGTGTCTCCTAAGTCTTAGAAGGTTCAATTTGAGGATTTGCCAAGCATATGTGTGTTACTAGTTATTGATACATAATGCCAGGATTAGACAATCAGCTGGACCATGCCAAGTGTCACATTATTTGTGTATGCATGTAAAACCCTTAATAGATACATTTTTATTTGGTACCTACTGCCTTTATTATCAAAAGTAGCCTTAATTAATGGGAGAACTTACTTTAATTATAAAACTCGGATTTATAATCAGATTATTCTTCACTAGAATTTTACTTGTTATATAAGTTTTATTTATTGGCATTATATTATTTTATATTTTAGGATACTTTATATGCTCCTCCAGCTGCTGAAGTACCATTGGAAAGCCATTGCCATTATAGGTATCTATTTAACTTTCGAGGAGTTGCTGCCAGCTTTCGATTTAAGCATCTTTTCCTTTGCCGCTCATTGGTGTTTCATGTTGGAGATGTGTGGATGGAATTTTTCTATTATCGAATGATCCCATGGGTTCATTACATACCTGTGAAAAGTACAGCTACAAAAGAAGAAATAAGGTGAGACTTTCCACTCATACATTACTGATAAACTTTATTATTATTTTCATTGATTAGAACTTATCAAAATCATAGCTACAGTATAAGTGGGTCTCATGTTTACTAATGTAAGTTTTAGAAGTATTTTGATGGATCTGCTTTCTTTTTTGCTGTCTAATATGAAGAAACTTTGGTCATTGTTTTGCTTTGTATTAGTTTCTCATTTGAGAACTATGTTATCTTCAGTTAAAATCACACTTATGAAAAAGAATAGATATTTTATGTTGATTCACTTTCCTTTTATTCGTATGACAGTTAATAATTGTATTAATATTGAAATAAAGATTTCATTTATTTACTTTTCTGGACATGATAAAAGCTTGCTCCTTAAGAGAGTGGTAACTATAGTATCTCATCTAATTATCTTTTAAATCCAACCATTTCTTCTATGGACCATATTTTTTATTATGAACCAAGGCATCTGTGTTGAGTTTCCTTTAAAGAGACCAATATTTTAAGCATGCAAACTTTAAAATAGTTTGTGTAAGAAAGCTTCATACAAATTTTATTTCAGTGACTGTCTTTCTGAATGTATCTGAAAAATTGTTTAATATGAGACATTTTACTACCCCATAAATATGATAATTATAATTTAAAAACCAAATGATCTTACCTTCAGTCTATAAGACAGGCTGATTTTGGAATTCATTTTTTGGAAAAATGTTCTGAGCGAGTATGGAGTGAATGGTTGGTTGCTGAATGCAATAAAGGTAGTGTACACTGGAAGTAGGGCATGTGGAATGGTGAATGGCATGATGAGTGATTGGTTTAGAGTTGAGCAAAGTGTACGACAAGGATGTGTCATGTCCCCTTGGTTATTTAATGTGTTCATGGATAAATGTGCGAGACAGGCATGTATGGATATGGTGGGTGTTAAGGTTGGTGGAGAGAATGTTCGTGTACTTTTGTATGCTGATGATGCTGTGTTAATGGCTGAGAACCCAGGAGAATTGCAGAGAATGTTAGATAGCCTGCATGATACGACTGTGAGAATGGACTTAAGGATAAATGTGGCCAAAACCAAGGCAGTTGTGTTCGATTGGGAGAATGAGGTGAACGACTGTCAATTTAGCATAAATGGTGGAACGATTGAGGTAGTGGATGAATTTGTATACCTTGGTAGAATGTTAAGTAAAAATGGTAGAGTAGATGGGGAAATCAAAAGGAGAGTGAATGCTGGTAGAAAGGTGGCAGGGAGTGTGTGGTCGATTGCAAAGAATGAATGGTTGTCAAAAGAAGCAAAAGTGTCTGTATACAAGAGAGTTTTAATGCCTACCTTGCTGTATGGCAGTGAAACATGGATGTGTCAGGAGAAGCATAAAAGTAGTTTGAATGCAGTTGGGATGGGATACATGAGAAGAGTTTGTGGGAAATCTAGGAGGGACAAAGTAAGGAATAATTGGGTGATGAACGAATGTGGTATGAAAGCTAGTGTGACAGATCTGTATGAGAGAGGTCTGCTGAGGTGGTTCGGACATGTAGAAAGAATGGAGGAGAGTAGAATCACCAAACGAATATATGAAGGAGGAGTGAATGGCGAGAGAGGGAGAGGCAGACCGCGCAAGACTTGGTTGGATGTGGTTAGTGAGACTCTGAGAAAAAGGGACGTGAAAAGTATGAGGAATAAAAGGAAATGTGTGACTCAGTGTATGAGTGTAAGTGAAGCAAAAGAAGTGTGCAAGGATAGAAGTGTGTAGAGGAAGGTGGTGGGTTTGTAATTGGCAGACATATGGCATGGCTTACCCCGCAAGGGAAAGCGTCAAGGTGTGGTGTTGTTGTTGTTTTTTGGAAAAAAAGTGCATCTTATAGCCCAAAAAATATGGTAATTATAATTTCAAAGCTAAATGAATTGTGTGATTTCAAAACTAATGAACTCCCTAATCCTTTTAAGATGTACAGGTATGCCTCATTTAGTGCATATTTGTTTAGCTCAACTTTGATATTCATTCATTCATTCTAGTGTTCTCTCTTACAACAGATCCTACTAATCGTTGATTGGTTGGACTAGGGAATATACACACATGATATGGTGGTTTCCCATTGCCTTTCACACCGGACACACACACAGAAGGGAGGAGGGAAACCGGCATTTGCCTACACTTTGTGAAGAGCACCAAGGGAGCCAACTGTTTAATGTCCCTTCTGAAGGATGGAGCATTGACTTTTGCATGGTCTCCTCAAACTGCTCAAGTAGGGGGGTGGGTGACCTTGGAAAAAATCCCACTTTCGCAGGATTTGTGCCTGGTGCCACTTAGCGTAGCAGGCCAATGCCCCTCCCACTATACCACGGACACTCCCAACTTTGATATAGCACATTTATATATTTTTTAAATTTAAAGATGAATTTCCTAAAAGGCTACTGTCTGCTATTATGGTTTCAACTTTTTTCTTACTTTTCTGATCAAATGATACACAGTTATGTTTTACACATTAATTAAACACAACTTTTGTTGTTTTTTATACATTTATTTGCTTTATTTCTATTTCACTTGTTCACTTTTATTTTGTTTTTAATTGGTTGTCATGATTCTACAGCCTTTTGAAGTGATGCAAATATTAGAAATTTTACACTTATTAACATTACTGTTGGGATGAATAGTATAGGGTTCACCTTGGGTGGGTTTTTGCTTTGTCATAGGTTAAACTAGGTTCATGACTGAATTTTAACTTTCGTGATTAGTATTCATTTATTATTCTAAGGCAGAGATGGCAGAAAATCTCCAATAGCCACAACAAGGTTATTGGTGATACCTGAAACAAGTACTTTTTAAATGCTTGTTCTTGAATTTTTTTCAGTCACAAGACAAGCTCGATAGTTCCGATGCATCATGAAACTGCTTACAAGTGAAGCCAGTATCCAAGTTTGATATGTTTGATTAGGCAAAAATGCCTTTCATTCTCCAAAAATCAATAGTATCACTTATGAATCTTATTTATTCATAATTTAATAAAAGAATGGCTAGCATAATTTAGTGGGATACTGACAAGTTTTTTAAATCGATTCCTTGAAAATAAATTTTTTTAATTAGCTATTTTTCGAATGACACACTTCTTGAAAAATTACATTTTAAAAAGCTTGAACGAAAAAGAATTTATTTAGAAAAAAATTAATTATGTAACTTATTTAATAGCCATTTGAAAGCTTTAAATATTTTATTTGCAAGACTTTTTCATTTTATTTTCATTCAGAGGATGTGATGCTCTTGGAAAACAAGGGAATTAAGGATGAAAGGGAATAGGTTAGGCAATTTTGGTTATTACTTAAGGAAAACAAATTCATTTACTATTGGTTCTTTCAGTGTTGCTCTTATTTCAATAATTTTGTGATCGTTTTAGAATTTGAACTTATTTCAACTTTCACTGTTTTCTGTAACTCTTAATTGAAGTTGTGGTTTTTAATTTTAGTTAATTCCCTATTTTAAAATGGATGCCTATATCTAGCAAACACTATATCATTGCCATGATTAAATAACGTTAAAAAATTGTATTTCAACATTTTAGTGGTGACTGACTAGTTTCTCAAAAATTAAAACAACACTCATTCAAATCTGTGAAAATGTCAAAATTTGATTTTCAAAATACGACTTTTGAAATGCTATTTAGTGGATTGATTTTCGAAGAATTTTCCTTGACCCAATTTAGTGTGTTCAAAAATTGTCCTCTAATTTTGTCTTTGTTTCAGGGAGCTTATTGAATTTGCTATGGAAAATGATGAAGTATCACAACAAATTGCAGAGGAAGGATATAACTTTGTGTGGAACCACTTGCGTATCAAGGACATTAAATGTTATTGGAAAGCTCTACTGAAGAAATATGCTAAACTTCTCAAATACAAACCAATGAAAGATCCAAAATTGAAAGAAATAAAACAAACCTGATTTCCAGTTATCCGTGTAAAATTCTTCTCCTATTTTTAATGTTGTTTTCATTTTTGTTGTACTTTTGTTTCAATCAAGCATTTTTATGAGGAATGTTTGGTAATTAATAGCATTTTGTCATTTCACATTGTAAGTATATTTCATTTAAAAGAACTGTACATGGTGCTAATAAATGTGGCATTTAAATGTATTCTTACAACTTTTATAATAAAAATTAAACATTATTATAACGTCATATTTATTGTGCAATTATCACCACTACTTGCCTCAGTCAATTTTTTCTTGCATTTTATACTTGCATTTATAATATGCTCAATATTTAAAAATTCACCTATCACAAGCATCAATTTATAAGAATTGAACTTAGACAAACCTTGGGAAGTTTTCTGGAAATATCTACTAGATCAGTAATCTCCACTTCACTGATAACGAAATGTACGATGCAGGATATCATATTATCCCTAAATTAAAGAAATTATGGCCTGTTTTATGAACCTTCGGTTTTACACCCCTGAGAGAGACATCACCATTGACAAAAGTCTTCTTCATTTCTAAGGAAGATTGGGTTGGGTTCAGTATATTCCAACTAAAAGGGCTAGATTTGGAATCAAATTTTTTGTTCTTTGTTAGGCGAAAAGCGGATACGTGTGGTCCAACATTATTTATGTAGGAAAAGGGACTGTTCTTGCCATGGACTTCAAAATTATTCCTGTGATGTCACAAGTAGTGATAATGCTAGTGAAGCCGTTGTTGGACAAGGGCTACTGCTTGATGATGGACAATTTTTATATATCGCAGCAATTAGCACTTATTGGTTTCGCGCTTGGCTGACACACATGGAACAGTGTGCCTAGTAAGAAAAGAAATTCCCCTAGGGAGAAAAAATTAAAGGAAGGGGAACTTGTGGCGTATAGGAGGGGGAAAGTGATTGTCATTCGATGGAGGAATATGAGAGACGTTGCAATTCTCTCTACTGTGCACAATACAAAGATGGTGACAGTAGAAGGAAAGAGTGAGAAAACAGTGAAAAAACCAAAGGCTGTCATTGATTATAATAAGACAATGGGAGGCATTGATAGGGTGGACCAGCATTTAGCTGATTACCCTATCCCATGAAAGCGTGGGAAAAAATATTATAAGAAATTCTTTTTCCACCTCTTCGATATGGCTGTGTGGAATTCCTTTGTGCTCTACAAAAAGACTGGAGGAGAGCATGAGAGTACAGAATGAGACTGAAAGAACAAATTATTGAGGTGTATAACCCCAATGTCACTTCCCCTAGGGCAGAACACCCATCTTCCACACCACATCCCCCTGGCCTCTTGGGAAGGCACTTCCCAGACCTCTTAACACCCACTGAGAAGAAAAAGGCCCACAGTGAGCAATGTGTATTGTGTGGCCAAAAGTGAGATGCTAGGGGAAAGTGGATTAGGAAGGAGACCAGGTACTTTTGCCCAACATGCAACATACTGCTGTGTGTGGTTCCATGTTTTCAAGTTTACCATATATGAACTTCCGTTTCTAATGTTATATGTAGTATGTATATGGCTCTTGTGAATTATTTAAAAGTTATAATTAGTAAATTGTTAGAGCCTTTCATTGAAATTTGTATTGAATTGTAACATTTTCATGTTTATGGCAATTGTAGAAGTAATTTCTATTGTATATATGTAATATAGCATATTCATGTGTTATTATGGGTTTTAATCAGGTATTATACATTGTTCTATTGCTTTTATGTCCTGTTTCCGCTATAATTAGAAGATTAAAAAAATTAAAATGTCAGCTCCTTGATTTTTGTAATAAAATCACTTAAATTTCTAAGTACAATAAAATTAGTTATAAATGAAAAAAAATGAAAGCATTTTTGTATTTGTCTCCCTATGATGCTTCCAAAACTTTAAAAAATGACTTTTTTGACCATATATAGTAAAAAAATCTTTCAGGTAATAATTCTTCTTGCTCATTTTGAATCCAAGAAACTTTAGAACAGTCACAACATTAAAAATCTTTGTTCTTTCTCACAAGGAATCAAAACTTTCAGTGCTATATAAATAAAAATTATTTAATATTTACTTATACCAAAATTATCTGTTATTTCACTTGCCACACTCATTTTAATAAATATATATTGAATATTATCATTTATTTTCATGATCTATGATCGAATAGTAGGTCATGTTACTATGAAGAACAACACAAATATATGCACATTGAATTGGAATGCCATTTCAGTTGTTAAAAAGATTAAGCTAAAAGCATTCTGGTTGTTAAAATGTTATAAAAAAATAAATCGAAAAGGAAATTTTTTAACAAGGTAAAATTCACCAATTAAAATCATTGTCATTTTACTAAATAATGTATGTTGGTACGGAGGCTAAAGTGGATGTGATGGCAATCCTATCTTTCTCACTCGTATGTCTCGCATGCTATATTTGCCAAATTAGTGGAACAAGTCAAAACCTGATATAGCACTAAACAGTACTCGAATTTGGTGAAAACGCATGGGAACGCTGTTCCACTTGATACAAAATAAAGCCCATAGACTTCTCCTTGTTAAAAAAAATCAGATCAGAAGTTTTTGGTTGCTAGCGTTCTGGTTGTTAAAATTTTCCAATTCAAGTGCTGTATATGAGTGTTTAGAATAATTACTTCCCATGATGAATGTCCTCAAGAACATTTACTGTAATTTTACTATATTTGAGGGAAGATTTTATGCAGTAGGAACATATCTCACAGAATATAATGGAAGTCAATAGGAAATTATGGTTTGATTTACTAAAGGTTTTTCAAGAACGTAACCCTTTCGTAAATCGGGGTCTACCTGTATGTGAAATCTTTGTGAGTTATTGTATTTTCTGTGCTGTAATATGAATCAAGATTTTTAAAAGTAAGTGTAAGGACTAATTTTGTGTCTAAATTTCATACTTAAATTAAAAATTATTTGTGTGACAAAATAGCAATGCAGCACAAAGTTGAACTTATCAAAAATTCCTGATCCCTGCAATTGCCCTCAATTACTGATTTTTATGACAGCAACTAAAATTTTCTTCAGTTAGCATCGTAACTTATATATAGTTATACAGTCATTTATCGATTTACATGCATTTCATTTATGCGTTTTTGATTTAATGCTGCCGAACAATATATACGACTTCTCAATTTAGGACTCTTGAGTTCTTACTTAAATGCTGTTAGCTACAAAGCACATGGCAGGCAACCAATGGATGTAGGTTAGCGCACCATGTAGAGGTAGACTCATACCTAGTCAAATCGAATTGTGGCAACCAGAAAACAAAAAGAAGCGCAGAGTAACTTGACTACAGTGAGACTTGAAAAGAGGTTTAAATGGTTGTGTCAGTGGAGGGAGAGAAGCTAGGAAGGCAGTAGTGGAGG
Source organism: Tanypteryx hageni (assembly GCA_028673005.1). NCBI lineage: Eukaryota > Metazoa > Arthropoda > Insecta > Odonata > Petaluridae > Tanypteryx > Tanypteryx hageni. Next base: position 94,051,759 of record CM054120.1, read on the forward strand.
TGCACAGACCTATAGGAAAAACTGCTATGGTTTACGTCAGTTTGATATATGTCACACTTTTCAGAAACGTATTCTGGACATATATCAGAGTACACCTGTATAGGGAATTGTTTATACAATTGTTAATGAATAACTTCACAATGTGTTTTTTAACTAATTATTAAATAAAAATAATTTCCAGGTCAAATTTGAACATCCCTTGTGATGTTGTTTAAATGTTTGAATGAAGCTCAACATGAGAATTTAAGCTTTAAAGTTCATCTTACAGCATTGTTTAGCGCGTTCATTAAGTGCATTTTCGATATAGCGCAATTGGCATCTCAATTTTTATTTAGGAAATAAAGTTCTTAAATGGTTACGGTCTGTTAATACACTCCCAACTTTTTTCTTACTTATCTTCACATCTTTGTTCCAATGATACTCGGTTATGTATTATATCAGGGGTGGCCAAACTTACTTTCCCTCAGAGCCACAAGATACGATAATCTTCAGAAGTTTGAGAGTTACATGACACATTCTGTTCTAATAAATTTACGAACAGAAAACCTAACCTGTATTCGAAGCAATTCAGATGTAATGCATGTACCTTAGGTAACCCAAACACATCTCAATTTACAATTTTCTTCCGTGATTTATTTAAATTATTTTTCCTCTATTTACTGTAAAATATTTATTTTGTACTAAAATAGAGCAACATAATTATGCTGTGTAACAATTGAACTTATGATGTCAAAACTGAAGATCTTGAAGGATCTGTGAAAAATTAAACAAAAACAAAACAAAACCTGCAAAAATGCAAACATTGCACAATATTTTAATTTTACCATACAGTACAGTATTTATTTATTTTTTTGTTATTTCATAAAATAAAAATTTGCCCCCAGATACCAATTTCACTAAACAAACATGCACTAAACAAGCCATGACTGCATAAAAAGTCCAAGAAAGATTTTCATGAGATTTTGCATGGCCATTAAGTCGATTAAATGTGCTCGATTTTTGTACCCCTAATCCGAGGATCTTGATTTAAATGAATTGAACATTAAAGGTGCAGAACATATTTTGTCTTTGTTCACCGTAAATTGATATATCAGTTAATAATATATTTCATTTTGTTTGAAAAGGGATATTTTACTTATACCTAAGAATGCTTTGACAGGTTTCTTTATTGTTTGAAACATCCTGGGAAAATAAGTGCATGTAACCAACCTAATGAAGAGGAATTAAGATCTATAATGCAGTCCATATCATCTCATTCAGACATTCCTGCCTCAAATTCCACAGTATCATTCATGGACAAGATTAAAGAAATACCTTCTTTATTGAAGTATATGATCCCATTGGGATTAGTGTATTTATTTGAATACTTTATTAATCAAGGAATTGTAAGTATTCTATCAGATTTTTGTGTAATTAATTTGTAGAATTTCAATGGAAATTACCGTTAAATTTTATTTTTAGTTAAGCATGTAGTTTTGAAGGCTGATATTATTTATTCCAGTTTGAATTAGTCTACTTTCGTGATATCTGGCTGAGTCATAAGGAGCAATATCGATGGCTTCAAGTTGACTATCAAATTGGAGTGTTTCTATCAAGGTCATCCTTACATTTTATACAGATCAATAAATTGTGGCTTTTAGCAGTTTTACAGGTAGAGTAACCCATGCAAGCCACTCGGAAAGTTTTATTACCTAGTGTTTTTAGAATAAATTGAAGGCTACAGTTTTATAGAGATTATGGTACATTAGTTGGATATTTATCTAATGAAATATTTTTTGCAGTTTTTCCATAAAAATTACTTTTATGATTGATATGATTTTCAAACTTTCAATCGTGTTATTTTTCAGGGGGTGAATGTGATTTACTTTACTTTTGAAGCAGTTTATTATTTTACCCCATCAATTTGGATAATATTTGTTGCTGTGCTGTGGGAAGGATTACTTGGTGGAGCATCTTATGTTAACACCTTTCACAGAATATCGTCAGAGGTATTCTTTTCATTTTATATGTTTTTAAGATGGAATTTTAAGGTTCCTTTATGCTATGTAAATTTGTTATTTATTTTTCAGGCATCACCAGAAAAAAAAGAATTTTCAGTGGGCATCATTGCCTGTATGTCTGACTCTATTGGCATCACTCTTGCTGGAATAATAGCAATTCCTGTGCATAATGCATTATGCCAACTACCATTGTACAAATGAATGCACATATTGTTATTCCAGAGGCCTGACCTCTTTAGATTAACTATGAATTTAGAAACCATTTTCATTGTAATACATTCCATTTAATTTTTGGCTCTCTTTAAAGTACTTATGGTACAGTTAATTAATTATAGACGATCACTGCGAATGGTGATAAAAAAGCATTAATGGGTTAAGTTGAAGGTAGGGGAGCTTTTTATGAATTTTTAATGTTATTCATTTGTTGGAGACCAGTTAATCCATGACATTTATAGTTTTTTCAATGTATTTGTTTTATATTTATGATGTCAAGGAATTGAACAAACTTTTATAATCATACAAGGAAATAATTATATAAATTGGATTTATATACGTAATCAGTGTCTTTTATTTGAAAGTTGATTTCATTAGTAATCAATTTATTGTTTTGCAGATATCTCAATGAATACATTCCAATGTTTATTTTTAGTTCAATTTTCACTTTAAGTACATATCTCTCTCTCTCTTTTATTGAAATGGATGAATTGTGATGAAGGTAATCATTGATGTTCATTCAAATAAGTGATATTCAAGTACAGGTATACCCTGATTTACGTCGCTGTGAAGTTACAAGGGCATTTAACCCTTTGACTGCCAAATAAAATTGGTGACTTTGTCCGGCAAGTACCTACTCAAATGAAGAAATAATTTTTTTCTTTTTACCTTAAAATGTGTTATTCCTGTTTCCATATGCATGCATAGACATGGAAAACTTATTTTTTCACTATTTTATTATATACCTTTAAAACTAATGGATGAAACCTATAGAAATTTTAAAATTTCACATCACTTAATACATTACTTAACACTTTTTGTTTTTGTTGTCTGACCTCATGGATTTGAAATCTTTGTAGTCGTAGGCTCTACAACCCAAAAATTATTTCATTCAAACATACAGTAAACCCTCGATTTAACGGACCTGAAGGTTAAAATTCTTGTAGTGACTACTGCAAAAATTGCGAATTACAATCGCCTTTTATCCATAAAATGTTTACAGGAGAGAAAAACTCAAAGTTTCTGATATTAGTTTCAATTTGGCCACAGCGCTGTTTCTAAGTCTCAAGATCGCAAGAACGTTCTGAGAACGATCTTGAACAATGAGACAGCTGTAGTAGGCACTCCTGTAGAAGTATAAATCCATCTGCGAAATGGCACGGCATGTAATGGAAGCGATGTTTATTTGTGGGCTTAGGCTGTGTTCACACTACCGGTAATGCGAGCGCTGCAACGCAATTGCAAGCGAATACTGTGAACGCGTTATGATTCAAAGTTGTGCGTGAGACAAACTACATAAGCATTATTCTTATTTTGTTATTATGAAGAGGCTCTAGGGGATATAAATTATCCCGTTATAATAATAATCCATTGTATACATGATATAATCCGTACATTGGCTCGCGGACAGTATTGAATGCCAGCCAGCTGATCGTGGCTTCCGATGCTTATGAAGTCCATGGAGTTTTTTTTTTTTAAGAGTGCCATTGGAGTTCTCAGAAATGTTTATTAAATTCCAGTGTTTTGTGACGAATAAATTAAAATAATTGGTTATTTTATGGCAAAGTCAGTGAATTAATTCAGTTATAATCATACCATACGAAATTCACGATATTTCAGTGTCGAAAAAAAGTTTTCTGGAATTTAAAAAGTGATGTGGTTGTCTTTAATTCAATTTCGTAACGTACATTCGTGCAAATGCGGTATTTTATACATTAATGATCATTACCATCAAAAAAGGAGGTTTTCTCATGTAGGTACAAGTGTGTTTTTGGAATCGAAAAATCCCATTCGCCGTTTAATGGATACTTGGCTTTAACGGTTGACCCTTCCCCCTATTAGTCCATTAAATCGAGGATTTACTGTACTTAATAAATTCTTAAAATTTTATTGAAATTGGACAGGATTAAAATAATCCAAAGATAAATCACAGTGATGATTGATTGATTTTTTAAGTGTGTCGACTGCTATCGTTTTTTTGCACTGTCATCAACTGGACATAACACACAGAAGTAATGAGGGAAACCCGGTGCCGGCATTAGCCTATTCTTTACGAAAAGCACCAAGGGGGCCAACTACATAACATCCCTTCCAAAGGACGGAACGCTGAATTTGTGCGAGCTCCTTAAACCACACAAACTGGGCCAGGCGACCTCGGAAAAAAAATCCTACTTGCGCAGGATTCATGCCCACTGCCCCTTCGAGCAGCAGGCAAGTAGCAGCCAGTGTCCTAACCACTACACCACTGGCACCAGGGGTGCACCGAGAGGGGGGCTGATGGGCTTCAGCCCCCCTCAAAAGATCTCTTACTAGCCTTGTAAATGTGTACTTTCACAGGAAATATACTCTTTTGACTTTTTATATTTCTCTCAGATTATAATTTATAATCATTATACAGATACTTCTTGAATTATGCATATTTATATCGTACGAAATTTCTAAAACTAGCAATTTACCCATGTATTTTCAGGGCTGAGCCCCCCCCTAAGAGAAAATCCTGGGTGCCCGCCTGACTGGCACCACCACGATGATGAGACATGCTTATAAATTATTGGCGAAAACATATTCCAGAAAATAAAAATCTGTCATTCCTGCTTTTAAATATCTCTTGAGTTATATCGAGATCATAAGAAATAGTGTTTAAAGTGTTTAAATATATTCTTTCCTAATATCAGATAATTTAGAATGTAGATCCATATAGTACATCATTTTCTCCTTTTTACTAACTGCCGGAGATCTATTATTTTGTTCAAAAAATTAAATGCATCACGAAGGATTTCTAATAATTCAAATCTTTCCTGTAAGGATTGAACATTTGCATCCAATATGACAAAATAGAAATTTATTTTGTAATATTTTTGGAATCCTGTGTTGTCTCATCCTTGTGTTCATATTCAATTTTTTTTCTTTCAAGGCTGAATTGATAAAATAACAGGAAATTTTGTATCAGCCTCAACATTTTCTGCAATTTCTTTTGCAGTTACTAAAACATTGCTAAATCTCTCGAACTCACCTCATGTGACAGCTCAGATGAAACCTTCCTAACTTGACTATAGAACATAAATACCTCTGAGGTTCCGAATGGTGCACAATTTCTTTTGTATGAGAATCAGCTTCCAAGAAAAGTAATTATTTTTCACAGAATTTCCTCTAAGCGAAGGATAAAATTTTCCTCTTTTCTGACTTTGTCAAGCACACCATCAAGAAACAGACTGATCCTCCTCCAACGGAAGCACAAAGAAAACTGATTAAGGGCAGTTCCATACTATTTTCCTAAGAATACAAATGTTAATGCAGGAAGTCAAAGGAGCAGTGGCGTATCAAAAAATTTGGGGGTTCCCCCGCAGTAAATAATACAGTATATCTTAATTATTTTCCAAGCTGAATTACTTGTCATTGTTTGTATATCAATGAAGAATTCCATCTCCCTCACACAAATGCTACTGATATTTTGAAAAGTATAAAATTATAAAACATTTTAGTAATAAGTCTGTTTCTTTTATTAACTTTAATCTATTTGGAGGAATGGGTTCAAAATATTATATTATGCTAACAATCCTTATGGTGCCATAGAGAGGCAAGAAAAATAAGACAAATTACTCAATGAGTATGCTTATTAACTTACAGTTATCAGTAGACACTGGTGGAGCAATGGTTGAATACTCATCAATGATTTCAAGTATTGCGGGTTTGATTCCCGGCAGAGGTTGATGATATTTTATGGCTAAAAAATATGACAAGTATTCCTTTGGAGAGTAAGTGAAGTCGTCGATCCTGTGTATTGTAAGATGTCGGTGCATTTCAAAGAACCCCTTTTCGCATGGGACATTGGATACTGGAAAATTTTCCAGGCGTAGGAGCTAAGCCCATGGCATCTGTGATTAATCTCCCTTAGGGGGGAGGGAAATCCTAGGAAAAGGTGACATTTGCTGACTTGGGCTTACGTAAGATTTTTTATTTAAGAAATTTTTACTTTTAACATGCGATTTATGTGTCGCGACAGCTCGTCCACAGCAAGCTTCCAACTGCTTGTTACCCACATTTCGCCTGACATTAGAATTCTTTTCACCGTATTTAACTGATTTTTCAGTAATCATAACTTTACCTTGTTTGCTCTGATAAATTTTCCCTCATTTTGCTTTAAAAGAGCATTAAAATGCATTGCAATGCAATAAAAAGGCATTAGGAAGTCTTGGCATGTATAAGCACACATTTTCTAATTTTTATTGAAAAAGGGGTAGTTACAACAAACTCTTATGTAAGATGAGGGGAGGGGGTCACCCAAATACTGACAGTTGCAGACATGGGGAGACTGGGAATCAAATATAGCTAAACATTTGCTGTTGTAATACTTGAACTCTTGCTTCACTTAGCAAGTAAATATAATATACACAAATAAGCACAATAATCTTCCCTAGCTATCATTATATATCGACGACTCTTACATACGAGGAGGATATAACATATAGGAGGATACTAATGTTTAGGCACTTCCAGATGTGCTGGAGATTCGAAACTTTTTTCATAGGTAGGATTTGTGCAAAACCGACTAGAAAAAATGAAAATCTTGAAAAAGTGCAACAATGCGGCCGCTAAAAGTTCGCAATTGTTTAAACAAATTTTCATGGTTTATGTATTTCCCCATACGCTACGGAGTTGAAATTTTTTTTATGAGTAGAATTCATATAAAAATGAAATCAGGAATATACAAATTTTGATATTTTAATTTGTTTGGCAGTTAAAAATTCTTAAAGTTTAAACAAATAGATAACTGTTTAGACATTACGGGATGAGTTATGGAGCTGAAATTTTCAAGTTATGTACAAAGTAGTAAACTAGAACATAAAAAACATTTCAATTTTACCATACATGAATTTCGGCGGCCGTTAAAAATTATTTAAATTTAAACAATTAGAAAATATTATTTGACTTCTAGAAATGTTACAACTTGAAAATTTTGCTAAATTGTGTAGCAATAGTACTCCATAATGGAGAAAGTGTAAAATTTTTAAAATTGCAACATTTGGGAATTGTTTTAAACTATTATTTTTACATTTGGGGAGAACGAAAATCGCTGCGTAGGTGAAATCATTAGAATTAAAAGAATATTTGTAATGATGAAATATCTGTCTGAAAAATGAATGTTTTTTCAAGGTGAGATGAAATTCTTGCAGTATGCAAGCACCTTCTACTAGTATGTAATACCCAAGTTGTGTTGACACATTAAAAAATACATTGGCATAAGAGCGAGAGATGTCTGAAGGCATATAATCATAGCCTATATCTTGCACTGGTTTTCGTGCCGAGAAATGCCTCTTCTCAGCATTGAGGGGCAGGTCTTACCTTGGGGATAGTGGGGTCCATCCCCACCAGAACTTTAAAAGCCAAAAATCATTCTTTTACATCTTAATTACGACATGTAACAAGTCTCCAAAGATATATATTATAACTGATTATAACCGCTGTCTGCCTGTTTTGAAGCCTCCTCAAGGTCACTTTCTCTCTCTCTGCCTCTCCCTCCCCTCCCTCCTTCACATGCGCTCGTCGTCTTCCCGAGCCTTCCTGATGGGCTGACGGGGATGCCTGAGAGCCATCCCCAAGAATGCAAAGATTTGGGTGATATTTGCGTTTCAACAATCAAGACTCCTCTGCACCCATGAAGTATGCATAAATGCGCATGCGCAGAATACCTCAGTGGGGATACCGCTGGCTATCCCTTCGCTCGCAGAGAGAGGCATGTGGACGAAGTACCATTTCTAGGTACTAGGAGGTGTTCTGTCACACCCTCCCTCTCTCTCTCTCAGGACGAAGTACCATTTCTAGGTACTTAGAGGTGTTACTGTCAGTCTCTCTCTCTCGTCGAAGAGCCTGTCCTGTGATTTAGCTAGTGAAGCGAGTGTTTATAGCATAACTGTGTGATTAAACCCTCATTTTTATGATGAACAAAGTAGATTTTTTATTGAAAAACAAGTTCAGTGCAATGACTTTCAAACAAAAACTGGAAGTGAAACATTTAGGACCACATCAACCTGTTGCCTTTGTTCTTGTCAACAATAAATGCGAATTGGGCCAAACAGATTTTGCTGTGTTTTTACTAAAGGTTAAAAATTGTTATCTTGAAAAAGTATTTTAAACAATTTTAACAGATTAGCGCAGTTGTGGCCCATTTTGTTCATTAGGGATAAGTCATAGTATATGATTATGTGTATGACAGAATTGAACATTTTATAAAGGATTAGCTCTACCCACACTACATCTCTTACTTCTTGTTTCATTGTATGGTTAATTTTATCATTTTATTCTAGGAATCTAAAATATTGTTGTAATTAATTCTGAGGTAGAAAAATGGCCACCATTGTTATATTTCAAAACTATCTTCTTTTTTACTCAAAGCATTTATATTATAACATGTTTCAATGAAAATTAAGAAAAGGTTTGAATCCAGGGTTGTCAACTATTCAATAGGGAAATACCGGACAACCTATTTTTGGAGGATGTGTAAAAGTTATTTTTAGTTATTTCAAATTTTTACTTAAATAAACTTGTACAAATATCAGAAATATAAATTTTAAAATAATAAAACCAAACATGTGTACTACTTTCTGCGAAAAGAAATAAATATTTCAGTTTTTATCATAGAATTTTGCTTATCGAACGCTAGCAATTTTAGAAGAAAATGTTTCAATTTTTACATGTATTTCTATTCAAATGCAAAATAAAAGAAGTATTAAAAACTAATATATAAATTATATTACACGTGACGTTGAGATCACGAGCCCGCCGGTGAAAGAGAAGATTGATCGCATTGGGATTCGTGATTTACGGTGAGTTTGTGGCGGTACGCGACAATATCCTTTATCCTCATTTATTAAATATTATGTATTTTTCGATCCTAAAAATATTTATTCATAACTAACGAGCATAAGTCTTATCAATATGATAAACCCTCTAATCTACTTTTAGGCAACAAGTAAACTATCCATGTGAATCAAAACTTGTTGATAATTTCATTGTTCCAATCACTTTTTTAACCTCCATCTCTGTAATCTTTTTAAACTTGAAAATGCCTTGCTTGATAATGAATTACCTAGTTCATCTATCCTCTACAGGATGGCATTAAAATGTACTTTTACCATATCCCCTGATTCTGATAATTAATTTCCTTATCCTCTTTTAGATAATGAGCAGATATAATTTTTCTTTGGTCAAAAATAATTCTTTAAGTAGTTTGTTACGAAATTTCATCTGACCTGTCATAATGACTTAAGTAATAGCTACAAAATATCAACTATAAAAAAATAGGATACATAAGCACCTGCAAATTTTTCCCGTAGGAATGCCGTCATAGGCGGCAAAGAAATGGAACTATGTAGTGTACATGTGTATCTTATAACCTTTACTTTTATGGTGTTTGCTGTGCTTCAGACACCCAATTTCTGCTGGCATTGAGAGGGTGACATTCATTTAGATAGGGCGTTGCAGGCTTCAATCTCCAGCATGACTTCATTCTCTAAAATTACACCTCACTTATTGAAAAGAGAACTTATTAAGTTCTGTTCACTTTCAACTGTTTTGTAAATGCAACCTCCACGTAGTTCCAGTGCTCATCACCTATGGCTCCACTCCCTACAGGAAAAATTTGCGGGTAGATAATGCTCAAGTACCAAGAATAGTGTAAAAGCATTTTTTGGATTAATAGGTTTCAACAAACATAATAGCTTTTAATAAAAACTTAAAATAGGTACCTAAAACTTTCTCAGGACCTTTTTTCATAGAGAAATAAAAATAATCACTTTTACCTAAGTAATAAAAAGCAGCCAACAAAAATTACAAAAATCTACTTACAAATGCTTGTGTAAGAGTTCATTTGAATTGAAGGAAGAGAAATTAGTTTCCTTCTATCTATGTCACTTGTTATTGAAATCGAAAGAGATGTTTATCTTGAAGTTTCTCTCATAAATGCCAACGATAATGCTATTGTATTATTTGGTCTCCTTCTTATGATGTTCATATTAACAAGATAGAAATAATTCAAAGAAAATTTATAAGATTAATTGCGTATAAGCATGGTTACACATCTGAAAATGTTCCATGTGCTAGTTTAGTTGGGGCTACAAATGCTTTCCCTTCAACGTGGTCACTTTGAGTTAATGTTCCTGTATAAACAGAGCAATAATTATCTTGATTGTTCACATCTCCTTGAGAGAATTCAGTTTCATGATCCTTGAACGCATGCGAGATCTAGAAAACTTTTTGTTAAAGATTTTTACAAGACATCATATATATTATTCCTATTGCCACAATGATGTGCAGTGCTATTGATCTTCTGCTTAATAATGTTTTTTTCAATTGTATTGCTACTTCTTGTTGTACGAGACAACTTGATGCAAAACTAGTATTAGGCCACTTGCAACAATGGCGCCGAACCTGGTGAAAAAGTGACAAGAAATTGTACTAATACATCGTGTATATGTATATATATATATACAGTGAAATCTTGATTTAACCTTCCCACATTTAGCAAAAACCTGTATTTAATGAATATTTTTTCAGGTCCCGACCAAACTGCATTTTTTCCCTATTTAGTGAATAACCCGCATTTAACAAAAGAAATTTTTGTCCTCGATTTATCTCCCAAGCCACTTGCATTAATACAAATTGCCCCTCTTAGACTATGGCCACACGATCATAGCAGTGAAAAGTTGCCACCTCTATTGATAGGGAAATATGCGAAGCCAAGATGCTTTAGAAATGTTCAGACACTGCCATGTGAGTATTCTCACAATAAGAATGCATAGAGGACAAGTGGCATATTTAAAATGTTCCTCAGGTCGATTGATGCAAAGATGGGTGTAGCAAAGAGAATAATTATCTTGTTCATAGATAAGTGTCCAGCACAACCTCCAGATACAGAACGTTAAGGGGGTTTTTCCCAGAAATTGAATGAGTCATTTGCAGCCACTTGACTTGGGGATAATACACTGCATGAAAGCAAAGTACAGAAAGGCTTTAATGCAGAAAGCATTATAATACATGGAGAGAAGTCCGGAGTTAAAATTAAATATTTTCCAAGCAATACAGCTGCTTGGAATTCAGTGACACTAGAAACAATAGCCAACTGCTTCTGGAAAGCAGGATTTAACTCTAGCAATTTAGTGGAAATAGACGTAGACATTGAGGACATAAATGAAGAAGATTGGTATCAGTACTGACCTCAAAGAATTTGTTAGGTGTGATGATGATGTGGGTGCAACAAGACATCTTTAAGACATGGAAGAAATCTTCAATGATATGGAAATGGAAGACGAGGCAGAAGAAGAAGACAAAGAGTCAATTGCTACTTTTTGCGAAGGTATATGACTTCTTTCAATATGGAAAGTGGAAGTTTAAAGCAATTGAACAGAGTGGAAAGAGACCTTGTGAATATTTGCCACACCTGCCAGAAAAAGCAAACAACTTTGCTGGATTACTTCAATGAATAACTTCTCTTTTATTTTAAAGTATGCTCAGTATTAATTTATTCTGTAATCTGTTTGTGGATTCCACTGATTATTCTATTTTTAATCCAATATATTCTTTATAGATGCCTGATGCAGTTGTTCATGAAGAAAAAGAGGAATAATGGATACATGTGTTTACTTAATATGATTCCATAATTAGAGTGCAAAGTGCACAGTTTTTATGTAATTGTGTTTATTTATTGATTAGTAATTATTAAAAAGCTAATTTATTATTGATGTTTTTCAGCAGTTTCATTTAAAACTACGTATATATAGAAATAATACAACAAGTGTAGTGAAAAATGAGTAATTTCTTGATGTAATTTAGCATAACCACTTAGTGAAAACCTCAATTTAGCATAAGAAAACCCATGCCCCCAGATATTCGTTAAATAGGGGTTTTACTGTATTAGTTTAGCTTAGCTTCAGGAGATTGTCTTCTTCGGCTCCTGGGTTGGTTTTTTTCCACATTCTCTTTGGTCGCCCCCAGAAGCATAGCTAGGTTCTCCTTCACCCAGGAGCAAGTCACAGACATCCACCCCCCTCCCTTTGCTCCCTCTACAATTTTACAGATCAATGTAATGTGGTGAATATGGTGAAAGCCCAAGCATACCATACTAAATTTAGCATATATTATAATATTATTATTTTTTATAAACAGTAACGGTCATTTTCAGTCCATAAGTGCGCCCCTACAGCCCTGTGCCCGGGGGCAACTGCACCCTTCTGCTCCTCCACGCTCTGCCATGGTCACCCTCTCGGATTGGGTTGGATTGTGTTAAGTTTCATTTATTTTCCTCGTCATCTTCATCCCAATTTCTATCTGAGTAGTTTCCTCGTGTCTTCTTTGCCCCCCCAGCTTGGGTTAAGTTGATGGTTGAAGTTGGTTTTTTCTAAGTCCTCTTTGCCACCCTTGGGTTGGATTGCGTTAACATCATTTATATTCCTCGTCGTCTTCTACCTCTTACAATTTCGAAAAATATTCCACTCGCATAGCCATCCTCTCCTAAGCACCTTCCCCCGCCTATACACAGTCACTCTTCAATATTGCTTGATATTTCGCCAACACATCCTTAATCGGCTCCATTTCAACACATTAATTTCTTGATCTAATTAACTTCCCTCGTACCGTTACAGTCAAATCACGTACGAAACTCGGATTTTCTAGGACCACGTAGTACTTTCTCTCGTCAATTTTCGCGCCACCTACCCCAGGCGGCCTCTAGGTCAGTAAAATAATTTTACAGACCTTGGGCGGACTAATACTAATTTAACATAATAAATAACTAATAATAATAATTTATGAAATATTATATTTATATGATTATTTATTTTTCTTGCCTGTATATCGTTCAACTTTTGTATTTTTTTCCTTTCTTTTTCTCTAGGATGCAATTGGGTCAGTCGCCCATGCACTAATAAATAAAACATGAAAACTTCAAAATATTTCTTAATTCCTCGCAATAATTAGCGAGGCAATCTAGAAGATATATCGATTGCCTCTACACCGAGTTAAAATTCCTTATCAAGCTAAACTAATCCTTCATAAAAACTTAAATAATAGTGCTGCTATAATTAAGTCTTGAGTATACGTACTACATTACCTCTTTGTGCGCGGTGCTACAATGAAACCCAAGTTGTTTAATAACTCAATTAATTGCTGATTATTATTAGTAATAATCGGGAAGTTACCTTTATTCCTAAAATTTTTAAAATGATCAGCTATTCATTGCACTACATCTCAGATACCCATTGCCCGGAGGCCAGAGGGGATCAGCAGATCGTAAAAAAAGTTAATTGCTTTATTTCAACCGTTTGGCATTGCTATGTCGAGTTATGTTAAAACGCTTTTATACAATTCGCGCTATCCTTAACTTACCTGCCACCAACTCTCAGCAAATCTACAATGTTGGCAATGTAACATGTTGACGTTTGTTTTTATCCGCTCAGTTGTTATTACGCCAGTGGACGTTCGCCTGTCTTTTTGAAATGGGTAGGTTGCGGACCAGTGTTAGAGTGAGGTTGATTTCTGTGTGTTGCCACTCATTTATGCTCTAACACTAAAATCCATTTGAATCCTAATTTATTAACACCAGAAATTTTAAAATTTTGGTGTTCATGCTGGTGCCTAGCTGACTGAATGTTTTTTCTGTCATAAAAATGATGGGATTTTTAACAGTCGTGATAGTAGTAGAATTCATTGGTTATGCCTGATTTTTTTTAAAGGAATGGTAATCTCACGGCTTCGCAGAAATTTAATATTATTGCGAATTTAACTTTGCAATAATGTGGAGAATAATTTTGTTGGCAATTACGGGTTCATGTTTACGCATGGAAGATGTATGCTTTCAAAATGATGGAGTACCATGCGAAACGGATAGCAACAGTGATGACAAGTCGCATTTTGCGAAAGGTAAGTTGTTTTATTCATCAGTAGTTATTTATGGATTTAATGAAATACATTTAGAAATATTGATAGAAATGTTTGGTCAGAAAAATATTTCTAATTATAACTCTGAATAATTGAATATTGTTAAAAGTTGTGAAGAAACTCCTTATCATTCAAAATAAGTAGTGTTTTCACAACTTTTAACATCATCTTCACCGTAGTCTCCATTGTCATTTATGTAATTGAATGTTATTTCGCTTCAGAATACCCATTTGAAAAATATGTGAAGTACATTAAATTTGCTCGCCAAAACTATATGCCTGATGATTTCACGAATTGTTTGATGTACAGAAGTATATTTAAAAAGGATCTAGCTCCCTTCAAAGGTGGAATCTCCATGAAAATGGTCGAGTCCGTGAGAGACAGGTAAATTCGGCATTAACGTTATACATTGTTTAATGTAGGCGTAGTAATCGTTTTGATTGAAATTTTCCCTTCTGGTTTTCATTAATAGTATTGAGCCATTTCAAAAACTACATCTCTCAAAACTTATCCTGCATTTTGACAAAAATTTGGACAACTATCAAACGCCATGTTTATATTGGAAAATTAACTGCTGATTGAAAAGTGTTGCTAAAGTCTTGCTAATCATCCTCTCTATAGAAAATTATTTGAAAAGTAGACCATATTGTTTATTATTTATTTAAAATAATATCATTCCATATGGTCGAAAACTTTTACACTAATGCTGCTGTTGGATCTGACAGACACAACATGACAAAATGGAGTTTCAGCACATGCAAGGATTGAAATTTGGTTACAAGACTAACTATAGACAGATGATGTGGAGGTAGTGAGTGTTGTAGTGATGCAGCTGATGACTATCAGATGTGAGCAAAGAAACTAAATTGAGTTGGTCTCATAGACTTAGGAAGGGTTGAAGTGGCAGAATGGCTTCCACACCGATCCTGGGTTCAAATCCGGCAGATCACCCTGAACCCTACATATGTAGTTTGAGATGAACGTGCAAGTCACCACTCCATCTTTTGGAAGGGTTTAGCTGTTGCACCCTGTGGTGCTCTTCGTAAAAGTAGGCTAATGTGAGCTACAGGTTTCCCTTCTCCCTCCCGTGTAGAGCAGTGGTTCTCAAGTGCAACCATCAGAATGTTTTAATGCAGCCACCAGTAAAATTATATTTTAAACATAGGAATAATGAATATGCAGACTGCAATGGATACTGTGATGTCACATTTTTTATAATTAATATTTGTTAATGTTATTTTACCCGGTTCAATTTTTAGGTTTCTTAGCTAGAATATCAAACATCACTTAGACCCTAAATTTAACAATGCAGCCATCACAAAATGTTTGGCTCTCTGAGAATCACTGGTGTAGGGTCATCTAAGTAAAGTTACGGCAATAATAGCCCAAGAAGCTGATTCGCCAGAAAAACACGATCATAGACCCAAAGTCAGCTCTGCTCAGGGTTAAATAGAAAACATTTGAAGTGTACTCAAGAGATCAAGTATTATGGATGTATTTGCACTGGGTTAACAAAAGGGTAGTGTGGGTGGCTAAATGCCTTAAACCCAGGGAACTTCTTTTTGCATCCCTAACTAAAGATATAGCTATGCTAATTTATATTAGTTCTTAAAAACATTTGCTGTGGCTGATATATGTATGTTTAGAGGCTGATTTCCCTTTCTTTTTATTTTTTCTAATTTCTGATTTTTAGAGGAACAAAGTACCAAATCATCAACCATAGGCTTTACAGAGAACCTGACTGTATGTACCCTGCCCGATGTAATGGAGTGGATCATTTTCTTTTGAAAGTCATTCATAAAATACCTGATGTGGAATTCATTCTGAATACCAGGGATTCGCCTCAAATTTCAAAACATTACAGTGTACCTAAACCAGTATTTTCATTTAGCAAGGTTATTTTTAGAACTATTTCATTTTGTCAAAGTCCATGGCCTTTATTACTATTAGCAAATACATAGAGAAAATTATCTTGAATTTTGATTTTTCAGACTGATCATTATTATGATATTATGTATCCTGCTTGGTCTTTTTGGGATGGAGGTCCAGCAATAAGCCTCTACCCTCAAGGCCTGGGTCGGTGGGATTTGCACAGAAAACAAATTTCCAGAGAAGCTGATTTGTGGCCTTGGGGAAGAAAAAGAAAATTGGCTTTCTTCCGTGGATCACGTACTAGTTCAGAGAGAGATCTTTTAATCCTTCTTTCACGTCAGAGACCTGAATTAGTTGATGCACAATACACAAAGAATCAAGCATGGAAATCTGATATGGTATGTTTCTCTACAGTGTAAGGACGAAAATTATTTCACACTTTTAGCTTAAGTGGAAATACTGATACTAAGGATGTCAGCACTTTCATTCTTTCTCTGCCCATTTTCTCAAACACAAATTTATAACCAACCATTTCAATGAGTGAATGAACTATACCTATACTGAATATGTGTGTTTGAAATATACTCAGAATATATACAAATGATGTGTTCTTTACCAAACTAGGGGGGAGCCAGTGGTGTAGTGGTTAGAACACTGGTTGCTAATTGCCTGCTGCTTGAAAGGGCAGCAGGTATGAATCCTGCGAAAGTACTTAGGATTTTTTCAAAGGTTGCCCAGCTCCATTTGTGTGGTTTGAGGAGACCGCGCAAAGACAGCGTTCTGTCCTTCGGAAGGGACATAAAGCTGTTGGTCCCCTTGGTGCTCTTCATTAAGAATAGGCTAATGTCAGCGACGGGTTTCCCTTCTCTCTTGTGATTGTGTTTGGTATGGAAGGAGTTATGGCTATAATAATCCAAGAGGTTGATTAGTCAAATACACAGACACAAACACATTTAACAAACCAGAGAGCTATTGAATTTTGTCAGAATTATGATGTTCAATAAACAATTATTTTGCAAACGATTCCCAAAAGTGAACTGAACTTCCCTTCTCAATTGGCTTATAGCATTTCGCAGATGTTGAAACAACTGATGGCATAATTCATTGGGATGTCCCTTTTCAACAGTTTTAAGCCATAAATTCTCTAATTATGATTTTATTTTATATCCATTTTAAATGCGTCATCCTCAACTTTAAAATGGCTGATCATTTAGAGATAAGAGGTACAACAGCAAAGGAAAAGATATCAAAAGGAATTAGGCATAGAATAACTGTGAAATCAGTAGAAAATTCAATATCATTGAAGCAAAGTACATAGATGGAAACACTTAAAGCAAAAACTTGAAAGTGCTTAATCGAATCAGAAATCATTCAGTGGTCCAAAATGTGGCCACTTTCATGATGAAAAAACAAACAAAACATTTGAGTTCATCCATACTCGGAGACAGTGTGAAATGCCAATTTCACATGAAACAAACTCAAAGCACAGAAAATTGCATGTGGACTAAAAAGAAATTTAAGGCCAGTAATGGTTGGTGCATGGGAATGATGTGATGGAATGGTTTTCCCTTATGCCGAAAAACTTCTCTGTGCCCAAAATTGCCTGCAGACATCAGTGAGAAACTTCTTGCCTATGAAAAACTTGTAATTTGTATAAGAATAACCAACCTTTTAAATTAAGTAGACAATACTGATGAAACTCTAGTTTTCTTCGATATGCCATTTACTGTATTAACCCAAAAGGAAGATGAGTTTTTTCCAAAAATTTAATTTTGAAAATGAAATTTGGAGACAACGTTGTACAGAATGGAAATAAGTAATACTCCTGAACTGTAAAATAATCCAAGTGAGCAGTCGCACGTCAATAAGAGAAAAATAGAGGGGGAAAAAAATAAATTTATACTTACAAGTTTGCAGGATGTTGGCCTACGGGCACCTGTTGTCAAAAACTAGCCTAAATAGAAAAGAAAAGGACACACACAAACGCACAATCACTGTAAAAAGTCATTAGATACGTATTTCGAGAGCTAAGCTCTCATCTTCAGTAGCTGAAGTCATATGGATTGTTTTGGTTTTGTCTTGTGTATTTTACGTTCCTGGTGAAAGTGAAAGGAGCGAAGGGGGGTGAGGGAATTCCTAACAGTCAACATGTAGAGGGGTGAGTAAATACACAAGACAAAACAATCCATATGACTTCAGCTACTGAAGATGGGAGCTTAGCTCTCGAAATACGTATCTAATGAGTTTTTCCAGAGTGATTGTGCATTTGTGTGTGCTTTTCTTTTCTATTTAGGCTAGTTTCCGACAACAGGTGCCTGTAGGCCATCGTCCTGCAAACTTGTAAGTATAAATTTATTTCCCCCCCTCTATTTTTATCTTATTGACATGTGACTGCTCACTTGGATTATTTTACGGTTCAGGAGTTTTTATTTATTTCCAAAAATTTAGGCAAAAATATTAGGAATCGTCATAAATTCAAGTACAAAGTTTTAAACGCTGCACAGAATACCCTGAGGTAAACTTATGTTCATGAAAATGCATTTATTTATATTTAATCGGTTGGGTAGGAAATTTGATACATATGGCGTTGAAAACGACTACACAAAGATTGCCAACATTTTATGCATGTCTTGTTGCAATTTAAATATATTTGTTACTTTTCAATTTGTGTGCCAGCAGCAGACGATAAGTAAACCTGCAGTTTGAAGAGTATAACCTCTATGAGAGCATGCAATTGATACAAACTTGGCTAAGTTTTAACATGAAGTGAGGACTAGATATTATTTTGAGCAGTTTTAAATAAGTTACCCCAAATCTTAGGACTGAAATGACAGAGAGAAGGAAAGTATCTCTGTAAAAGGTATAAAATGAAGTTTTGATAAAAATTTCAAGCTAATGGAGATGCATTATGCTGAATAATTAAGAAGCCAGGAGGAAATGTGATGGTGGCAAATGTGTGAAGGTGGAAGCAAGCAAAACAGAAACTTGAAGGTGCTAACTCAACACAGAAATCATTTAAGTGGACCCAAACGAGATCGATTTCATGAATTATAATTATAAAATGTAAAATTTGTGTGTAATCAAGGAACCTGTGTTGCAGGAAATCATTAACTGAACGCTCATGAATTATCATGATCACTAAACTTCCCTTGGCAAGAATTCAAGGCTAGTAATGGTTGGTGTATACGGATGATGCATCATAATGGTTTTTGCCTGCGACAAAGAACTTTTGACTACACAGACAAACTTATTGTTTTCCAGAAGCATGTAATTGCCTTGCAGAAAATTCGTGATTACCTTCCAAGCCAAATGGATAACGCAGACGAGACACCTATTTATTTTGATATGCCATCCAATTACGCAGTTAACTGAATAGGGGCAAAAAATGTCATTATAAAAACTTGGGGGAATGAAAAGATGTGCATTATTGTAATTCTGGCAGTGTTAGGGGCTGACACAAAGTTAGCACCATAAGTTATTTTTAAAATTGGTATTAGAGTTTTTTCCTGAGTAGACCTTGTTTTTTATTGTGGTCCTCTTAAATTCAAAGTCGTCTTCCTTTCAACTTAATGCGGTAATTAGACGCAATGAAAAATATGAAAAATCTGTGACAATAATTACAAATAAGGAAAAAATGTGAGTTACAGCAATGTTGGCTGTTTAGCAGATAGAAAATTGCTACCATATTTTATCCTAAAACGGAAAACAGTGCTCAAGGATCAAATGCCTACTGGAATAATAGTTAGATGTCATGAAAATGGATGGATGTCAAAATAACTTATGAGAGACAGGTTACACTAAGAGCGCTATTAATAAAAAGAGGGATGCTTAAACAAGATGCTTTAAAAGAACACACAACTCCTAAAATTAAAGACTCGAATGCAATAAATACTGACCTTGTTATAATACCAGGAGGAATGACATCACATATTCAAGTTCTTGATGTTGCTGTCAATAAGATTTTGAAAGATAATTTAAATTGTTTATATTCCAAGTAAGAAAGAACTTAAATATGCCTACTGTTGCAATGCTCTGCCAATGGCTCAAGGCATTGTGGCAACAGATAAATCCAGAAGTAATAATGAATTCATTTAAGAAGTGCTGCTTATCCAATTACATGGATGGAAGTGAAGATGATTTTTGTGGGAGTCTATGGACAAAGTTCAGAGTGATAAAAAATAGGGAGAGTGAGGACAATGGTGAAGGAAGTATAGAGAGTGATGATGACTGATATAATACCTGTGATATTCAAGAAAATTGTGAGATCCAATAAAAATTTCTGCTAGTTTTGTAACTTTTTAAGTTTTGCAAGAATCGTATATAATTAGGTCATAATATCATTTTTCTGTTTTGACTACTAAAAGGGGGTTTTCTTAGATTCAAGGTCATCTTGGATTTTGATAAATACTGTATGCTCTCGCCACATTTTTCAATTATCTTTCCAAACATTTTTCATCACTGATACTTAATTTTTTATTTATGCTTCGCCCTTGCTCTCTAGTTTCTTATTTGCTTATGCCATTACACTTCTTGCTTTTCAGTCTGATTATTTCTTCTTCTCACTGTTTCTATGGTGGAATTTCTTCCTTTAAAATTTCATGCATAAGTTCCAACTTAGATGGTGACTTTTTAATTCTGATGAAAATCTGGCTTATTCTAGGTTAATCTATGCTAAATTAGATTTTGTCTACTTGATATAAGTGACAAAGAGATTATTGATATTGAGGAGTAATGGTTACAGTATTTACCCAAACATCTTAGTATGACATGATATAACTTGCTGAAATATGGCTGAATTGGTTGCAGCACTTTGACTTAAAAACATTTATCTACATCAGAGAACAACAACCCACAGGTGCCTTGGATCCCATGGAAGGGCTTCCAGTTGCTCCGCTGAAATATTGTTTTATTATTAAAAATGTGATGTGTCCGCACATGACTTTCTCCATACAGAGTACTGAATATGATTGCAATAGTATCTACAAGTTTATCTCAAAATCAGCATCCTCAATAATAATTATCAGCAATTACACATGAATAATTTTTAAACACTTTGAATAACTTTCACAATGAAGAAGGGGAAAAAATTATTTGTTGCTATGGATAACTAAATATTGATTAATGATTAAAATTAGTGTTGTGGTGCTGGGATCTCTGCCAATATTTCCAAGAAAATTTGTTTACCAAATATGATGCTGGATGGCATTAGAATAGTTTTGATCAAAATTAAAATTACCCTTGGCAGCGTAGCCATTGCGACCAACAATTAGGAAATTTTATCATAGCTATGGAAGCAAAAGTATCACTTAACAGAGCACATAACAAATTCAGACAAATAATCAAAATGGAAGTTCTGTTCACAAGGATTAATGGGTGGTATGCGGGGGTGGCATTATATAGGGTGGTGCTAAATTGAGGTTTGACTGTATTTCCGTTGAAATCTTGAATTCGATTTATTCAAGAATACAATACTTTCTCCTCTATACTACATATGGAGAAAGTAAAAATTGTGCATCTATTCATATGGTGTCTCCTAAGTCTTAGAAGGTTCAATTTGAGGATTTGCCAAGCATATGTGTGTTACTAGTTATTGATACATAATGCCAGGATTAGACAATCAGCTGGACCATGCCAAGTGTCACATTATTTGTGTATGCATGTAAAACCCTTAATAGATACATTTTTATTTGGTACCTACTGCCTTTATTATCAAAAGTAGCCTTAATTAATGGGAGAACTTACTTTAATTATAAAACTCGGATTTATAATCAGATTATTCTTCACTAGAATTTTACTTGTTATCTAAGTTTTATTTATTGGCATTATATTATTTTATATTTTAGGATACTTTATATGCTCCTCCAGCTGCTGAAGTACCATTGGAAAGCCATTGCCATTATAGGTATCTATTTAACTTTCGAGGAGTTGCTGCCAGCTTTCGATTTAAGCATCTTTTCCTTTGCCGCTCATTGGTGTTTCATGTTGGAGATGTGTGGATGGAATTTTTCTATTATCGAATGATCCCATGGGTTCATTACATACCTGTGAAAAGTACAGCTACAAAAGAAGAAATAAGGTGAGACTTTCCACTCATACATTACTGATAAACTTTATTATTATTTTCATTGATTAGAACTTATCAAAATCATAGCTACAGTATAAGTGGGTCTCATGTTTACTAATGTAAGTTTTAGAAGTATTTTGATGGATCTGCTTTCTTTTTTGCTGTCTAATATGAAGAAACTTTGGTCATTGTTTTGCTTTGTATTAGTTTCTCATTTGAGAACTATGTTATCTTCAGTTAAAATCACACTTATGAAAAAGAATAGATATTTTATGTTGATTCACTTTCCTTTTATTCGTATGACAGTTAATAATTGTATTAATATTGAAATAAAGATTTCATTTATTTACTTTTCTGGACATGATAAAAGCTTGCTCCTTAAGAGAGTGGTAACTATAGTATCTCATCTAATTATCTTTTAAATCCAACCATTTCTTCTATGGACCATATTTTTTATTATGAACCAAGGCATCTGTGTTGAGTTTCCTTTAAAGAGACCAATATTTTAAGCATGCAAACTTTAAAATAGTTTGTGTAAGAAAGCTTCATACAAATTTTATTTCAGTGACTGTCTTTCTGAATGTATCTGAAAAATTGTTTAATATGAGACATTTTACTACCCCATAAATATGATAATTATAATTTAAAAACCAAATGATCTTACCTTCAGTCTATAAGACAGGCTGATTTTGGAATTCATTTTTTGGAAAAATGTTCTGAGCGAGTATGGAGTGAATGGTTGGTTGCTGAATGCAATAAAGGTAGTGTACACTGGAAGTAGGGCATGTGTAATGGTGAATGGCATGATGAGTGATTGGTTTAGAGTTGAGCAAAGTGTACGACAAGGATGTGTCATGTCCCCTTGGTTATTTAATGTGTTCATGGATAAATGTGCGAGACAGGCATGTATGGATATGGTGGGTGTTAAGGTTGGTGGAGAGAATGTTCGTGTACTTTTGTATGCTGATGATGCTGTGTTAATGGCTGAGAACCCAGGAGAATTGCAGAGAATGTTAGATAGCCTGCATGATACGACTGTGAGAATGGACTTAAGGATAAATGTGGCCAAAACCAAGGCAGTTGTGTTCGATTGGGAGAATGAGGTGAACGACTGTCAATTTAGCATAAATGGTGGAACGATTGAGGTAGTGGATGAATTTGTATACCTTGGTAGAATGTTCAGTAAAAATGGTAGAGTAGATGGGGAAATCAAAAGGAGAGTGAATGCTGGTAGAAAGGTGGCAGGGAGTGTGTGGTCGATTGCAAAGAATGAATGGTTGTCAAAAGAAGCAAAAGTGTCTGTATACAAGAGAGTTTTAATGCCTACCTTGCTGTATGGCAGTGAAACATGGATGTGTCAGGAGAAGCATAAAAGTAGTTTGAATGCAGTTGGGATGGGATACATGAGAAGAGTTTGTGGGAAATCTAGGAGGGACAAAGTAAGGAATAATTGGGTGATGAACGAATGTGGTATGAAAGCTAGTGTGACAGATCTGTATGAGAGAGGTCTGCTGAGGTGGTTCGGACATGTAGAAAGAATGGAGGAGAGTAGAATCACCAAACGAATATATGAAGGAGGAGTGAATGGCGAGAGAGGGAGAGGCAGACCGCGCAAGACTTGGTTGGATGTGGTTAGTGAGACTCTGAGAAAAAGGGACGTGAAAAGTATGAGGAATAAAAGAAATGTGTGACTCAGTGTATGAGTGTAAGTGAAGCAAAAGAAGTGTGCAAGGATAGAAGTGTGTAGAGGAAGGTGGTGGGTTGGTAATTGGCAGACATGTGGCATGGCTTACCCCGCAAGGGAAAGCGTCAAGGTGTGGTGTTGTTGTTGTTTTTTGGAAAAAAAAGTGCATCTTATAGCCCAAAAAATATGGTAATTATAATTTCAAAGCTAAATGAATTGTGTGATTTCAAAACTAATGAACTCCCTAATCCTTTTAAGATGTACAGGTATGCCTCATTTAGTGCATATTTGTTTAGCTCAACTTTGATATTCATTCATTCATTCTAGTGTTCTCTCTTACAACAGATCCTACTAATCGTTGATTGGTTGGACTAGGGAATATACACACATGATATGGTGGTTTCCCATTGCCTTTCACACCGGACACACACACAGAAGGGAGGAGGGAAACCGGCATTTGCCTACACTTTGTGAAGAGCACCAAGGGAGCCAACTGTTTAATGTCCCTTCTGAAGGATGGAGCATTGACTTTTGCATGGTCTCCTCAAACTGCTCAAGTAGGGGGGTGGGTGACCTTGGAAAAAATCCCACTTTCGCAGGATTTGTGCCTGGTGCCACTTAGCGTAGCAGGCCAATGCCCCTCCCACTATACCACGGACACTCCCAACTTTGATATAGCACATTTATATATTTTTTAAATTTAAAGATGAATTTCCTAAAAGGCTACTGTCTGCTATTATGGTTTCAACTTTTTTCTTACTTTTCTGATCAAATGATACACAGTTATGTTTTACACATTAATTAAACACAACTTTTGTTGTTTTTTATACATTTATTTGCTTTATTTCTATTTCACTTGTTCACTTTTATTTTGTTTTTAATTGGTTGTCATGATTCTACAGCCTTTTGAAGTGATGCAAATATTAGAAATTTTACACTTATTAACATTACTGTTGGGATGAATAGTATAGGGTTCACCTTGGGTGGGTTTTTGCTTTGTCATAGGTTAAACTAGGTTCATGACTGAATTTTAACTTTCGTGATTAGTATTCATTTATTATTCTAAGGCAGAGATGGCAGAAAATCTCCAATAGCCACAACAAGGTTATTGGTGATACCTGAAACAAGTACTTTTTAAATGCTTGTTCTTGAATTTTTTTCAGTCACAAGACAAGCTCGATAGTTCCGATGCATCATGAAACTGCTTACAAGTGAAGCCAGTATCCAAGTTTGATATGTTTGATTAGGCAAAAATGCCTTTCATTCTCCAAAAATCAATAGTATCACTTATGAATCTTATTTATTCATAATTTAATAAAAGAATGGCTAGCATAATTTAGTGGGATACTGACAAGTTTTTTAAATCGATTCCTTGAAAATAAATTTTTTTAATTGGCTATTTTTCGAATGACACACTTCTTGAAAAATTACATTTTAAAAAGCTTGAACGAAAAAGAATTTATTTAGAAAAAAATTAATTATGTAACTTATTTAATAGCCATTTGAAAGCTTTAAATATTTTATTTGCAAGACTTTTTCATTTTATTTTCATTCAGAGGATGTGATGCTCTTGGAAAACAAGGGAATTAAGGATGAAAGGGAATGGGTTAGGCAATTTTGGTTATTACTTAAGGAAAACAAATTCATTTACTATTGGTTCTTTCAGTGTTGCTCTTATTTCAATAATTTTGTGATCGTTTTAGAATTTGAACTTATTTCAACTTTCACTGTTTTCTGTAACTCTTAATTGAAGTTGTGGTTTTTAATTTTAGTTAATTCCCTATTTTAAAATGGATGCCTATATCTAGCAAACACTATATCATTGCCATGATTAAATAACGTTAAAAAATTGTATTTCAACATTTTAGTGGTGACTGACTAGTTTCTCAAAAATTAAAACAACACTCATTCAAATCTGTGAAAATGTCAAAATTTGATTTTCAAAATACGACTTTTGAAATGCTATTTAGTGGATTGATTTTCGAAGAATTTTCCTTGACCCAATTTAGTGTGTTCAAAAATTGTCCTCTAATTTTGTCTTTGTTTCAGGGAGCTTATTGAATTTGCTATGGAAAATGATGAAGTATCACAACAAATTGCAGAGGAAGGATATAACTTTGTGTGGAACCACTTGCGTATCAAGGACATTAAATGTTATTGGAAAGCTCTACTGAAGAAATATGCTAAACTTCTCAAATACAAACCAATGAAAGATCCAAAATTGAAAGAAATAAAACAAACCTGATTTCCAGTTATCCGTGTAAAATTCTTCTCCTATTTTTAATGTTGTTATCATTTTTGTTGTACTTTTGTTTCAATCAAGCATTTTTATGAGGAATGTTTGGTAATTAATAACATTTTGTCATTTCAAATTGTAAGTATATTTCATTTAAAAGAACTGTACATGGTGCTAATAAATGTGGCATTTAAATGTATTCTTACAACTTTTATAATAAAAATTAAACATTATTATAACGTCATATTTATTGTGCAATTATCACCACTACTTGCCTCAGTCAATTTTTTCTTGCATTTTATACTTGCATTTATAATATGCTCAATATTTAAAAATTCACCTATCACAAGCATCAATTTATAAGAATTGAACTTAGACAAACCTTGGGAAGTTTTCTGGAAATATCTACTAGATCAGTAATCTCCACTTCACTGATAACGAAATGTACGATGCAGGATATCATATTATCCATAAATTAAAGAAATTATGGCCTGTTTTATGAACCTTCGGTTTTACACCCCTGAGAGAGACATCACCATTAACAAAAGTCTTCTTCATTTCTAAGGAAGATTGGGTTGGGTTCAGTATATTCCAACTAAAAGGGCTAGATTTGGAATCAAATTTTTTGTTCTTTGTTAGGCGAAAAGTGGATACGTGTGGTCCAACATTATTTATGTAGGAAAAGGGACTGTTCTTGCCATGGACTTCAAAATTATTCCTGTGATGTCACAAGTAGTGATAATGCTAGTGAAGCCGTTGTTGGACAAGGGCTACTGCTTGATGATGGACAATTTTTATACATCGCAGCAATTAGCACTTATTGGTTTTGCGCTTGGCTGACACACATGGAACAGTGTGCCTAGTAAGAAAAGAAATTCCCCTAGGGAGAAAAAATTAAAGGAAGGAGAACTTGTGGCGTATAGGAGGGGGAAAGTGATTGTCATTCGATGGAGGAATATGAGAGACGTTGCAATTCTCTCTACTGTGCATAATACAAAGATGGTGACAGTAGAAGGAAAGAGTGAGAAAACAGTGAAAAAACCAAAGGCTGTCATTGATTATAATAAGACAATGGGAGGCATTGATAGGGTGGACCAGCATTTAGCTGATTACCCTATCCCATGAAAGCGTGGGAAAAAATATTATAAGAAATTCTTTTTCCACCTCTTCGATATGGCTGTGTGGAATTCCTTTGTGCTCTACAAAAAGACTGGAGGAGAGCATGAGAGTACAGAATGAGACTGAAAGAACAAATTATTGAGGTGTATAACCCCAATGTCACTTCCCCTAGGGCAGAACACCCATCTTCCACACCACATCCCCCTGGCCTCTTGGGAAGGCACTTCCCAGACCTCTTAACACCCACTGAGAAGAAAAAGGCCCACAGTGAGCAATGTGTATTGTGTGGCCAAAAGTGAGATGCTAGGGGAAAGTGGATTAGGAAGGAGACCAGGTACTTTTGCCCAACATGCAACATACTGCTGTGTGTGGTTCCATGTTTTCAAGTTTACCATATATGAACTTCCGTTTCTAATGTTATATGTAGTATGTATATGGCTCATGTGAATTATTTAAAAGTTATAATTAGTAAATTGTTAGAGCCTTTCATTGAAATTTGTTTTGAATTGTAACATTTTCATGTTTATGGCAATTGTAGAAGTAATTTCTATTGTATATATGTAATATAGCATATTCATGTGTTATTATGGGTTTTAATCAGGTATTATACATTGTTCTATTGCTTTTATGTCCTGTTTCCACTATAATTAGAAGATTAAAAAAATTAAAATGTCAGCTCCTTGATTTTTGTAATAAAATCACTTAAATTTCTAAGTACAATAAAATTAGTTATAAATGAAAAAAAATGAAAGCATTTTTGTATTTGTCTCCCTATGATGCTTCCAAAACTTTAAAAAATGACTTTTTTGACCATATATAGTAAAAAAATCTTTCAGGTAAGCGGTTAACAAATGATTTTTGTGGAATAATGCATCCCATTCATTATGCAGGGTATTTCTGAACAGTAAGAATAATTCTTCTTGCTCATTTTGAATCCAAGAAACTTTAGAACAGTCACAACATTAAAAATCTTTGTTCTTTCTCACAAGGAATCAAAACTTTCAGTGCTATATAAATAAAAATTATTTAATATTTACTTATACCAAAATTATCTGTTATTTCACTTGCCACACTCATTTTAATAAATATATATTGAATATTATCATTTATTTTCATGATCTATGATCGAATAGTAGGTCATGTTACTATGAAGAACAACACAAATATATGCACATTGAATTGGAATGCCATTTCAGTTGTTAAAAAGATTAAGCTAAAAGCGTTGTGGTTGTTAAAATGTTATAAAAAAATAAATCGAAAAGGAAATTTTTTAACAAGGTAAAATTCACCAATTAAAATCATTGTCATTTTACTAAATAATGTATGTTGGTACGGAGGCTAAAGTGGATGTGATGGCAATCCTATCTTTCTCACTCGTATGTCTCGCATGCTATATTTGCCAAATTAGTGGAACAAGTCAAAACCTGTTATAGCACTAAACAGTACTCGAATTTGGTGAAAACGCATGGGAACGCTGTTCCACTTGATACAAAATAAAGCCCATAGACTTCTCCTTGTTAAAAAAATCAGATCAGAAGTTTTTGGTTGCTAGCGTTCTGGTTGTTAAAATTTTCCAATTCAAGTGCTGTATATGAGTGTTTAGAATAATTACTTCCCATGATGAATGTCCTCAAGAACATTTACTGTAATTTTACTATATTTGAGGGAAGATTTTATGCAGTAGGAACATATCTCACAGAATATAATGGAAGTCAATAGGAAATTATGGTTTGATTTACTAAAGGTTTTTCAAGAACGTAACCCTTTCGTAAATCGGGGTCTACCTGTATGTGAAATCTTTGTGAGTTATTGTATTTTCTGTGCTGTAATATGAATCAAGATTTTTAAAAGTAAGTGTAAGGACTAATTTTGTGTCTAAATTTCATACTTAAATTAAAAATTATTTGTGACAAAATAGCAATGCAGCACAAAGTTGAACTTATCAAAAATTCCTGATCCCTGCAATTGCCCTCAATTACTGATTTTTATGACAGCAACTAAAATTTTCTTCAGTTAGCATCGTAACTTATATATAGTTATACAGTCATTTATCGATTTACATGCATTTCATTTATGCGTTTTTGATTTAATGCTGCCGAACAATATATACGACTTCTCAATTTAGGACTCTTGAGTTCTTACTTAAATGCTGTTAGCTACAAAGCACATGGCAGGCAACCAATGGATGTAGGTTAGCGCACCATGTAGAGGTAGACTCATACCTAGTCAAATCGAATTGTGGCAACCAGAAAACAAAAAGAAGCGCAGAGTAACTTGACTACAGTGAGACTTGAAAAGAGGTTTAAATGGTTGTGTCAGTGGAGGGAGAGAAGCTAGGAAGGCAGTAGTGGAGGTGCACAGACCTATAGGAAAAACTGCTATGGTTTACGTCAGTTTGATATATGTCACACTTTTCAGAAACGTATTCTGGACATATATCAGAGTACACCTGTATAGGGAATTGTTTATACAATTGTTAATGAATAACTTCACAATGTGTTTTTTAACTAATTATTAAATAAAAATAATTTCCAGGTCAAATTTGAACATCCCTTGTGATGTTGTTTAAATGTTTGAATGAAGCTCAACATGAGAATTTAAGCTTTAAAGTTCATCTTACAGCATTGTTTAGCGCGTTCATTAAGTGCATTTTCGATATAGCGCAATTGGCATCTCAATTTTTATTTAGGAAATAAAGTTCTTAAATGGTTACGGTCTGTTAATACACTCCCAACTTTTTTCTTACTTATCTTCACATCTTTGTTCCAATGATACTCGGTTATGTATTATATCAGGGGTGGCCAAACTTACTTTCCCTCAGAGCCACAAGATACGATAATCTTCAGAAGTTTGAGAGTTACATGACACATTCTGTTCTAATAAATTTACGAACAGAAAACCTAACCTGTATTCGAAGCAATTCAGATGTAATGCATGTACCTTAGGTAACCCAAACACATCTCAATTTACAATTTTCTTCCGTGATTTATTTAAATTATTTTTCCTCTATTTACTGTAAAATATTTATTTTGTACTAAAATAGAGCAACATAATTATGCTGTGTAACAATTGAACTTATGATGTCAAAACTGAAGATCTTGAAGGATCTGTGAAAAATTAAACAAAAACAAAACAAAACCTGCAAAAATGCAAACATTGCACAATATTTTAATTTTACCATACAGTACAGTATTTATTTATTTTTTTGTTATTTCATAAAATAAAAATTTGCCCCCAGATACCAATTTCACTAAACAAACATGCACTAAACAAGCCATGACTGCATAAAAAGTCCAAGAAAGATTTTCATGAGATTTTGCATGGCCATTAAGTCGATTAAATGTGCTCGATTTTTGTACCCCTAATCCGAGGATCTTGATTTAAATGAATTGAACATTAAAGGTGCAGAACATATTTTGTCTTTGTTCACCGTAAATTGATATATCAGTTAATAATATATTTCATTTTGTTTGAAAAGGGATATTTTACTTATACCTAAGAATGCTTTGACAGGTTTCTTTATTGTTTGAAACATCCTGGGAAAATAAGTGCATGTAACCAACCTAATGAAGAGGAATTAAGATCTATAATGCAGTCCATATCATCTCATTCAGACATTCCTGCCTCAAATTCCACAGTATCATTCATGGACAAGATTAAAGAAATACCTTCTTTATTGAAGTATATGATCCCATTGGGATTAGTGTATTTATTTGAATACTTTATTAATCAAGGAATTGTAAGTATTCTATCAGATTTTTGTGTAATTAATTTGTAGAATTTCAATGGAAATTACCGTTAAATTTTATTTTTAGTTAAGCATGTAGTTTTGAAGGCTGATATTATTTATTCCAGTTTGAATTAGTCTACTTTCGTGATATCTGGCTGAGTCATAAGGAGCAATATCGATGGCTTCAAGTTGACTATCAAATTGGAGTGTTTCTATCAAGGTCATCCTTACATTTTATACAGATCAATAAATTGTGGCTTTTAGCAGTTTTACAGGTAGAGTAACCCATGCAAGCCACTCGGAAAGTTTTATTACCTAGTGTTTTTAGAATAAATTGAAGGCTACAGTTTTATAGAGATTATGGTACATTAGTTGGATATTTATCTAATGAAATATTTTTTGCAGTTTTTCCATAAAAATTACTTTTATGATTGATATGATTTTCAAACTTTCAATCGTGTTATTTTTCAGGGGGTGAATGTGATTTACTTTACTTTTGAAGCAGTTTATTATTTTACCCCATCAATTTGGATAATATTTGTTGCTGTGCTGTGGGAAGGATTACTTGGTGGAGCATCTTATGTTAACACCTTTCACAGAATATCGTCAGAGGTATTCTTTTCATTTTATATGTTTTTAAGATGGAATTTTAAGGTTCCTTTATGCTATGTAAATTTGTTATTTATTTTTCAGGCATCACCAGAAAAAAAAGAATTTTCAGTGGGCATTGCCTGTATGTCTGACTCTATTGGCATCACTCTTGCTGGAATAATAGCAATTCCTGTGCATAATGCATTATGCCAACTACCATTGTACAAATGAATGCACATATTGTTATTCCAGAGGCCTGACCTCTTTAGATTAACTATGAATTTAGAAACCATTTTCATTGTAATACATTCCATTTAATTTTTGGCTCTCTTTAAAGTACTTATGGTACAGTTAATTAATTATAGACGATCACTGCGAATGGTGATAAAAAAGCATTAATGGGTTAAGTTGAAGGTAGGGGAGCTTTTTATGAATTTTTAATGTTATTCATTTGTTGGAGACCAGTTAATCCATGACATTTATAGTTTTTTCAATGTATTTGTTTTATATTTATGATGTCAAGGAATTGAACAAACTTTTATAATCATACAAGGAAATAATTATATAAATTGGATTTATATACGTAATCAGTGTCTTTTATTTGAAAGTTGATTTCATTAGTAATCAATTTATTGTTTTGCAGATATCTCAATGAATACATTCCAATGTTTATTTTTAGTTCAATTTTCATTTTAAGTACATATCTCTATCTCTCTTTTATTCAAATGGATGAATTGTGGTGAAGGTAATCATTGATGTTCATTCAAATAAGTGATATTCAAGTACAGGTATACCCTGATTTACGTCGCTGTGAAGTTACAAGGGCATTTAACCCTTTGACTGCCAAATAACTTTGTCCGGCAAGTACCTACTCAAATGAAGAAATAATTTTTTTCTTTTTACCTTAAAATGTGTTATTCCTGTTTCCATATGCATGCAAAGACATGGAAAACTTATTTTTTCACTATTTTATTATATACCTTTAAAACTAATGGATGAAACCTATAGAAATTTTAAAATTTCACATCACTTAATACATTACTTAACACTTTTTGTTTTTGTTGTCTGACCTCATGGATTTGAAATCTTTGTAGTCGTAGGCTCTACAACCCAAAAATTATTTCATTCAAACATACAGTAAACCCTCGATTTCACGGACCTGAAGGTTAAAATTCTTGTAGTGACTACTGCAAAAATTGCGAATTACAATCGCCTTTTATCCATAAAATGTTTACAGGAGAGAAAAACTCAAAGTTTCTGATATTAGTTTCAATTTGGCCACAGCGCTGTTTCTAAGTCTCAAGATCGCAAGAACGTTCTGAGAACGATCTTGAACAATGAGACAGCTGTAGTAGGCACTCCTGTAGAAGTATAAATCCATCTGCGAAATGGCACGGCATGTAATGGAAGCGATGTTTATTTGTGGGCTTAGGCTGTGTTCACACTACCGGTAATGCGAGCGCTGCGACGCAATTGCAAGCGAATACTGTGAACGTGTTATGATTCAAAGTTGTGCGTGAGACAAACTACATAAGCATTATTCTTATTTTGTTATTATGAAGAGGCTCTAGGGGATATAAATTATCCCGTTATAATAATAATCCATTGTATACATGATATAATCCGTACATTGGCTCGCGGACAGTATTGAATGCCAGCCAGCTGATCGTGGCTTCCGATGCTTATGAAGTCCATGGAGTTTTTTTTTTTTTAAGAGTGCCATTGGAGTTCTCAGAAATGTTTATTAAATTCCAGTGTTTTGTGACGAATAAATTAAAATAATTGGTTATTTTATGGCAAAGTCAGTGAATTAATTCAGATATAATCATACCATACGAAATTCACGATATTTCAGTGTCGAAAAAAAGTTTTCTGGAATTTAAAAAGTGATGTGGTTGTCTTTAATTCAATTTCGTAACGTACATTCGTGCAAATGCGGTATTTTATACATTAATGATCATTACCATCAAAAAAGGAGGTTTTCTCATGTAGGTACAAGTGTGTTTTTGGAATCGAAAAATCCCATTCGCCATTTAATGGATACTTGGCTTTAACGGTTGACCCTTCCCCCTATTAGTCCATTAAATCGAGGATTTACTGTACTTAATAAATTCTTAAAATTTTATTGAAATTGGACAGGATTAAAATAATCCAAAGATAAATCACAGTGATGATTGATTGATTTTTTAAGTGTGTCGACTGCTATCGTTTTTTTGCACTGTCATCAACTGGACATAACACACAGAAGTAATGAGGGAAACCCGGTGCCGGCATTAGCCTATTCTTTACGAAAAGCACCAAGGGGGCCAACTACATAACATCCCTTCCAAAGGACGGAACGCTGAATTTGTGCGAGCTCCTTAAACCACACAAACTGGGCCAGGCGACCTCGGAAAAAAAATCCTACTTGCGCAGGATTCATGCCCACTGCCCCTTCGAGCAGCAGGCAAGTAGCAGCCAGTGTCCTAACCACTACACCACTGGCACCAGGGGTGCACCGAGAGGGGGGCTGATGGGCTTCAGCCCCCCTCAAAAGATCTCTTACTAGCCTTGTAAATGTGTACTTTCACAGGAAATATACTCTTTTGACTTTTTATATTTCTCTCAGATTATAATTTATAATCATTATACAGATACTTCTTGAATTATGCATATTTATATCGTACGAAATTTCTAAAACTAGCAATTTACCCATGTATTTTCAGGGCTGAGCCCCCCTAAGAGAAAATCCTGGGTGCGCGCCTGACTGGCACCACCACGATGATGAGACATGCTTATAAATTATTGGCGAAAACATATTCCAGAAAATAAAAATCTGTCATTCCTGCTTTTAAATATCTCTTGAGTTATATCGAGATCATAAGAAATAGTGTTTAAAGTGTTTAAATATATTCTTTCCTAATATCAGATAATTTAGAATGTAGATCCATATAGTACATCATTTTCTCCTTTTTACTAACTGCCGGAGATCTATTATTTTGTTAAAAAAATTAAATGCATCACTAAGGATTTCTAATAATTCAAATCTTTCCTGCAAGGATTGAACATTTGCATCCAATATGACAAAATAGAAATTTATTTTGTAATATTTTTGGAATCCTGTGTTGTCTCATCCTTGTGTTCATATTCAATTTTTTTTCTTTCAAGGCTGAATTGATAAAATAACAGGAAATTTTGTATCAGCCTCAACATTTTCTGCAATTTCTTTTGCAGTTACTAAAACATTGCTAAATCTCTCGAACTCACCTCATGTGACAGCTCAGATGAAACCTTCCTAACTTGACTATAGAACATAAATACCTCTGAGGTTCCGAATGGTGCACAATTTCTTTTGTATGAGAATCAGCTTCCAAGAAAAGTAATTATTTTTCACAGAATTTCCTCTAAGCGAAGGATAAAATTTTCCTCTTTTCTGACTTTGTCAAGCACACCATCAAGAAACAGACTGATCCTCCTCCAACGGAAGCACAAAGAAAACTGATTAAGGGCAGTTCCATACTATTTTCCTAAGAATACAAATGTTAATGCAGGAAGTCAAAGGAGCAGTGGCGTATCAAAAAATTTGGGGGTTCCCCCGCAGTAAATAATACAGTATATCTTAATTATTTTCCAAGCTGAATTACTTGTCATTGTTTGTATATCAATGAAGAATTCCATCTCCCTCACACAAATGCTACTGATATTTTGAAAAGTATAAAATTATAAAACATTTTAGTAATAAGTCTGTTTCTTTTATTAACTTGAATCTATTTGGAGGAATGGGTTCAAAATATTATATTATGCTAACAATCCTTATGGTGCCATAGAGAGACAAGAAAAATAAGACAAATTACTCAATGAGTATGCTTATTAACTTACAGTTATCAGTAGACACTGGTGGAGCAGTGGTTGAATACTCATCAATGATTTCAAGTATTGCGGGTTTGATTCCTGGCAGAGGTTGATGATATTTTATGGCTAAAAAATATGACAAGTATTCCTTTGGAGAGTAAGTGAAGTCGTCGATCCTGTGTATTGTAAGATGTCGGTGCATTTCAAAGAACCCCTTTTGCATGGGACATTGGATACTGGAAAATTTTCCAGGCGTAGGAGCTAAGCCCATGGCATCTGTGATTAATCTCCCTTAGGGGGGAGGGAAATCCTAGGAAAAGGTGACATTTGCTGACTTGGGCTTACGTAAGATTTTTTATTTAAGAAATTTTTACTTTTAACATGCGATTTATGTGTCGCGACAGCTCGTCCACAGCAAGCTTCCAACTGCTTGTTACCCACATTTCGCCTGACATTAGAATTCTTTTCACCGTATTTAACTGATTTTTCAGTAATCATAACTTTACCTTGTTTGCTCTGATAAATTTTCCCTCATTTTGCTTTAAAAGAGCATTAAAATGCATTGCAATGCAATAAAAAGGCATTAGGAAGTCTTGGCATGTATAAGCACACATTTTCTAATTTTTATTGAAAAAGGGGTAGTTACAACAAACTCTTATGTAAGATGAGGGGAGGGGGTCACCCAAATGCTGACAGTTGCAGACATGGGGAGACTGGGATTCAAATATAGCTAAACATTTGCTGTTGTAATACTTGAATGGCTCCCTAGTGAATAAATATGATCTGTAAAATCTTATGTGCCAACAGGGGCGGCTCATGGTGTCGAAAAGAAGGGGTGGCTCTACATTAACCAAAATCTACCTACTATGTACCTATATATGAAAACAAAAACTTACTTCATGATGACATTGGAGGCCTAAAGTAGTGACTACTGTACCAACCGGTAATTGAAGTCAAGTCGTCATCCTTTTGAGCAGTGGTGCCCAAATTTTTCTAATGGCGGGCCACATCAGTGGTTCTGAATCCCTTGGCGGGCTGCATTGGAAGTTGCCAATTCTTCAGCAGACGGGATTAGAGTTTAAATCGGAAGTTTTCTATGTATTCTGGGGAGCCATACAAGTGAAAAAATGTCTAAATAAGGTTTTCATGGCTAACATTTCAATATTTAAAGTTTTATTATGAAAAATTTCAAAAGACGCATGAATTTGTGTGTTAAATTTTTCGAATTGTATTATTGCTGTAGCTTTGCAGGATGCACAAACCCTTCACGGGCTGTAGTTTGGCACCACTCCTTTAGAGCCTGATCAGTGTATGCAGAACTCTTGCTTCACTTAGCAAGTAAATATAATATACACAAATAAGCACAATAATCTTCCCTAGCTATCATTATATATCGACGACTCTTACATACGAGGAGGATATAACATATAGGAGGATACTAATGTTTAGGCACTTCCAGATTCGAAACTTTTTCATATGTAGGATTTTGTGCAAAACCGACTAGAAAAAACGAAAATCTTGAAAAAGTGCAACAATGCGGCTGCTAAAAATTCGCAATTGTTTAAACAAATTTTCATGGTTTATGTATTTCCACATACGCTACGGAGTTGAAATTTTTTTTTAGTAGAATTCATATAAAAATGAAATCAGGAATATACAAATTTTGATATTTTAATTTGTTTGGCAGTTAAAAATTCTTAAAGTTTAAACAAATAGATAACTGTTTAGACATTACGGGATGAGTTATGGAGCTGAAATTTTCAAGTTATGTACAAAGTAGTCACCTAGAACATAAAAAACATTTCAATTTTACCATACATGAATTTCGGCGGCCGTTAAAAATTATTTAAATTTAAACAATTAGAAAATATTATTTGACTTCTAGAAATGTTACAACTTGAAAATTTTGCTAAATTGTGTAGCAATAGTACTCCATAATGGAGAAAGTGTAAAATTTTTAAAATTGCAACATTTGGGAATTGTTTTAAACTATTATTTTTACATTTGGGGAGAACGAAAATCGCTGCGTAGGTGAAATCTTTAGAATTAAAAGAATATTTGTAATGATGAAATATCTGTCTGAAAAATGAATGTTTTTTCAAGGTGAGATGAGATTCTTGCAGTATGCAAGCACCTTCTACTAGTATGTAATACCCAAGATGTGTTGACACATGAAAAAATACATTGGCATAAGAGCGAGAGATGTCTGAAGGCATATAATCATAGCCTATATCTTGCACTGGTTTTCGTGCCGAGAAATGCCTCTTCTCAGCATTGAGAGAGAGAGGCATGTGGACGAAGTACCATTTCTAGGTACTAGGAGGTGTTATGTCGCACCCTCCCTCTCTCTCTCTCAGGACGAAATACCATTTCTAGGTACTTAGAGGTGTTACTGTCAGTCTCTCTCTCTCGTCGAAGAGCCTGTCCTGTGATTTAGCTAGTGAAGCGAGTGTTTATAGCATAACTGTGTGATTAAACCCTCATTTTTATGATGAACAAAGTAGATTTTTTATTGAAAAACAAGTTCAGTGCAATGACTTTCAAACAAAAACTGGAAGTGAAACATTTAGGACCACATCAACCTGTTGCCTTTGTTCTTGTCAACAATAAATGCGAATTGGGCCAAACAGATTTTGCTGTGTTTTTACTAAAGGTTAAAAATTGTTATCTTGAAAAAGTATTTTAAACAATTTTAACAGATTAGCGCAGTTGTGGCCCATTTTGTTCATTAGGGATAAGTCATAGTATATGATTATGTGTATGACAGAATTGAACATTTTATAAAGGATTAGCTCTACCCACACTACATCTCTTACTTCTTGTTTCATTGTATGGTTAATTTTATCATTTTATTCTAGGAATCTAAAATATTGTTGTAATTAAT
The DNA here is from genome assembly GCA_028673005.1 of Tanypteryx hageni. NCBI lineage: Eukaryota > Metazoa > Arthropoda > Insecta > Odonata > Petaluridae > Tanypteryx > Tanypteryx hageni. The sequence continues at coordinate 94,089,914 of CM054120.1, forward strand.
TCTGAGGTAGAAAAATGGCCACCATTGTTATATTTCAAAACTATCTTCTTTTTTACTCAAAGCATTTATATTATAACATGTTTCAATGAAAATTAAGAAAAGGTTTGAATCCAGGGTTGTCAACTATTCAATAGGGAAATACCGGACAACCTATTTTTGGAGGATGTGTAAAAGTTATTTTTAGTTATTTCAAATTTTTACTTAAATAAACTTGTACAAATATCAGAAATATAAATTTTAAAATAATAAAACCAAACATGTGTACTACTTTCTGCGAAAAGAAATAAATATTTCAGTTTTTATCATAGAATTTTGCTTATCGAACGTATTTATTCAAATTCCACGTAAGCAAGTGCAAGTAGGAGCTAGCAATTTTAGAAGAAAATGTTTCAATTTTTACATGTATTTCTATTCAAATGCAAAATAAAAGAAGTATTAAAAACTAATATATAAATTATATTACACGTGACGTTGAGATATGGCGTTCGCGTCATAATATTAAACGTCTTTTACTTATAGCGGGAGCGAGAGAGACAGTTCTGTTGCTTAAAGAGATCACGAGCGCGCCGGTGAAAGAGTAGATTGATCGCATTGGGATTCGTGATTTACGGTGAGTTTGTGGCGGTACGCGACAATATCCTTGATCCTCATTTATTAAATATTATGTATTTTTCAATCCTAAAAATATTTATTCATAACTAACGAGCATAAGTCTTATCAATATGATAAACCCTCTAATCTAATCTACTTTTAGGCAACAAGTAAACTATCCATGTGAATCAAAACTTGTTGATAATTTCATTGTTCCAATCACTTTTTTAACCTCCATCTCTGTAATCTTTTTAAACTTGAAAATGCCTTGCTTGATAATGAATTACCTAGTTCATCTATCCTCTACAGGATGGCATTAAAATGTACTTTTACCATATCCCCTGATTCTGATAATTAATTTCCTTATCCTCTTTTAGATAATGAGCATATATAATTTTTCTTTGGTCAAAAATAATTCTTTAAGTAGTTTATTACGAAAGTTCATCTGACCTGTCATAATGACTTAAGTAATAGCTACAAAATATCAACTAGAAAAAAATAGGATACATAAGCACCTGCAAATTTTTCCCGTAGGAATGCCGTCATAGGCGGCAAAGAAATGGAACTATGTAGTGTACATGTGTATCTTATAACCTTTACTTTTATGGTGTTTGCTGTGCTTCAGACACCCAATTTCTGCTGGCATTGAGAGGGTGACATTCATTTAGATAGGGCGTTGCAGGCTTCAATCTCCAGCATGACTTCATTCTCTAAAATTACACCTCACTTATTGAAAAGAGAACTTATTAAGTTCTGTTCACTTTCAACTGTTTTGTAAATGCAACCTCCACGTAGTTCCAGTGCTCATCACCTATGGCTCCACTCCCTACAGGAAAAATTTGCGGGTAGATAATGCTCAAGTACCAAGAATAGTGTAAAAGCATTTTTTGGATTAATAGGTTTCAACAAACATAATAGCTTTTAATAAAAACTTAAAATAGGTACCTAAAACTTTCTCAGGACCTTTTTTCATAGAGAAATAAAAATAATCACTTTTACCTAAGTAATAAAAAGCAGCCAACAAAAATTACAAAAATCTACTTACAAATGCTTGTGTAAGAGTTCATTTGAATTGAAGGAAGAGAAATTAGTTTCCTTCTATCTATGTCACTTGTTATTGAAATCGAAAGAGATGTTTATCTTGAAGTTTCTCTCATAAATGCCAACGATAATGCTATTGTATTATTTGGTCTCCTTCTTATGATGTTCATATTAACAAGATAGAAATAATTCAAAGAAAATTTATAAGATTAATTGCGTATAAGCATGGTTACACATCTGAAAATGTTCCATGTGCTAGTTTAGTTGGGGCTACAAATGCTTTCCCTTCAACGTGGTCACTTTGAGTTAATGTTCCTGTATAAACAGAGTAATAATTATCTTGATTGTTCACATCTCCTTGAGAGAATTCAGTTTCATGATCCTTGAACGCATGCGAGATCTAGAAAACTTTTTGTTAAAGATTTTTACAAGACATCATATATATTATTCCTATTGCCACAATGATGTGCAGTGCTATTGATCTTCTGCTTAATAATGTTTTTTTCAATTGTATTGCTACTTCTTGTTGTACGAGACAACTTGATGCAAAACTAGTATTAGGCCACTTGCAACAATGGCGCCGAACCTGGTGAAAAAGTGACAAGAAATTGTACTAATACATCGTGTATATGTATATATATATATATACAGTGAAATCTTGATTTAACCTTCCCACATTTAGCAAAAACCTGTATTTAATGAATATTTTTTCAGGTCCCGACCAAACTGCATTTTTTACCTATTTAGTGAATAACCCGCATTTAACAAAAGAAATTTTTGTCCTCGATTTATCTCCCAAGCCACTTGCATTAATACAAATTGCCCCTCTTAGACTATGGCCACACGATCATAGCAGTGAAAAGTTGCCACCTCTATTGATAGGGAAATATGCGAAGCCAAGATGCTTTAGAAATGTTCAGACACTGCCATGTGAGTATTCTCACAATAAGAATGCATAGAGGACAAGTGGCATATTTAAAATGTTCCTCAGGTCGATTGATGCAAAGATGGGTGTAGCAAAGAGAATAATTATCTTGTTCATAGATAAGTGTCCAGCACAACCTCCAGATACAGAACGTTAAGGGGGTTTTTCCCAGAAATTGAATGAGTCATTTGCAGCCACTTGACTTGGGGATAATACACTGCATGAAAGCAAAGTACAGAAAGGCTTTAATGCAGAAAGCATTATAATACATGGAGAGAAGTCCGGAGTTAAAATTAAATATTTTCCAAGCAATACAGCTGCTTGGAATTCAGTGACACTAGAAACAATAGCCAACTGCTTCTGGAAAGCAGGATTTAACTCTAGCAATTTAGTGGAAATAGACGTAGACATTGAGGACATAAATGAAGAAGATTGGTATCAGTACTGACCTCAAAGAATTTGTTAGGTGTGATGATGATGTGGGTGCAACAAGACATCTTTAAGACATGGAAGAAATCTTCAATGATATGGAAATGGAAGACGAGGCAGAAGAAGAAGACAAAGAGTCAATTGCTACTTTTTGCGAAGGTATATGACTTCTTTCAATATGGAAAGTGGAAGTTTAAAGCAATTGAACAGAGTGGAAAGAGACCTTGTGAATATTTGCCACACCTGCCAGAAAAAGCAAACAACTTTGCTGGATTACTTCAATGAATAACTTCTCTTTTATTTTAAAGTATGCTCAGTATTAATTTATTCTGTAATCTGTTTGTGGATTCCACTGATTATTCTATTTTTAATCCAATATATTCTTTATAGATGCCTGATGCAGTTGTTCATGAAGAAAAAGAGGAATAATGGATACATGTGTTTACTTAATATGATTCCATAATTAGAGTGCAAAGTGCACAGTTTTTATGTAATTGTGTTTATTTATTGATTAGTAATTATTAAAAAGCTAATTTATTATTGATGTTTTTCAGCAGTTTCATTTAAAACTACGTATATATAGAAATAATACAACAAGTGTAGTGAAAAATGAGTAATTTCTTGATGTAATTTAGCATAACCACTTAGTGAAAACCTCAATTTAGCATAAGAAAACCCATGCCCCCAGATATTCGTTAAATAGGGGTTTTACTGTATTAGTTTAGCTTAGCTTCAGGAGATTGTCTTCTTCGGCTCCTGGGTTGGTTTTTTTCCACATTCTCTTTGGTCGCCCCCAGAAGCATAGCTAGGTTCTCCTTCACCCAGGAGCAAGTCACAGACATCCACCCCCCTCCCTTTGCTCCCTCTACAATTTTACAGATCAATGTAATGTGGTGAATATGGTGAAAGCCCAAGCATACCATACTAAATTTAGCATATATTATAATATTATTATTTTTTATAAACAGTAACGGTCATTTTCAGTCCATAAGTGCGCCCCTACAGCCCTGTGCCCGGGGGCAACTGCACCCTTCTGCTCCTCCACGCTCTGCCATGGTCACCCTCTCGGATTGGGTTGGATTGTGTTAAGTTTCATTTATTTTCCTCGTCATCTTCATCCCAATTTCTATCTGAGTAGTTTCCTCGTGTCTTCTTTGCCCCCCCAGCTTGGGTTAAGTTGATGGTTGAAGTTGGTTTTTTCTAAGTCCTCTTTGCCACCCTTGGGTTGGATTGCGTTAACATCATTTATATTCCTCGTCGTCTTCTACCTCTTACAATTTCGAAAAATATTCCACTCGCATAGCCATCCTCTCCTAAGCACCTTCCCCCGCCTATACACAGTCACTCTTCAATATTGCTTGATATTTCGCCAACACATCCTTAATCGGCTCCATTTCAACACATTAATTTCTTGATCTAATTAACTTCCCTCGTACCGTTACAGTCAAATCACGTACGAAACTCGGATTTTCTAGGACCACGTAGTACTTTCTCTCGTCAATTTTCGCGCCACCTACCCCAGGCGGCCTCTAGGTCAGTAAAATAATTTTACAGACCTTGGGCGGACTAATACTAATTTAACATAATAAATAACTAATAATAATAATTTATGAAATATTATATTTATATGATTATTTATTTTTCTTGCCTGTATATCGTTCAACTTTTGTATTTTTTTCCTTTCTTTTTCTCTAGGATGCAATTGGGTCAGTCGCCCATGCACTAATAAATAAAACATGAAAACTTCAAAATATTTCTTAATTCCTCGCAATAATTAGCGAGGCAATCTAGAAGATATATCGATTGCCTCTACACCGAGTTAAAATTCCTTATCAAGCTAAACTAATCCTTCATAAAAACTTAAATAATAGTGCTGCTATAATTAAGTCTTGAGTATACGTACTACATTACCTCTTTGTGCGCGGTGCTACAATGAAACCCAAGTTGTTTAATAACTCAATTAATTGCTGATTATTATTAGTAATAATCGGGAAGTTACCTTTATTCCTAAAATTTTTAAAATGATCAGCTATTCATTGCACTACATCTCAGATACCCATTGCCCGGAGGCCAGAGGGGATCAGCAGATCGTAAAAAAAGTTAATTGCTTTATTTCAACCGTTTGGCATTGCTATGTCGAGTTATGTTAAAACGCTTTTATACAATTCGCGCTATCCTTAACTTACCTGCCACCAACTCTCAGCAAATCTACAATGTTGGCAATGTAACATGTTGACGTTTGTTTTTATCCGCTCAGTTGTTATTACGCCAGTGGACGTTCGCCTGTCTTTTTGAAATGGGTAGGTTGCGGACCAGTGTTAGAGTGAGGTTGATTTCTGTGTGTTGCCACTCATTTATGCTCTAACACTAAAATCCATTTGAATCCTAATTTATTAACACCAGAAATTTTAAAATTTTGGTGTTCATGCTGGTGCCTAGCTGACTGAATGTTTTTTCTGTCATAAAAATGATGGGATTTTTAACAGTCGTGATAGTAGTAGAATTCATTGGTTATGCCTGATTTTTTTTAAAGGAATGGTAATCTCACGGCTTCGCAGAAATTTAATATTATTGCGAATTTAACTTTGCAATAATGTGGAGAATAATTTTGTTGGCAATTACGGGTTCATGTTTACGCATGGAAGATGTATGCTTTCAAAATGATGGAGTACCATGCGAAACGGATAGCAACAGTGATGACAAGTCGCATTTTGCGAAAGGTAAGTTGTTTTATTCATCAGTAGTTATTTATGGATTTAATGAAATACATTTAGAAATATTGATAGAAATGTTTGGTCAGAAAAATATTTCTAATTATAACTCTGAATAATTGAATATTGTTAAAAGTTGTGAAGAAACTCCTTATCATTCAAAATAAGTAGTGTTTTCACAACTTTTAACATCATCTTCACCGTAGTCTCCATTGTCATTTATGTAATTGAATGTTATTTCGCTTCAGAATACCCATTTGAAAAATATGTGAAGTACATTAAATTTGCTCGCCAAAACTATATGCCTGATGTTTTCAAGAATTGTTCGATGTACAGAAGCATATTTAAAAAGGATTTGGCTCCCTTCAAAGGTGGAATCTCCATGAAAATGGTCGAGTCCGTGAGAGACAGGTAAATTCGGCATTAACGTTATACATTGTTTAATGTAGGCGTAGTAATCGTTTTGATTGAAATTTTCCCTTCTGGTTTTCATTAATAGTATTGAGCCATTTCAAAAACTACATCTCTCAAAACTTATCCTGCATTTTGACAAAAATTTGGACAACTATCAAACGCCATGTTTATATTGGAAAATTAACTGCTGATTGAAAAGTGTAGTAGTAATATTTTGCTCTTGCTAATCATCCTCTCTATAGAAAATTATTTGAAAAGTAGACCATATTGTTTATTATTTATTTAAAATAATATCATTCCATATGGTCGAAAACTTTTACACTAATGCTGCTGTTGGATCTGACAGACACAACATGACAAAATGGAGTTTCAGCACATGCAAGGATTGAAATTTGGTTACAAGACTAACTATAGACAGATGATGTGGAGGTAGTGAGTGTTGCAGTGATGCAGCTGATGACTATCAGATGTGAACAAAGAAACTAAATTGAGTTGGTCTCATAGACTTAGGAAGGGTTGAAGTGGCAGAATGGCTTCCACACCGATCCTGGGTTCAAATCCGGCAGATCACCCTGAACCCTACATATGTAGTTTGAGATGAACGTGCAAGTCACCACTCCATCTTTTGGAAGGGTTTAGCTGTTGCACCCTGTGGTGCTCTTCGTAAAAGTAGGCTAATGTGAGCTACAGGTTTCCCTTCTCCCTCCCGTGTAGAGCAGTGGTTCTCAAGTGCAACCACCAGAATGTTTTAATGCAGCCACCAGTAAAATTATATTTTAAACATAGGAATAATGAATATGCAGACTGCAATGGATACTGTGATGTCACATTTTTTATAATTAATATTTGTTAATGTTATTTTACCCGGTTCAATTTTTAGGTTTCTTAGCTAGAATATCAAACATCACTTAGACCCTAAATTTAACAATGCAGCCATCACAAAATGTTTGGCTCTCTGAGAATCACTGGTGTAGGGTCATCTAAGTAAAGTTACGGCAATAATAGCCCAAGAAGCTGATTCGCCAGAAAAACACGATCATAGACCCAAAGTCAGCTCTGCTCAGGGTTAAATAGAAAACATTTGAAGTGTACTCAAGAGATCAAGTATTATGGATGTATTTGCACTGGGTTAACAAAAGGGTAGTGTGGGTGGCTAAATGCCTTAAACCCAGGGAACTTCTTTTTGCATCCCTAACTAAAGATATAGCTATGCTAATTTATATTAGTTCTTAAAAACATTTGCTGTGGCTGATATATGTATGTTTAGAGGCTGATTTCCCTTTCTTTTTATTTTTTCTAATTTCTGATTTTTAGAGGAACAAAGTACCAAATCATCAACCATAGGCTTTACAGAGAACCTGACTGTATGTACCCTGCCCGATGTAATGGAGTGGATCATTTTCTTTTGAAAGTCATTCATAAAATACCTGATGTGGAATTCATTCTGAATACCAGGGATTCGCCTCAAATTTCAAAACATTACAGTGTACCTAAACCAGTATTTTCATTTAGCAAGGTTATTTTTAGAACTATTTCATTTTGTCAAAGTCCATGGCCTTTATTACTATTAGCAAATACATAGAGAAAATTATCTTGAATTTTGATTTTTCAGACTGATCATTATTATGATATTATGTATCCTGCTTGGTCTTTTTGGGATGGAGGTCCAGCAATAAGCCTCTACCCTCAAGGCCTGGGTCGGTGGGATTTGCACAGAAAACAAATTTCCAGAGAAGCTGATTTGTGGCCTTGGGGAAGAAAAAGAAAATTGGCTTTCTTCCGTGGATCACGTACTAGTTCAGAGAGAGATCTTTTAATCCTTCTTTCACGTCAGAGACCTGAATTAGTTGATGCACAATACACAAAGAATCAAGCATGGAAATCTGATATGGTATGTTTCTCTACAGTGTAAGGACGGAAATTATTTCACACTTTTAGCTTAAGTGGAAATACTGATTCTAAGGATGTCAGCACTTTCATTCTTTCTCTGCCCATTTTCTCAAACACAAATTTATAACCAACCATTTCAATGAGTGAATGAACTATACCTATACTGAATATGTGTGTTTGAAATATACTCAGAATATATACAAATGATGTGTTCTTTACCAAACTAGGGGGGAGCCAGTGGTGTAGTGGTTAGAACACTGGTTGCTAATTGCCTGCTGCTTGAAAGGGCAGCGGGTATGAATCCTGCGAAAGTACTTAGGATTATTTCAAAGGTTGCCCAGCTCCATTTGTGTGGTTTGAGGAGACCGCGCAAAGACAGCGTTCTGTCCTTCGGAAGGGACATAAAGCTGTTGGTCCCCTTGGTGCTCTTCATTAAGAATAGGCTAATGTCAGCGACGGGTTTCCCTTCTCTCTTGTGATTGTGTTTGGTATGGAAGGAGTTATGGCTATAATAATCCAAGAGGTTGATTAGTCAAATACACAGACACAAACACATTTAACAAACCAGAGAGCTATTGAATTTTGTCAGAATTATGATGTTCAATAAACAATTATTTTGCAAACGATTCCCAAAAGTGAACTAAACTTCCCTTCTCAATTGGCTTATAGCATTTCGCAGATGTTGAAACAACTGATGGCATAATTCATTGGGATGTCCCTTTTCAACAGTTTTAAGCCATAAATTCTCTAATTATGATTTTATTTTATATCCATTTTAAATGCGTCATCCTCAACTTTAAAATGGCTGATCATTTAGAGATAAGAGGTACAACAGCAAAGGAAAAGATATCAAAAGGAATTAGGCATAGAATAACTGTGAAATCAGTAGAAAATTCAATATCATTGAAGCAAAGTACATAGATGGAAACACTTAAAGCAAAAACTTGAAAGTGCTTAATCGAATCAGAAATCATTCAGTGGTCCAAAATGTGGCCACTTTCATGATGAAAAAACAAACAAAACATTTGAGTTCATCCATACTCGGAGACAGTGTGAAATGCCAATTTCACATGAAACAAACTCAAAGCACAGAAAATTGCATGTGGACTAAAAAGAAATTTAAGGCCAGTAATGGTTGGTGCATGGGAATGATGTGATGGAATGGTTTTCCCTTATGCCGAAAAACTTCTCTGTGCCCAAAATTGCCTGCAGACATCAGTGAGAAACTTCTTGCCTATGAAAAACTTGTAATTTGTATAAGAATAACCAACCTTTTAAATTAAGTAGACAATACTGATGAAACTCTAGTTTTCTTCGATATGCCATTTACTGTATTAACCCAAAAGGAAGATGAGTTTTTTCCAAAAATTTAATTTTGAAAATGAAATTTGGAGACAACGTTGTACAGAATGGAAATAAGTAATACTCCTGAACTGTAAAATAATCCAAGTGAGCAGTCGCACGTCAATAAGAGAAAAATAGAGGGGGAAAAAAATAAATTTATACTTACAAGTTTGCAGGATGTTGGCCTACGGGCACCTGTTGTCAAAAACTAGCCTAAATAGAAAAGAAAAGGACACACACAAACGCACAATCACTGTAAAAAGTCATTAGATACGTATTTCGAGAGCTAAGCTCTCATCTTCAGTAGCTGAAGTCATATGGATTGTTTTGGTTTTGTCTTGTGTATTTTACGTTCCTGGTGAAAGTGAAAGGAGCGAAGGGGGGTGAGGGAATTCCTAACAGTCAACATGTAGAGGGGTGAGTAAATACACAAGACAAAACAATCCATATGACTTCAGCTACTGAAGATGGGAGCTTAGCTCTCGAAATACGTATCTAATGAGTTTTTCCAGAGTGATTGTGCATTTGTGTGTGCTTTTCTTTTCTATTTAGGCTAGTTTCCGACAACAGGTGCCTGTAGGCCATCGTCCTGCAAACTTGTAAGTATAAATTTATTTCCCCCCCTCTATTTTTATCTTATTGACATGTGACTGCTCACTTGGATTATTTTACGGTTCAGGAGTTTTTATTTATTTCCAAAAATTTAGGCAAAAATATTAGGAATCGTCATAAATTCAAGTACAAAGTTTTAAACGCTGCACAGAATACCCTGAGGTAAACTATATGTTCATGAAAATGCATTTATTTATATTTAATCGGTTGGGTAGGAAATTTGATACATATGGCGTTGAAAACGACTACACAAAGATTGCCAACATTTTATGCATGTCTTGTTGCAATTTAAATATATTTGTTACTTTTCAATTTGTGTGCCAGCAGCAGACGATAAGTAAACCTGCAGTTTGAAGAGTATAACCTCTATGAGAGCATGCAATTGATACAAACTTGGCTAAGTGTTAACATGAAGTGAGGACTAGTTATTATTTTGAGCAGTTTTAAATAAGTTACCCCAAATCTTAGGACTGAAATGACAGAGAGAAGGAAAGTATCTCTGTAAAAGGTATAAAATGAAGTTTTGATAAAAATTTCAAGCTAATGGAGATGCATTATGCTGAATAATTAAGAAGCCAGGAGGAAATGTGATGGTGGCAAATGTGTGAAGGTGGAATCAAGCAAAACAGAAACTTGAAGGTGCTAACTCAACACAGAAATCATTTAAGTGGACCCAAACGAGATCGATTTCATGAATTATAATTATAAAATGTAAAATTTGTGTGTAATCAAGGAACCTGTGTTGCAGGAAGTCATTAACTGAACGCTCATGAATTATCATGATCACTAAACTTCCCTTGGCAAGAATTCAAGGCTAGTAATGGTTGGTGTATACGGATGATGCATCATAATGGTTTTTGCCTGCGACAAAGAACTTTTGACTACACAGACAAACTTATTGTTTTCCAGAAGCATGTAATTGCCTTGCAGAAAATTCGTGATTACCTTCCAAGCCAAATGGATAACGCAGACGAGACACCTATTTATTTTGATATGCCATCCAATTACGCAGTTAACTGAATAGGGGCAAAAAATGTCATTATAAAAACTTGGGGGAATGAAAAGATGTGCATTATTGTAATTCTGGCAGTGTTAGGGGCTGACACAAAGTTATCACCATAAGTTATTTTTAAAATTGGTATTAGAGTTTTTTCCTGAGTAGACCTTGTTTTTTATTGTGGTCCTCTTAAATTCAAAGTCGTCTTCCTTTCAACTTAATGCGGTAATTAGACGCAATGAAAAATATGAAAAATCTGTGACAATAATTACAAATAAGGAAAAAATGTGAGTTACAGCAATGTTGGCTGTTTAGCAGATAGAAAATTGCTACCATATTTTATCCTAAAACGGAAAACAGTGCTCAAGGATCAAATGCCTACTGGAATAATAGTTAGATGTCATGAAAATGGATGGATGTCAAAATAACTTATGAGAGACAGGTTACACTAAGAGCGCTATTAATAAAAAGAGGGATGCTTAAACAAGATGCTTTAAAAGAACACACAACTCCTAAAATTAAAGACTCGAATGCAATAAATACCGACCTTGTTATAATACCAGGAGGAATGACATCACATATTCAAGTTCTTGATGTTGCTGTCAATAAGATTTTGAAAGATAATGTAAATTGTTTATATTCCAAGTAAGAAAGAACTTAAATATGCCTACTGTTGCAATGCTCTGCCAATGGCTCAAGGCATTGTGGCAACAGATAAATCCAGAAGTAATAATGAATTCATTTAAGAAGTGCTGCTTATCCAATTACATGGATGGAAGTGAAGATGATTTTTGTGGGAGTCTATGGACAAAGTTCAGAGTGATAAAAAATAGGGAGAGTGAGGACAATGGTGAAGGAAGTATAGAGAGTGATGATGACTGATATAATACCTGTGATATTCAAGAAAATTGTGAGATCCAATAAAAATTTCTGCTAGTTTTGTAACTTTTTAAGTTTTGCAGGAATCGTATATAATTAGGTCATAATATCATTTTTCTGTTTTGACTACTAAAAGGGGGTTTTCTTAGATTCAAGGTCATCTTGGATTTTGATAAATACTGTATGCTCTCGCCACATTTTTCAATTATCTTTCCAAACATTTTTCATCACTGATACTTAATTTTTTATTTATGCTTCGCCCTTGCTCTCTAGTTTCTTATTTGCTTATGCCATTACACTTCTTGCTTTTCAGTCTGATTATTTCTTCTTCTCACTGTTTCTATGGTGGAATTTCTTCCTTTAAAATTTCATGCATAAGTTCCAACTTAGATGGTGACTTTTTAATTCTGATGAAAATCTGGCTTATTCTAGGTTAATCTATGCTAAATTAGATTTTGTCTACTTGATATAAGTGACAAAGAGATTATTGATATTGAGGAGTAATGGTTACAGTATTTACCCAAACATCTTAGTATGACATGATATAACTTGCTGAAATATGGCTGAATTGGTTGCAGCACTTTGACTTAAAAACATTTATCTACATCAGAGAACAACAACCCACAGGTGCCTTGGATCCCATGGAAGGGCTTCCAGTTGCTCCGCTGAAATATTGTTTTATTATTAAAAATGTGATGTGTCCGCACATGACTTTCTCCATACAGAGTACTGAATATGATTGCAATAGTATCTACAAGTTTATCTCAAAATCAGCATCCTCAATAATAATTATCAGCAATTACACATGAATAATTTTTAAACACTTTGAATAACTTTCACAATGAAGAAGGGGAAAAAATTATTTGTTGCTATGGATAACTAAATATTGATTAATGATTAAAATTAGTGTTGTGGTGCTGGGATCTCTGCCAATATTTCCAAGAAAATTTGTTTACAAAATATGATGCTGGATGGCATTAGAATAGTTTTGATCAAAATTAAAATTACCCTTGGCAGCGTAGCCATTGCGACCAACAATTAGGAAATTTTATCATAGCTATGGAAGCAAAAGTATCACTTAACAGAGCACATAACAAATTCAGACAAATAATCAAAATGGAAGTTCTGTTCACAAGGATTAATGGGTGGTATGCGGGGGTGGCATTATATAGGGTGGTGCTAAATTGAGGTTTGACTGTATTTCCGTTGAAATCTTGAATTCGATTTATTCAAGAATACAATACTTTCTCCTCTATACTACATATGGAGAAAGTAAAAATTGTGCATCTATTCATATGGTGTCTCCTAAGTCTTAGAAGGTTCAATTTGAGGATTTGCCAAGCATATGTGTGTTACTAGTTATTGATACATAATGCCAGGATTAGACAATCAGCTGGACCATGCCAAGTGTCACATTATTTGTGTATGCATGTAAAACCCTTAATAGATACATTTTTATTTGGTACCTACTGCCTTTATTATCAAAAGTAGCCTTAATTAATGGGAGAACTTACTTTAATTATAAAACTCGGATTTATAATCAGATTATTCTTCACTAGAATTTTACTTGTTATCTAAGTTTTATTTATTGGCATTATATTATTTTATATTTTAGGATACTTTATATGCTCCTCCAGCTGCTGAAGTACCATTGGAAAGCCATTGCCATTATAGGTATCTATTTAACTTTCGAGGAGTTGCTGCCAGCTTTCGATTTAAGCATCTTTTCCTTTGCCGCTCATTGGTGTTTCATGTTGGAGATGTGTGGATGGAATTTTTCTATTATCGAATGATCCCATGGGTTCATTACATACCTGTGAAAAGTACAGCTACAAAAGAAGAAATAAGGTGAGACTTTCCACTCATACATTACTGATAAACTTTATTATTATTTTCATTGATTAGAACTTATCAAAATCATAGCTACAGTATAAGTGGGTCTCATGTTTACTAATGTAAGTTTTAGAAGTATTTTGATGGATCTGCTTTCTTTTTTGCTGTCTAATATGAAGAAACTTTGGTCATTGTTTTGCTTTGTATTAGTTTCTCATTTGAGAACTATGTTATCTTCAGTTAAAATCACACTTATGAAAAAGAATAGATATTTTATGTTGATTCACTTTCCTTTTATTCGTATGACAGTTAATAATTGTATTAATATTGAAATAAAGATTTCATTTATTTACTTTTCTGGACATGATAAAAGCTTGCTCCTTAAGAGAGTGGTAACTATAGTATCTCATCTAATTATCTTTTAAATCCAACCATTTCTTCTATGGACCATATTTTTTATTATGAACCAAGGCATCTGTGTTGAGTTTCCTTTAAAGAGACCAATATTTTAAGCATGCAAACTTTAAAATAGTTTGTGTAAGAAAGCTTCATACAAATTTTATTTCAGTGACTGTCTTTCTGAATGTATCTGAAAAATTGTTTAATATGAGACATTTTACTACCCCATAAATATGATAATTATAATTTAAAAACCAAATGATCTTACCTTCAGTCTATAAGACAGGCTGATTTTGGAATTCATTTTTTGGAAAAATGTTCTGAGCGAGTATGGAGTGAATGGTTGGTTGCTGAATGCAATAAAGGTAGTGTACACTGGAAGTAGGGCATGTGTAATGGTGAATGGCATGATGAGTGATTGGTTTAGAGTTGAGCAAAGTGTACGACAAGGATGTGTCATGTCCCCTTGGTTATTTAATGTGTTCATGGATAAATGTGCGAGACAGGCATGTATGGATATGGTGGGTGTTAAGGTTGGTGGAGAGAATGTTCGTGTACTTTTGTATGCTGATGATGCTGTGTTAATGGCTGAGAACCCAGGAGAATTGCAGAGAATGTTAGATAGCCTGCATGATACGACTGTGAGAATGGACTTAAGGATAAATGTGGCCAAAACCAAGGCAGTTGTGTTCGATTGGGAGAATGAGGTGAACGACTGTCAATTTAGCATAAATGGTGGAACGATTGAGGTAGTGGATGAATTTGTATACCTTGGTAGAATGTTCAGTAAAAATGGTAGAGTAGATGGGGAAATCAAAAGGAGAGTGAATGCTGGTAGAAAGGTGGCAGGGAGTGTGTGGTCGATTGCAAAGAATGAATGGTTGTCAAAAGAAGCAAAAGTGTCTGTATACAAGAGAGTTTTAATGCCTACCTTGCTGTATGGCAGTGAAACATGGATGTGTCAGGAGAAGCATAAAAGTAGTTTGAATGCAGTTGGGATGGGATACATGAGAAGAGTTTGTGGGAAATCTAGGAGGGACAAAGTAAGGAATAATTGGGTGATGAACGAATGTGGTATGAAAGCTAGTGTGACAGATCTGTATGAGAGAGGTCTGCTGAGGTGGTTCGGACATGTAGAAAGAATGGAGGAGAGTAGAATCACCAAACGAATATATGAAGGAGGAGTGAATGGCGAGAGAGGGAGAGGCAGACCGCGCAAGACTTGGTTGGATGTGGTTAGTGAGACTCTGAGAAAAAGGGACGTGAAAAGTATGAGGAATAAAAGAAATGTGTGACTCAGTGTATGAGTGTAAGTGAAGCAAAAGAAGTGTGCAAGGATAGAAGTGTGTAGAGGAAGGTGGTGGGTTGGTAATTGGCAGACATATGGCATGGCTTACCCCGCAAGGGAAAGCGTCAAGGTGTGGTGTTGTTGTTGTTTTTTGGAAAAAAAAGTGCATCTTATAGCCCAAAAAATATGGTAATTATAATTTCAAAGCTAAATGAATTGTGTGATTTCAAAACTAATGAACTCCCTAATCCTTTTAAGATGTACAGGTATGCCTCATTTAGTGCATATTTGTTTAGCTCAACTTTGATATTCATTCATTCATTCTAGTGTTCTCTCTTACAACAGATCCTACTAATCGTTGATTGGTTGGACTAGGGAATATACACACATGATATGGTGGTTTCCCATTGCCTTTCACACCGGACACACACACAGAAGGGAGGAGGGAAACCTGGGGCCGGCATTTGCCTACACTTTGTGAAGAGCACCAAGGGAGCCAACTGTTTAATGTCCCTTCTGAAGGATGGAGCATTGACTTTTGCATGGTCTCCTCAAACTGCTCAAGTAGGGGGGTGGGTGACCTTGGAAAAAATCCCACTTTCGCAGGATTTGTGCCTGGTGCCACTTAGCGTAGCAGGCCAATGCCCCTCCCACTATACCACGGACACTCCCAACTTTGATATAGCACATTTATATATTTTTTAAATTTAAAGATGAATTTCCTAAAAGGCTACTGTCTGCTATTATGGTTTCAACTTTTTTCTTACTTTTCTGATCAAATGATACACAGTTATGTTTTACACATTAATTAAACACAACTTTTGTTGTTTTTTATACATTTATTTGCTTTATTTCTATTTCACTTGTTCACTTTTATTATGTTTTTAATTGGTTGTCATGATTCTACAGCCTTTTGAAGTGATGCAAATATTAGAAATTTTACACTTATTAACATTACTGTTGGGATGAATAGTATAGGGTTCACCTTGGGTGGGTTTTTGCTTTGTCATAGGTTAAACTAGGTTCATGACTGAATTTTAACTTTCGTGATTAGTATTCATTTATTATTCTAAGGCAGAGATGG
This sequence comes from Tanypteryx hageni, assembly GCA_028673005.1. Taxonomy (NCBI): domain Eukaryota; kingdom Metazoa; phylum Arthropoda; class Insecta; order Odonata; family Petaluridae; genus Tanypteryx; species Tanypteryx hageni. Next base: position 94,106,351 of record CM054120.1, read on the forward strand.
CAGAAAATCTCCAATAGCCACAACAAGGTTATTGGTGATACCTGAAACAAGTACTTTTTAAATGCTTGTTCTTGAATTTTTTCAGTCACAAGACAAGCTCGATAGTTCCGATGCATCATGAAACTGCTTACAAGTGAAGTCAGTATCCAAGTTTGATATGTTTGATTAGGCAAAAATGCCTTTCATTCTCCAAAAATCAATAGTATCACTTATGAATCTTATTTATTCATAATTTAATAAAAGAATGGCTAGCATAATTTAGTGGGGTACTGACAAGTTTTTTAAATCGATTCCTTGAAAATAAATTTTTTTAATTAGCTATTTTTCGAATGACACACTTCTTGAAAAATTACATTTTAAAAAGCTTGAACGAAAAAGAATTTATTTAGAAAAAAATTAATTTAATAGCCATTTGAAAGCTTTAAATATTTTATTTGCAAGACTTTTTCATTTTATTTTCATTCAGAGGATGTGATGATCTTGGAAAACAAGGGAATTAAGGATGAAAGGGAATGGGTTAGGCAATTTTGCTTATTACTTAAGGAAAACAAATTCATTTACTATTGGTTCTTTCAGTGTTGCTCTTATTTCAATAATTTTGTGATCGTTTTAGAATTTGAACTTATTTCAACTTTCACTGTTTTCTGTAACTCTTAATTGAAGTTGTGGTTTTTAATTTTAGTTATTTCCCTATTTTAAAATGGATGCCTATATCTAGCAAACACTATATCATTGCCATGATTAAATAACGTTAAAAAATTGTATTTCAACATTTTAGTGGTGACTGACTAGTTTCTCAAAAATTAAAACAACACTCATTCAAATCTGTGAAAATGTCAAAATTTGATTTTCAAAATACGACTTTTGAAATGCTATTTAGTGGATTGATTTTCGAAGAATTTTCCTTGACCCAATTTAGTGTGTTCAAAAATTGTCCTCTAATTTTGTCTTTGTTTCAGGGAGCTTATTGAATTTGCTATGGAAAATGATGAAGTATCACAACAAATTGCAGAGGAAGGATATAACTTTGTGTGGAACCACTTGCGTATCAAGGACATTAAATGTTATTGGAAAGCTCTACTGAAGAAATATGCTAAACTTCTCAAATACAAACCAATGAAAGATCCAAAATTGAAAGAAATAAAACAAACCTGATTTCCAGTTATCCGTGTAAAATTCTTCTCCTATTTTTAATGTTGTTATCATTTTTGTTGTACTTTTGTTTCAATCAAGCATTTTTATGAGGAATGTTTGGTAATTAATAAAATTTTGTCATTTCAAATTGTAAGTATATTTCATTTAAAAGAACTGTACATGATGCTAATAAATGTGGCATTTAAATGTATTCTTACAACTTTTATAATAAAAATTAAACATTATTATAACGTCATATTTATTGTGCAATTATCACCACTACTTGCCTCAGTCAATTTTTTCTTGCATTTTATACTTGCATTTATAATATGCTCAATATTTAAAAATTCACCTATCACAAGCATCAATTTATAAGAATTGAACTTAGACAAACCTTGGGAAGTTTTCTGGAAATATCTACTAGATCAGTAATCTCCACTTCACTGATAACGAAATGTACGATGCAGGATATCATATTATCCCTAAATTAAAGAAATTATGGCCTGTTTTATGAACCTTCGGTTTTACACCCCTGAGAGAGAAATCACCATTAACAAAAGTCTTCTTCATTTCTAAGGAAGATTGGGTTGGGTTCAGTATATTCCAACTAAAAGGGCTAGATTTGGAATCAAATTTTTTGTTCTTTGTTAGGCGAAAAGCGGATACGTGTGGTCCAACATTATTTATGTAGGAAAAGGGACTGTTCTTGCCATGGACTTCAAAATTATTCCTGTGATGTCACAAGTAGTGATAATGCTAGTGAAGCCGTTGTTGGACAAGGGCTACTGCTTGATGATGGACAATTTTTATATATCGCAGCAATTAGCACTTATTGGTTTCGCGCTTGGCTGACACACATGGAACAGTGTGCCTAGTAAGAAAAGAAATTCCCCTAGGGAGAAAAAATTAAAGGAAGGGGAACTTGTGGCGTATAGGAGGGGGAAAGTGATTGTCATTCGATGGAGGAATATGAGAGACGTTGCAATTCTCTCTACTGTGCACAATACAAAGATTGTGACAGTAGAAGGAAAGAGTGAGAAAACAGTGAAAAAACCAAAGGCTGTCATTGATTATAATAAGACAATAGGAGGCATTGATAGGGTGGACCAGCATTTAGCTGATTACCCTATCCCATGAAAGCGTGGGAAAAAATATTATAAGAAATTCTTTTTCCACCTCTTCGATATGGCTGTGTGGAATTCCTTTGTGCTCTACAAAAAGACTGGAGGAGAGCATGAGAGTACAGAATGAGAGTACAGAATGAGAGTACAGAATGAGACTGAAAGAACAAATTATTGAGGTGTATAACCCCAATGTCACTTCCCCTAGGGCAGAACACCCATCTTCCACACCACATCCCCCTGGCCTCTTGGGAAGGCACTTTCCAGACCTCTTAACACCCACTGAGAAGAAAAAGGCCCACAGTGAGCAATGTGTATTGTGTGGCCAAAAGTGAGATGCTAGGGGAAAGTGGATTAGGAAGGAGACCAGGTACTTTTGCCCAACATGCAACATACTGCTGTGTGTGGTTCCATGTTTTCAAGTTTACCATATATGAACTTCCGTTTCTAATGTTATATTTAGTATGTATATGGCTCTTGTGAATTATTTAAAAGTTATAATTAGTAAATTGTTAGAGCCTTTCATTGAAATTTGTTTTGAATTGTAACATTTTCATGTTTATGGCAATTGTAGAAGTAATTTCTATTGTATATATGTAATATAGCATATTCATGTGTTATTATGGGTTTTAATCAGGTATTATACATTGTTCTATTGCATTTATGTCCTGTTTCCGCTATAATTAGAAGATTAAAAAATTAAAATGTCAGCTCCTTGATTTTTGTAATAAAATCACTTAAATTTCTAAGTACAATAAAATTAGTTATAAATGAAAAAAAATGAAAGCATTTTTGTATTTGTCTCCCTATGATGCTTCCAAAACTTTAAAAAATGACTTTTTTGACCATATATAGTAAAAAAATCTTTCAGGTAATAATTCTTCTTGCTCATTTTGAATCCAAGAAACTTTAGAACAGTCACAACATTAAAAATCTTTGTTCTTTCTCACAAGGAATCAAAACTTTCAGTGCTATATAAATAAAAATTATTTAATATTTACTTATACCAAAATTATCTGTTATTTCACTTGCCACACTCATTTTAATAAATATATATTGAATATTATCATTTATTTTCATGATCTATGATCGAATAGTAGGTCATGTTACTATGAAGAACAACACAAATATATGCACATTGAATTGGAATGCCATTTCAGTTGTTAAAAAGATTAAGCTAAAAGCGTTGTGGTTGTTAAAATGTTATAAAAAAATAAATCGAAAAGGAAATTTTTTAACAAGGTAAAATTCACCAATTAAAATCATTGTCATTTTACTAAATAATGTATGTTGGTACGGAGGCTAAAGTGGATGTGATGGCAATCCTATCTTTCTCACTCGTATGTCTCGCATGCTATATTTGCCGACTTAGTGGAACAAGTCAAAACCTGTTATAGCACTAAACAGTACTCGAATTTGGTGAAAACGCATGGGAACGCTGTTCCACTTGATACAAAATAAAGCCCATAGACTTCTCCTTGTTAAAAAAATCAGATCAGAAGTTTTTGGTTGCTAGCGTTCTGGTTGTTAAAATTTTCCAATTCAAGTACTGTATATGAGTGTTTAGAATAATTACTTCCCATGATGAATGTCCTCAAGAACATTTACTGTAATTTTACTATATTTGAGGGAAGATTTTATGCAGTAGGAACATATCTCACAGAATATAATGGAAGTCAATAGGAAATTATGGTTTGATTTACTAAAGGTTTTTCAAGAACGTAACCCTTTCGTAAATCGGGGTCTACCTGTATGTGAAATCTTTGTGAGTTATTGTATTTTCTGTGCTGTAATATGAATCAAGATTTTTAAAAGTAAGTGTAAGGACTAATTTTGTGTCTAAATTTCATACTTAAATTAAAAATTATTTGTGTGACAAAATAGCAATGCAGCACAAAGTTGAACTTATCAAAAATTCCTGATCCCTGCAATTGCCCTCAATTACTGATTTTTATGACAGCAACTAAAATTTTCTTCAGTTAGCATCGTAACTTATATATAGTTATACAGTCATTTATCGATTTACATGCATTTCATTTATGCGTTTTTGATTTAATGCTGCCGAACAATATATACGACTTCTCAATTTAGGACTCTTGAGTTCTTACTTAAATGCTGTTAGCTACAAAGCACATGGCAGGCAACCAATGGATGTAGGTTAGCGCACCATGTAGAGGTAGACTCATACCTAGTCAAATCGAATTGTGGCAACCAGAAAACAAAAAGAAGCGCAGAGTAACTTGACTACAGTGAGACTTGAAAAGAGGTTTAAATGGTTGTGTCAGTGGAGGGAGAGAAGCTAGGAAGGCAGTAGTGGAGGTGCACAGACCTATAGGAAAAACTGCTATGGTTTACGTCAGTTTGATATACGTCACACTTTTCAGAAACGTATTCTGGACATATATCAGAGTAAACCTGTATAGGGAATTGTTTATACAATTGTTAATGAATAACTTCACAATGTGTTTTTTAACTAATTATTAAATAAAAATAATTTCCAGGTCAAATTTGAACATCCCTTGTGATGTTGCTTTAATGTTTGAATGAAGCTCAACATGAGAATTTAAGCTTTAAAGTTCATCTTACAGCATTACAGGCATGCCTTGTTTAGCACATGTTCATTTAGTGCATTTTCGATATAGCGCAATTGGCATCTCAATTTTTATTTAGGAAATAAAGTTCTTAAATGGTTACCGTCTGTTAATACACTCCCAACTTTTTTCTTACTTATCTTCACATCTTTGTTCCAATGATACTCGGTTATGTATTATATCAGGGGTGGCCAAACTTACTTTCCCTCAGAGCCACAAGATACGATAATCTTCAGAAGTTTGAGAGTTACATGACACATTCTGTTCTAATAAATTTACGAACAGAAAACCTAACCTGTATTCGAAGCAATTCAGATGTAATGCATGTACCTTAGGTAACCCAAACACATCTCAATTTACAATTTTCTTCCGTGATTTATTTAAATTATTTTTCCTCTATTTACTGTAAAATATTTATTTTGTACTAAAATAGAGCAACATAATTATGCTGTGTAACAATTGAACTTATGATGTCAAAACTGAAGATCTTGAAGGATCTGTGAAAAATTAAACAAAAACAAAACAAAACCTGCAAAAATGCAAACATTGCACAATATTTTAATTTTACCATACAGTACAGTATTTATTTATTTTTTTGTTATTTCATAAAATAAAAATTTGCCCCCAGATACCAATTTCACTAAACAAGCCATGACTGCATAAAAAGTCCAAGAAAGATTTTCATGAGATTTTGCATGGCCATTAAGTCGATTAAATGTGCTCGATTTTTGTACCCCTAATCCGAGGATCTTGATTTAAATGAATTGAACATTAAAGGTGCAGAACATATTTTGTCTTTGTTCACCGTAAATTGATATATCAGTTAATAATATATTTCATTTTGTTTGAAAAGGGATATTTTACTTATACCTAAGAATGCTTTGACAGGTTTCTTTATTGTTTGAAACATCCTGGGAAAATAAGTGCATGTAACCAACCTAATGAAGAGGAATTAAGATCTATAATGCAGTCCATATCATCTCATTCAGACATTCCTGCCTCAAATTCCACAGTATCATTCATGGACAAGATTAAAGAAATACCTTCTTTATTGAAGTATATGATCCCATTGGGATTAGTGTATTTATTTGAATACTTTATTAATCAAGGAATTGTAAGTATTCTATCAGATTTTTGTGTAATTAATTTGTAGAATTTCAATGGAAATTACCGTTAAATTTTATTTTTAGTTAAGCATGTAGTTTTGAAGGCTGATATTATTTATTCCAGTTTGAATTAGTCTACTTTCGTGATATCTGGCTGAGTCATAAGGAGCAATATCGATGGCTTCAAGTTGACTATCAAATTGGAGTGTTTCTATCAAGGTCATCCTTACATTTTATACAGATCAATAAATTGTGGCTTTTAGCAGTTTTACAGGTAGAGTAACCCATGCAAGCCACTCGGAAAGTTTTATTACCTAGTGTTTTTAGAATAAATTGAAGGCTACAGTTTTATAGAGATTATGGTACATTAGTTGGATATTTATCTAATGAAATATTTTTTGCAGTTTTTCCATAAAAATTACTTTTATGATTGATATGATTTTCAAACTTTCAATCGTGTTATTTTTCAGGGGGTGAATGTGATTTACTTTACTTTTGAAGCAGTTTATTATTTTACCCCATCAATTTGGATAATATTTGTTGCTGTGCTGTGGGAAGGATTACTTGGTGGAGCATCTTATGTTAACACCTTTCACAGAATATCGTCAGAGGTATTCTTTTCATTTTATATGTTTTTAAGATGGAATTTTAAGGTTCCTTTATGCTATGTAAATTTGTTATTTATTTTTCAGGCATCACCAGAAAAAAAAGAATTTTCAGTGGGCATTGCCTGTATGTCTGACTCTATTGGCATCACTCTTGCTGGAATAATAGCAATTCCTGTGCATAATGCATTATGCCAACTACCATTGTACAAATGAATGCACATATTGTTATTCCAGAGGCCTGACCTCTTTAGATTAACTATGAATTTAGAAACCATTTTCATTGTAATACATTCCATTTAATTTTTGGCTCTCTTTAAAGTACTTATGGTACAGTTAATTAATTATAGACGATCACTGCGAATGGTGATAAAAAAGCATTAATGGGTTAAGTTGAAGGTAGGGGAGCTTTTTATGAATTTTTAATGTTATTCATTTTTTGGAGACCAGTTAATCCATGACATTTATAGTTTTTTCAATGTATTTGTTTTATATTTATGATGTCAAGGAATTGAACAAACTTTTATAATCATACAAGGAAATAATTATATAAATTGGATTTATATACGTAATCAGTGTCTTTTATTTGAAAGTTGATTTCATTAGTAATCAATTTATTGTTTTGCAGATATCTCAATGAATACATTCCAATGTTTATTTTTAGTTCAATTTTCACTTTAAGTACATATCTCTCTCTCTCTTTTATTCAAATGGATGAATTGTGGTGAAGGTAATCATTGATGTTCATTCAAATAAGTGATATTCAAGTACAGGTATACCCTGATTTACGTCGCTGTGAAGTTACAAGGGCATTTAACCCTTTGACTGCCAAATAAAATTGGTGACTTTGTCCGGCAAGTACCTACTCAAATGAAGAAATAATTTTTTTCTTTTTACCTTAAAATGTGTTATTCCTGTTTCCATATGCATGCATAGACATGGAAAACTTATTTTTTCACTATTTTATTATATACCTTTAAAACTAATGGATGAAACCTATAGAAATTTTAAAATTTCACATCACTTAATACATTACTTAACACTTTTTGTTTTTGTTGTCTGACCTCATGGATTTGAAATCTTTGTAGTCGTAGGCTCTACAACCCAAAAATTATTTCATTCAAACATACAGTAAACCCTCGATTTAACGGACCTGAAGGTTAAAATTCTTGTAGTGACTACTGCAAAAATTGCGAATTACAATCGCCTTTTATCCATAAAATGTTTACAGGAGAGAAAAACTCAAAGTTTCTGATATTAGTTTCAATTTGGCCACAGCGCTGTTTCTAAGTCTCAAGATCGCAAGAACGTTCTGAGAACGATCTTGAACAATGAGACAGCTGTAGTAGGCACTCCTGTAGAAGTATAAATCCATCTGCGAAATGGCACGGCATGTAATGGAAGCGATGTTTATTTGTGGGCTTAGGCTGTGTTCACACTACCGGTAATGCGAGCGCTGCGACGCAATTGCAAGCGAATACTGTGAACGCGTTATGATTCAAAGTTGTGCGTGAGACAAACTACATAAGCATTATTCTTATTTTGTTATTATGAAGAGGCTCTAGGGGATATAAATTATCCCGTTATAATAATAATCCATTGTATACATGATATAATCCGTACATTGGCTCGCGGACAGTATTGAATGCCAGCCAGCTGATCGTGGCTTCCGATGCTTATGAAGTCCATGGAGTTTTTTTTTTTTAAGAGTGCCATTGGAGTTCTCAGAAATGTTTATTAAATTCCAGTGTTTTGTGACGAATAAATTAAAATAATTGGTTATTTTATGGCAAAGTCAGTGAATTAATTCAGATATAATCATACCATACGAAATTCACGATATTTCAGTGTCGAAAAAAAGTTTTCTGGAATTTAAAAAGTGATGTGGTTGTCTTTAATTCAATTTCGTAACGTACATTCGTGCAAATGCGGTATTTTATACATTAATGATCATTACCATCAAAAAAGGAGGTTTTCTCATGTAGGTACAAGTGTGTTTTTGGAATCGAAAAATCCCATTCGCCGTTTAATGGATACTTGGCTTTAACGGTTGACCCTTCGCCCTATTAGTCCATTAAATCGAGGATTTACTGTACTTAATAAATTCTTAAAATTTTATTGAAATTGGACAAGATTAAAATAATCCAAAGATAAATCACAGTGATGATTGATTGATTTTTTAAGTGTGTCGACTGCTATGGTTTTTTTGCACTGTCATCAACTGGACATAACACACAGAAGTAATGAGGGAAACCCGGTGCCGGCATTAGCCTATTCTTTACGAAAAGCACCAAGGGGGCCAACTACATAACATCCCTTCCAAAGGACGGAACGCTGAATTTGTGCGAGCTCCTTAAACCACACAAACTGGGCCAGGCGACCTCGGGAAAAAATCCTACTTGCGCAGGATTCATGCCCACTGCCCCTTCGAGCAGCAGGCAAGTAGCAGCCAGTGTCCTAACCACTACACCACTGGCACCAGGGGCGCACCGAGAGGGGGGCTGACGGGCTTCAGCCCCCCTCAAAAGATCTCTTACTAGCCTTGTAAATGTGTACTTTCACAGGAAATATACTCTTTTGCCTTTTTATATTTCTCTCAGATTATAATTTATAATCATTATACAGATACTTCTTGAATTATGCATATTTATATCGTACGAAATTTCTAAAACTAGCAATTTACCCATGTATTTTCAGGGCTGAGCTCCCCCTAAGAGAAAATCCTGGGTGCGCGCCTGACTGGCACCACCACGATGATGAGACATGCTTATAAATTATTGGCGAAAACATATTCCAGAAAATAAAAATCTGTCATTCCTGCTTTTAAATATCTCTTGAGTTATATCGAGATCATCAGAAATAGTGTTTAAAGTGTTTAAATATATTCTTTCCTAATATCAGATAATTTAGAATGTAGATCCATATAGTACATCATTTTCTCCTTTTTACTAACTGCCGGAGATCTATTATTTTGTTCAAAAAATTAAATGCATCACTAAGGATTTCTAATAATTCAAATCTTTCCTGTAAGGATTGAACATTTGCATCCAATATGACAAAATAGAAATTTATTTTGTAATATTTTTGGAATCCTGTGTTGTCTCATCCTTGTGTTCATATTCAATTTTTTTTCTTTCAAGGCTGAATTGATAAAATAACAGGAAATTTTGTATCAGCCTCAACATTTTCTGCAATTTCTTTTGCAGTTACTAAAACATTGCTAAATCTCTCGAACTCACCTCATGTGACAGCTCAGATGAAACCTTCCTAACTTGACTATAGAACATAAATACCTCTGAGGTTCCGAATGGTGCACAATTTCTTTTGTATGAGAATCAGCTTCCAAGAAAAATAATTATTTTTCACAGAATTTCCTCTAAGCGAAGGATAAAATTTTCCTCTTTTCTGACTTTGTCAAGCACACCATCAAGAAACAGACTGATCCTCCTCCAACGGAAGCACAAAGAAAACTGATTAAGGGCAGTTCCATACTATTTTCATAAGAATACAAATGTTAATGCAGGAAGTCAAAGGAGCAGTGGCGTATCAAAAAATCTGGGGGTTCCCCCGCAGTAAATAATACAGTATATCTTAATTATTTTCCAAGCTGAATTACTTGTCATTGTTTGTATATCAATGAAGAATTCCATCTCCCTCACACAAATGCTACTGATATTTTGAAAAGTATAAAATTATAAAACATTTTAGTAATAAGTCTGTTTCTTTTATTAACTTGAATCTATTTGGAGGAATGGGTTCAAAATATTATATTATGCTAACAATCCTTATGGTGCCATAGAGAGACAAGAAAAATAAGACAAATTACTCAATGAGTATGCTTATTAACTTACAGTTATCAGTAGACACTGGTGGAGCAATGGTTGAATACTCATCAATGATTTCAAGTATTGCGGGTTTGATTCCCGGCAGAGGTTGATGATATTTTATGGCTAAAAAATATGACAAATATTCCTTTGGAGAGTAAGTGAAGTCGTCGATCCTGTGTATTGTAAGATGTCGGTGCATTTCAAAGAACCCCTTTTCGCATGGGACATTGGATACTGGAAAATTTTCCAGGCGTAGGAGCTATGCCCATGGCATCTGTGATTAATCTCCCTTAGGGGGGAGGGAAATCCTAGGAAAAGGTGACATTTGCTGACTTGGGCTTACGTAAGATTTTTTATTTAAGAAATTTTTACTTTTAACATGCGATTTATGTGTCGCGACAGCTCGTCCACAGCAAGCTTCCAACTGCTTGTTACCCACATTTCGCCTGACATTAGAATTCTTTTCACCGTATTTAACTGATTTTTCAGTAATCATAACTTTACCTTGTTTGCTCTGATAAATTTTCCCTCATTTTGCTTTAAAAGAGCATTAAAATGCATTGCAATGCTATAAAAAGGCATTAGGAAGTCTTGGCATGTATAAGCACACATTTTCTAATTTTTATTGAAAAAGGGGTAGTTACAACAAACTCTTACGTAAGATGAGGGGAGGGGGTCACCCAAATGCTGACAGTTGCAGACATGGGGAGACTGGGAATCAAATATAGCTAAACATTTGCTGTTGTAATACTTGAATGGCTCCCTAGTGAATAAATATGATCTGTAAAATCTTATGTGCCAACAGGGGCGGCTCATGGTGTCGAAAAGAAGGGGTGGCTCTACATTAACCAAAATCTACCTACTATGTACCTATATATGAAAACAAAAACTTACTTCATGATGACATTGGAGGCCTAAAGTAGTGACTACTGTACCAACCGGTAATTGAAGTCAAGTCGTCGTCCTTTAGAGCAGTGGTGCCCAAATTTTTCTAATGGCGGGCCACATCAGTGGTTCTGAATCCCTTGGCGGGCTGCATTGGAAGTTGCCAATTCTTCAGCAGACGGGATTAGAGTTTTCTATGTATTCTGGGGAGCCATACAAGTGAAAAAATGTCTAAATAAGGTTTTCATGGCTAACATTTCAATATTTAAAGTTTTATTATGAAAAATTTCAAAAGACGCATGAATTTGTGTGTTAAATTTTTCGAATTGTATTATTGCTGTAGCTTTGCAGGATGCACAAACACTTCACGGGCTGTAGTTTGGCACCACTCCTTTAGAGCCTGATCAGTGTATGCAGAACTCTTGCTTCACTTAGCAAGTAAATATAATATACACAAATAAGCACAATAATCTTCCCTAGCTATCATTATATATCGACGACTCTTACATACGAGGAGGATATAACATATAGGAGGATACTAATGTTTAGGCACTTCCAGATTCGAAACTTTTTTCATAGGTAGGATTTTGTGCAAAACCGACTAGAAAAAACGAAAATCTTGAAAAAGTGCAACAATGCGGCCGCTAAAAATTCGCAATTGTTTAAACAAATTTTCATGGTTTATGTATTTCCACATACGCTACGGAGTTGAAATTTTTTTTAGTAGAATTCATATAAAAATGAAATCAGGAATATACAAATTTTGATATTTTAATTTGTTTGGCAGTTAAAAATTCTTAAAGTTTAAACAAATAGATAACTGTTTAGACATTACGGGATGAGTTATGGAGCTGAAATTTTCAAGTTATGTACAAAGTAGTAAACTAGAACATAAAAAACATTTCAATTTTACCATACATGAATTTCGGCGGCCGTTAAAAATTATTTAAATTTAAACAATTAGAAAATATTATTTGACTTCTAGAAATGTTACAACTTTAAAATTTTGCTAAATTGTGTAGCAATAGTACTCCATAATGGAGAAAGTGTAAAATTTTTAAAATTGCATCATTTGGGAATTGTTTTAAACTATTATTTTTACATTTGGGGAGAACGAAAATCGCTGCGGAGGTGAAATCTTTAGAATTAAAAGAATATTTGTAATGATGAAATATCTGTCTGAAAAATGAATGTTTTTTCAAGGTGAGAGGAAATTCTTGCAGTATGCAAGCACCTTCTACTAGTATGTAATACCCAAGATGTGTTGACACATGAAAAAATACATTGGCATAAGAGCGAGAGATGTCTGAAGGCATATAATCATAGCCTATATCTTGCACTGGTTTTCGTGCCGAGAAATGCCTCTTCTCAGCATTGAGAGAGAGAGGCATGTGGACGAAGTACCATTTCTAGGTACTAGGAGGTGTTATGTCGCACCCTCCCTCTCTCTCTCTCTCAGGACGAAGTACCATTTCTAGGTACTTAGAGGTGTTACTGTCAGTCTCTCTCTCTCGTCGAAGAGCCTGTCCTGTGATTTAGCTAGTGAAGCGAGTGTTTATAGCATAACTGTGTGATTAAACCCTCATTTTTATGATGAACAAAGTAGATTTTTTATTGAAAAACAAGTTCAGTGCAATGACTTTCAAACAAAAACTGGAAGTGAAACATTTAGGACCACATCAACCTGTTGCCTTTGTTCTTGTCAACAATAAATGCGAATTGGGCCAAACAGATTTTGCTGTGTTTTTACTAAAGGTTAAAAATTGTTATCTTGAAAAAGTATTTTAAACAATTTTAACAGATTAGCGCAGTTGTGGCCCATTTTGTTCATTAGGGATAAGTCATAGTATATGATTATGTGTATGACAGAATTGAACATTTTATAAAGGATTAGCTCTACCCACACTACATCTCTTACTTCTTGTTTCATTGTATGGTTAATTTTATCATTTTATTCTAGGAATCTAAAATATTGTTGTAATTAATTCTGAGGTAGAAAAATGGCCACCATTGTTATATTTAAAAATTATCTTCGTTTTTACTCAAAGCATTTATATTATAACATGTTTCAATGAAAATTAAGAAAAGGTTTGAATCCAGGGTTGTCAACTATTCAATAGGGAAATACCGGACAACCTATTTTTGGAGGATGTGTAAAAGTTATTTTTAGTTATTTCAAATTTTTACTTAAATAAACTTGTACAAATATCAGAAATATAAATTTTAAAATAATAAAACCAAACATGTGTACTACTTTCTGCGAAAAGAAATAAATATTTCAGTTTTTATCATAGAATTTTGCTTATCGAACGTATTTATTCAAATTCCACGTAAGCAAGTGCAAGTAGGAGCTAGCAATTTTAGAAGAAAATGTTTCAATTTTTACATGTATTTCTATTCAAATGCAAAATAAAAGAAGTATTAAAAACTAATATATAAATTATATTACACGTGACGTTGAGATATGGCGTTCGCATCATAATATTAAACGTCTTTTAGTTATAGCGGGAGCGAGAGAGACAGTTCCGTTGCTTAAAGAGATCACGAGCGCGCCGGTGAAAGAGAAGATTGATCGCATTGGGATTCGTGATTTACGGTGAGTTTGTGGCGGTACGCGACAATATCCTTTATCCTCATTTATTAAATATTATGTATTTTTCGATCCTAAAAATATTTATTCATAACTAACGAGCATAAGTCTTATCAATATGATAAACCCTCTAATCTAATCTACTTTTAGGCAACAAGTAAACTATCCATGTGAATCAAAACTTGTTGATAATTTCATTGTTCCAATCACTTTTTTAACCTCCATCTCTGTAATCTTTTTAAACTTGAAAATCCCTTGCTTGATAATGAATTACCTAGTTCATCTATCCTCTACAAGATGGCATTAAAATGTACTTTTACCATATCCCCTGATTCTGATAATTAATTTCCTTATCCTCTTTTAGATAATGAGCGGATATAATTTTTCTTTGGTCAAAAATAATTCTTTAAGTAGTTTATTACGAAATTTCATCTGACCCGTCATAATGACTTCAGTAATAGCTACAAAATATCAACTAGAAAAAAATAGGATACATAAGCACCTGCAAATTTTTCCCGTAGGAATGCCGTCATAGGTGGCAAAGAAATGGAACTATGTAGTGTACATGTGTATCTTATAACTTTTACTTTTACACCCAATTTCTGCTGGCATTGAGAGGGTGACATTCATTTAGATAGGGCGTTGCAGGCTTCAATCTCCAGCATGACTTCATTCTCTAAAATTACACCTCACTTATTGAAAAGAGAACTTATTAAGCTACTGTTCACTTTCAACTGTTTTGTAAATGCAACCTCCACGTAGTTCCAGTGCTCATCACCTATGGCTCCACTCCCTACAGGAAAAACTTGCGGGTAGATAATGCTCAAGTACCAAGAATAGTGTAAAAGCATTTTTTGGATTAATAGGTTTCAACAAACATAATAGCTTTTAATAAAAACTTAAATAGGTACCTAAAACTTTCTCAGGACCTTTTTTCATAGAGAAATAAAAATAATCACTTTTACCTAAGTAATAAAAAGCAGCCAACAAAAATTACAAAAATCTACTTACAAATGCTTGTGTAAGAGTTCATTTGAATTGAAGGAAGAGAAATTAGTTTCCTTCTATCTATGTCACTTGTTATTGAAATCGAAAGAGATGTTTATCTTGAAGTTTCTCTCATAAATGCCAACGATAATGCTATTGTATTATTTGGTCTCCTTCTTATGATGTTCATATTAACAAGATAGAAATAATTCAAAGAAAATTTATAAGATTAATTGCGTATAAGCATGGTTACACATCTGAAAATGTTCCATGTGCTAGTTTAGTTGGGGCTACAAATGCTTTCCCTTCAACGTGGTCACTTTGAGTTAATGTTCCTGTATAAACAGAGCAATAATTATCTTGATTGTTCACATCTCCTTGAGAGAATTCAGTTTCATGATCCTTGAACGCATGCAAGATCTAGAAAACTTTTTGTTAAAGATTTTTACAAGACATCATATATATTATTCCTATTGCCACAATGATGTGCAGTGCTATTGATCTTCTGCTTAATAATGTTTTTTTCAATTGTATTGCTACTTCTTGTTGTACGAGACAACTTGATGCAAAACTAGTATTAGGCCACTTGCAACAATGGCGCCGAACCTGGAGAAAAAGTGACAAGAAATTTTACTAATACATCGTGTATATATATATATATATACAGTGAAATCTTGATTTAACCTTCTCACATTTAGCAAAAACCTGTATTTAATGAATATTTTTTCAGGTCCCGACCAAACTGCATTTTTCCCTATTTAGTGAATAACCCGCATTTAACAAAAGAAATTTTTGTCCTCAATTTATCTCCCAAGCCACTTGCATCAATACAAATTGCCCCTCTTAGACTATGGCCACACGATCATAGCAGTGAAAAGTTGCCACCTCTATTGATAGGGAAATATGCGAAGCCAAGATGCTTTAGAAATGTTCAGACACTGCCATGTGAGTATTCTCACAATAAGAATGCATAGAGGACAAGTGGCATATTTAAAATGTTCCTCAGGTCGATTGATGCAAAGATGGGTGTAGCAAAGAGAATAATTATCTTGTTCATAGATAAGTGTCCAGCACAACCTCCAGATACAGAACGTTAAGGGGGTTTTTCCCAGAAATTGAATGAGTCATTTGCAGCCACTTGACTTGGGGATAATACACTGCATGAAAGCAAAGTACAGAAAGGCTTTAATGCAGAAAGCATTATAATACATGGAGAGAAGTCCGGAGTTAAAATTAAATATTTTCCAAGCAATACAGCTGCTTGGAATTCAGTGACACTAGAAACAATAGCCAACTGCTTCTGGAAAGCAGGATTTAACTCTAGCAATTTAGTGGAAATAGACGTAGACATTGAGGACATAAATGAAGAAGATTGGTATCAGTACTGACCTCAAAGAATTTGTTAGGTGTGATGATGATGTGGGTGCAACAAGACATCTTTAAGACATGGAAGAAATCTTCAATGATATGGAAATGGAAGACGAGGCAGAAGAAGAAGACAAAGAGTCAATTGCTACTTTTTGCGAAGGTATATGACTTCTTTCAATATGGAAAGTGGAAGTTTAAAGCAATTGAACAGAGTGGAAAGAGACCTTGTGAATATTTGCCACACCTGCCAGAAAAAGCAAACAACTTTGCTGGATTACTTCAATGAATAACTTCTCTTTTATTTTAAAGTATGCTCAGTATTAATTTATTCTGTAATCTGTTTGTGGATTCCACTGATTATTCTATTTTTAATCCAATATATTCTTTATAGATGCCTGATGCAGTTGTTCATGAAGAAAAAGAGGAATAATGGATACATGTGTTTACTTAATATGATTCCATAATTAGAGTGCAAAGTGCACAGTTTTTATGTAATTGTGTTTATTTATTGATTAGTAATTATTAAAAAGCTAATTTATTATTGATGTTTTTCAGCAGTTTCATTTAAAACTACGTATATATAGAAATAATACAACAAGTGTAGTGAAAAATGAGTAATTTCTTGATGTAATTTAGCATAACCACTTAGTGAAAACCTCAATTTAGCATAAGAAAACCCATGCCCCCAGATATTCGTTAAATAGGGGTTTTACTGTATTAGTTTAGCTTAGCTTCAGGAGATTGTCTTCTTCGGCCCCTGGGTTGGTTTTTTTCCACATTCTCTTTGGTCGCCCCCAGAAGCATAGCTAGGTTCTCCTTCACCCAGGAGCAAGTCACAGACATCCACCCCCCTCCCTTTGCTCCCTCTACAATTTTACAGATCAATGTAATGTGGTGAATATGGTGAAAGCCCAAGCATACCATACTAAATTTAGCATATATTATAATATTATTATTTTTTATAAACAGTAACGGTCATTTTCAGTCCATAAGTGCGCCCCTACAGCCCTGTGCCCGGGGGCAACTGCACCCTTCTGCTCCTCCACGCTCTGCCATGGTCACCCTCTCGGATTGGGTTGGATTGTGTTAAGTTTCATTTATTTTCCTCGTCATCTTCATCCCAATTTCTATCTGAGTAGTTTCCTCGTGTCTTCTTTGCCCCCCCAGCTTGGGTTAAGTTGATGGTTGAAGTTGGTTTTTTCTAAGTCCTCTTTGCCACCCTTGGGTTGGATTGCGTTAACATCATTTATATTCCTCGTCGTCTTCTACCTCTTACAATTTCGAAAAATATTCCACTCGCATAGCCATCCTCTCCTAAGCACCTTCCCCCGCCTATACACAGTCACTCTTCAATATTGCTTGATATTTCGCCAACACATCCTTAATCGGCTCCATTTCAACACATTAATTTCTTGATCTAATTAACTTCCCTCGTACCGTTACAGTCAAATCACGTACGAAACTCGGATTTTCTAGGACCACGTAGTACTTTCTCTCGTCAATTTTCGCGCCACCTACCCCAGGCGGCCTCTAGGTCAGTAAAATAATTTTACAGACCTTGGGCGGACTAATACTAATTTAACATAATAAATAAATAATAATAATAATTTATGAAATATTATATTTATATGATTATTTATTTTTCTTGCCTGTATATCGTTCAACTTTTGTATTTTTTTCCTTTCTTTTTCTCTAGGATGCAATTGGGTCAGTCGCCCATGCACTAATAAATAAAACATGAAAACTTCAAAATATTTCTTAATTCCTCGCAATAATTAGCGAGGCAATCTAGAAGATATATCGATTGCCTCTACACCGAGTTAAAATTCCTTATCAAGCTAAACTAATCCTTCATAAAAACTTAAATAATAGTGCTGCTATAATTAAGTCTTGAGTATACGTACTACATTACCTCTTTGTGCGCGGTGCTACAATGAAACCCAAGTTGTTTAATAACTCAATTAATTGCTGATTATTATTAGTAATAATCGGGAAGTTACCTTTATTCCTAAAATTTTTAAAATGATCAGCTATTCATTGCACTACATCTCAGATACCCATTGCCCGGAGGCCAGAGGGGATCAGCAGATCGTAAAAAAAGTTAATTGCTTTATTTCAACCGTTTGGCATTGCTATGTCGAGTTATGTTAAAACGCTTTTATACAATTCGCGCTATCCTTAACTTACCTGCCACCAACTCTCAGCAAATCTACAATGTTGGCAATGTAACATGTTGACGTTTGTTTTTATCCGCTCAGTTGTTATTACGCCAGTGGACGTTCGCCTGTCTTTTTGAAATGGGTAGGTTGCGGACCAGTGTTAGAGTGAGGTTGATTTCTGTGTGTTGCCACTCATTTATGCTCTAACACTAAAATCCATTTGAATCCTAATTTATTAACACCAGAAATTTTAAAATTTTGGTGTTCATGCTGGTGCCTAGCTGACTGAATGTTTTTTCTGTCATAAAAATGATGGGATTTTTAACAGTCGTGATAGTAGTAGAATTCATTGGTTATGCCTGATTTTTTTTAAAGGAATGGTAATCTCACGGCTTCGCAGAAATTTAATATTATTGCGAATTTAACTTTGCAATAATGTGGAGAATAATTTTGTTGGCAATTACGGGTTCATGTTTACGCATGGAAGATGTATGCTTTCAAAATGATGGAGTACCATGCGAAACGGATAGCAACAGTGATGACAAGTCGCATTTTGCGAAAGGTAAGTTGTTTTATTCATCAGTAGTTATTTATGGATTTAATGAAATACATTTAGAAATATTGATAGAAATGTTTGGTCAGAAAAATATTTCTAATTATAACTCTGAATAATTGAATATTGTTAAAAGTTGTGAAGAAACTCCTTATCATTCAAAATAAGTAGTGTTTTCACAACTTTTAACATCATCTTCACCGTAGTCTCCATTGTCATTTATGTAATTGAATGTTATTTCGCTTCAGAATACCCATTTGAAAAATATGTGAAGTACATTAAATTTGCTCGCCAAAACTATATGCCTGATGATTTCACGAATTGTTTGATGTACAGAAGTATATTTAAAAAGGATCTGGCTCCCTTCAAAGGTGGAATCTCCATGAAAATGGTCGAGTCCGTGAGAGACAGGTAAATTCGGCATTAACGTTATACATTGTTTAATGTAGGCGTAGTAATCGTTTTGATTGAAATTTTCCCTTCTGGTTTTCATTAATAGTATTGAGCCATTTCAAAAACTACATCTCTCAAAACTTATCCTGCATTTTGACAAAAATTTGGACAACTATCAAACGCCATGTTTATATTGGAAAATTAACTGCTGATTGAAAAGTGTTGCTAAAGTCTTGCTAATCATCCTCTCTATAGAAAATTTTTTGAAAAGTAGACCATATTGTTTATTATTTATTTAAAATAATATCATTCCATATGGTCGAAAACTTTTACACTAATGCTGCTGTTGGATCTGACAGACACAACATGACAAAATGGAGTTTCAGCACATGCAAGGATTGAAATTTGGTTACAAGACTAACTATAGACAGATGATGTGGAGGTAGTGAGTGTTGCAGTGATGCAGCTGATGACTATCAGATGTGAACAAAGAAACTAAATTGAGTTGGTCTCATAGACTTAGGAAGGGTTGAAGTGGCAGAATGGCTTCCACACCGATCCTGGGTTCAAATCCGGCAGATCACCCTGAACCCTACATATGTAGTTTGAGATGAACGTGCAAGTCACCACTCCATCTTTTGGAAGGGTTTAGCTGTTGCACCCTGTGGTGCTCTTCGTAAAAGTAGGCTAATGTGAGCTACAGGTTTCCCTTCTCCCTCCCGTGTAGAGCAGTGGTTCTCAAGTGCAACCACCAGAATGTTTTAATGCAGCCACCAGTAAAATTATATTTTAAACATAGGAATAATGAATATGCAGACTGCAATGGATACTGTGATGTCACATTTTTTATAATTAATATTTGTTAATGTTATTTTACCCGGTTCAATTTTTAGGTTTCTTAGCTAGAATATCAAACATCACTTAGACCCTAAATTTAACAATGCAGCCATCACAAAATGTTTGGCTCTCTGAGAATCACTGGTGTAGGGTCATCTAAGTAAAGTTACGGCAATAATAGCCCAAGAAGCTGATTCGCCAGAAAAACACGATCATAGACCCAAAGTCAGCTCTGCTCAGGGTTAAATAGAAAACATTTGAAGTGTACTCAAGAGATCAAGTATTATGGATGTATTTGCACTGGGTTAACAAAAGGGTAGTGTGGGTGGCTAAATGCCTTAAACCCAGGGAACTTCTTTTTGCATCCCTAACTAAAGATATAGCTATGCTAATTTATATTAGTTCTTAAAAACATTTGCTGTGGCTGATATATGTATGTTTAGAGGCTGATTTCCCTTTCTTTTTATTTTTTCTAATTTCTGATTTTTAGAGGAACAAAGTACCAAATCATCAACCATAGGCTTTACAGAGAACCTGACTGTATGTACCCTGCCCGATGTAATGGAGTGGATCATTTTCTTTTGAAAGTCATTCATAAAATACCTGATGTGGAATTCATTCTGAATACCAGGGATTCGCCTCAAATTTCAAAACATTACAGTGTACCTAAACCAGTATTTTCATTTAGCAAGGTTATTTTTAGAACTATTTCATTTTGTCAAAGTCCATGGCCTTTATTACTATTAGCAAATACATAGAGAAAATTATCTTGAATTTTGATTTTTCAGACTGATCATTATTATGATATTATGTATCCTGCTTGGTCTTTTTGGGATGGAGGTCCAGCAATAAGCCTCTACCCTCAAGGCCTGGGTCGGTGGGATTTGCACAGAAAACAAATTTCCAGAGAAGCTGATTTGTGGCCTTGGGGAAGAAAAAGAAAATTGGCTTTCTTCCGTGGATCACGTACTAGTTCAGAGAGAGATCTTTTAATCCTTCTTTCACGTCAGAGACCTGAATTAGTTGATGCACAATACACAAAGAATCAAGCATGGAAATCTGATATGGTATGTTTCTCTACAGTGTAAGGACGGAAATTATTTCACACTTTTAGCTTAAGTGGAAATACTGATTCTAAGGATGTCAGCACTTTCATTCTTTCTCTGCCCATTTTCTCAAACACAAATTTATAACCAACCATTTCAATGAGTGAATGAACTATACCTATACTGAATATGTGTGTTTGAAATATACTCAGAATATATACAAATGATGTGTTCTTTACCAAACTAGGGGGGAGCCAGTGGTGTAGTGGTTAGAACACTGGTTGCTAATTGCCTGCTGCTTGAAAGGGCAGCGGGTATGAATCCTGCGAAAGTACTTAGGATTATTTCAAAGGTTGCCCAGCTCCATTTGTGTGGTTTGAGGAGACCGCGCAAAGACAGCGTTCTGTCCTTCGGAAGGGACATAAAGCTGTTGGTCCCCTTGGTGCTCTTCATTAAGAATAGGCTAATGTCAGCGACGGGTTTCCCTTCTCTCTTGTGATTGTGTTTGGTATGGAAGGAGTTATGGCTATAATAATCCAAGAGGTTGATTAGTCAAATACACAGACACAAA
The DNA here is from genome assembly GCA_028673005.1 of Tanypteryx hageni. Classification (NCBI taxonomy): domain Eukaryota; kingdom Metazoa; phylum Arthropoda; class Insecta; order Odonata; family Petaluridae; genus Tanypteryx; species Tanypteryx hageni. The sequence continues at coordinate 94,128,124 of CM054120.1, forward strand.
CACATTTAACAAACCAGAGAGCTATTGAATTTTGTCAGAATTATGATGTTCAATAAACAATTATTTTGCAAACGATTCCCAAAAGTGAACTAAACTTCCCTTCTCAATTGGCTTATAGCATTTCGCAGATGTTGAAACAACTGATGGCATAATTCATTGGGATGTCCCTTTTCAACAGTTTTAAGCCATAAATTCTCTAATTATGATTTTATTTTATATCCATTTTAAATGCGTCATCCTCAACTTTAAAATGGCTGATCATTTAGAGATAAGAGGTACAACAGCAAAGGAAAAGATATCAAAAGGAATTAGGCATAGAATAACTGTGAAATCAGTAGAAAATTCAATATCATTGAAGCAAAGTACATAGATGGAAACACTTAAAGCAAAAACTTGAAAGTGCTTAATCGAATCAGAAATCATTCAGTGGTCCAAAATGTGGCCACTTTCATGATGAAAAAACAAACAAAACATTTGAGTTCATCCATACTCGGAGACAGTGTGAAATGCCAATTTCGCATGAAACAAACTCAAAGCACAGAAAATTGCATGTGGACTAAAAAGAAATTTAAGGCCAGTAATGGTTGGTGCATGGGAATGATGTGATGGAATGGTTTTCCCTTATGCCGAAAAACTTCTCTGTGCCCAAAATTGCCTGCAGACATCAGTGAGAAACTTCTTGCCTATGAAAAACTTGTAATTTGTATAAGAATAACCAACCTTTTAAATTAAGTAGACAATACTGATGAAACTCTAGTTTTCTTCGATATGCCATTTACTGTATTAACCCAAAAGGAAGATGAGTTTTTTCCAAAAATTTAATTTTGAAAATGAAATTTGGAGACAACGTTGTACAGAATGCAAATAAGTAATACTCCTGAACTGTAAAATAATCCAAGTGAGCAGTCGCACGTCAATAAGAGAAAAATAGAGGGGGAAAAAAATAAATTTATACTTACAAGTTTGCAGGATGTTGGCCTACGGGCACCTGTTGTCAAAAACTAGCCTAAATAGAAAAGAAAAGGACACACACAAACGCACAATCACTGTAAAAAGTCATTAGATACGTATTTCGAGAGCTAAGCTCTCATCTTCAGTAGCTGAAGTCATATGGATTGTTTTGGTTTTGTCTTGTGTATTTTACGTTCCTGGTGAAAGTGAAAGGAGCGAAGGGGGGTGAGGGAATTCCTAACGGTCAACATGTAGAGGGGTGAGTAAATACACAAGACAAAACCAAAACAATCCATATGACTTCAGCTACTGAAGATGGGAGCTTAGCTCTCGAAATACGTATCTAATGAGTTTTTCCAGGGTGATTGTGCATTTGTGTGTGCTTTTCTTTTCTATTTAGGCTAGTTTCCGACAACAGGTGCCTGTAGGCCATCGTCCTGCAAACTTGTAAGTATAAATTTATTTCCCCCCCTCTATTTTTATCTTATTGACATGTGACTGCTCACTTGGATTATTTTACGGTTCAGGAGTTTTTATTTATTTCCAAAAATTTAGGCAAAAATATTAGGAATCGTCATAAATTCAAGTAAAAAGTTTTAAACGCTGCACAGAATACCCTGAGGTAAATTATATGTTCATGAAAATGCATTTATTTATACATAATGCATTTAATTTATTTATACAATATATTTATTCATATTCTTGAAGTTCACAATGTGCAAATGAGTGGCTTTCCACCATGAAGGGACTGGTGGAAGGGGAGTAGTGTCAAACCTAAGACAAGTTGTAATCGGTTAGGTAGGAAATTTAATACATATGGCGTTGAAAACGACTACACAAAGATTGCCAACATTTTATGCATGTCTTGTTGCAATTTAAATATATTTGTTACTTTTCAATTTGTGTGCCAGCAGCAGACGATAAGTAAACCTGCAGTTTGAAGAGTATAACCTCTATGAGAGCATGCAATTGATACAAACTTGGCTAAGTTTTAACATGAAGTGAGGACTAGTTATTATTTTGAGCAGTTTTAAATAAGTTACCCCAAATCTTAGGACTGAAATGACAGAGAGAAGGAAAGTATCTCTGTAAAAGGTATAAAATGAAGTTTTGATAAAAATTTCAAGCTAATGGAGATGCATTATGCTGAATAATTAAGAAGCCAGGAGGAAATGTGATGGTGGCATATGTGTGAAGGTGGAAGCAAGCAAAACAGAAACTTGAAGGTGCTAACTCAACACAGAAATCATTTAAGTGGACCCAAACGAGATCGATTTCATGAATTATAATTATAAAATGTAAAATTTGTGTGTAATCAAGGAACCTGTGTTGCAGGAAGTCATTAACTGAACGCTCATGAATTATCATGATCACTAAACTTCCCTTGGCAAGAATTCAAGGCTAGTAATGGTTGGTGTATACGGATGATGCATCATAATGGTTTTTGCCTGCGACAAAGAACTTTTGACTACACAGACAAACTTATTGTTTTCCAGAAGCATGTAATTGCCTTGCAGAAAATTCGTGATTACCTTCCAAGCCAAATGGATAACGCAGACGAGACACCTATTTATTTTGATATGCCATCCAATTACGCAGTTAACTGAATAGGGGCAAAAAATGTCATTATAAAAACTTGGGGGAATGAAAAGATGTGCATTATTGTAATTCTGGCAGTGTTAGGGGCTGACACAAAGTTATCACCATAAGTTATTTTTAAAATTGGTATTAGAGTTTTTTCCTGAGTAGACCTTGTTTTTTATTGTGGTCCTCTTAAATTCAAAGTCGTCTTCCTTTCAACTTAATGCGGTAATTAGACGCAATGAAAAATATGAAAAATCTGTGACAATAATTACAAATAAGGAAAAAATGTGAGTTACAGCAATGTTGGCTGTTTAGCAGATAGAAAATTGCTACCATATTTTATCCTAAAACGGAAAACAGTGCTCAAGGATCAAATGCCTACTGGAATAATAGTTAGATGTCATGAAAATGGATGGATGTCAAAATAACTTATGAGAGACAGGTTACACTAAGAGCGCTATTAATAAAAAGAGGGATGCTTAAACAAGATGCTTTAAAAGAACACACAACTCCTAAAATTAAAGACTCGAATGCAATAAATACCGACCTTGTTATAATACCAGGAGGAATGACATCACATATTCAAGTTCTTGATGTTGCTGTCAATAAGATTTTGAAAGATAATTTAAATTGTTTATATTCCAAGTAAGAAAGAACTTAAATATGCCTACTGTTGCAATGCTCTGCCAATGGCTCAAGGCATTGTGGCAACAGATAAATCCAGAAGTAATAATGAATTCATTTAAGAAGTGCTGCTTATCCAATTACATGGATGGAAGTGAAGATGATTTTTGTGGGAGTCTATGGACAAAGTTCAGAGTGATAAAAAATAGGGAGAGTGAGGACAATGGTGAAGGAAGTATAGAGAGTGATGATGACTGATATAATACCTGTGATATTCAAGAAAATTGTGAGATCCAATAAAAATTTCTGCTAGTTTTGTAACTTTTTAAGTTTTGCAGGAATCGTATATAATTAGGTCATAATATCATTTTTCTGTTTTGACTACTAAAAGGGGGTTTTCTTAGATTCAAGGTCATCTTGGATTTTGATAAATACTGTATGCTCTCGCCACATTTTTCAATTATCTTTCCAAACATTTTTCATCACTGATACTTAATTTTTTATTTATGCTTCGCCCTTGCTCTCTAGTTTCTTATTTGCTTATGCCATTACACTTCTTGCTTTTCAGTCTGATTATTTCTTCTTCTCACTGTTTCTATGGTGGAATTTCTTCCTTTAAAATTTCATGCATAAGTTCCAACTTAGATGGTGACTTTTTAATTCTGATGAAAATCTGGCTTATTCTAGGTTAATCTATGCTAAATTAGATTTTGTCTACTTGATATAAGTGACAAAGAGATTATTGATATTGAGGAGTAATGGTTACAGTATTTACCCAAACATCTTAGTATGACATGATATAACTTGCTGAAATATGGCTGAATTGGTTGCAGCACTTTGACTTAAAAACATTTATCTACATCAGAGAACAACAACCCACAGGTGCCTTGGATCCCATGGAAGGGCTTCCAGTTGCTCCTCGGAGGAGCCTGTAACCTCTAGAGGGCGCGTCCCCGGGTGGCGGATAGGGGAATGCTCTACAGATATGTAGGGTAGGAGGGAAATAAAATACCTCCCGCGGACCAACAGGCAGCAGCGTCTGTTCTCCATATTAGGGGCGGCTGCAAACAGCGTCTGTTCCCCATGTTAGGGGCGGCTGAATATATAGGCGGAAGGCAATGGGAAACCACCGCCACAATATATCCCATGTAGAGGCATCATGACGGAGTCTTCTCTTGTTAAATATTCCGGAGGCAAAATGGTCCCCCGCTCGGATCTCCGGGGGGGACAACACGAGAGGTTCCGTTTAACACAAGTTTAACACAAGGAAGGAAGGAAGCTGGAAAGAAGTTGAGAATTGGCACGTGGAATGTTAGAACACTCCTACGAGCAGGGAAGTTGGAAAATTTAAAGAAAGAGATGAAAATAAATAGAATGGATATGATTGGCTTAAGTGAAATGAGATGGGAAGGAAGAGGGGAAATAAAAAGTGATGACATCACGGTGTACTATTCAGGAGGTACTAGAGGAACGGAGTAGGGGTAATTTTGAATAAGGAAATAGCAAATTGTGTACAGAGGGTGATATTTGTAAATGATAGAGCAATTGGTCTTAGAATAGGAATGCACCCAAAAGATCTACTGTTGATACAAGTTTATATGCCGACCAGCCAACATGAAGATGAGGCTGTTGAAGAAATATACGAGAAGATAGAAAATATTATGGAGGAGGAAGGTAAAAACTGTTGCAAGATAGTGATGGGCGATTGGAACGCTGTGGTAGGAGAGGGAAGAGAAGACCAAGTAGTAGGAAAATTTGGACTAGGGAAAAGAAATGAAAGAGGTGAAAGACTTGTTGAGTTCTGTAAAGAGAAGAGGATGTTTATATCAGATACTTGGTTTGAAAATCATAAGAGAAGGCTATACACGTGGAAATCACCAGGAGATGGAGCCAGATATCAAATAGATTATATTCTAGTGGAAGAAAGATATAGAAATGGAGTAAAAAAGGCATATGGACTTCCAGGAGCAGACATTGACAGTGATCATGTGCTCCTCATGGCCGAAATAAAACTAGCCTTGAAGAAGGTTAAGAAGGCTAAGATAGTTAGGAAATGGGATTTAGAGAATATAGCCACAGTAGGAAAAGAAAGAATAGGAGAAAAATTAGCTCAGGCAATCAAAAGAGAAAACGTGTCGGAGGAAAATGTGGATGAAGCATGGAATAGGATAAAGAAGGCTATAAGGAAAACAGCAGAACAGGCTATTGGGTTTTTCAAAGGAAAAAGAATAAAAAAGCCATGGGTGACAAAGGAAATGATAGAAAAGATGGAAGAAAGAAGGCAATACAAAAGCAGGACTGATGAAGATGGAAAAAGGAAATACAGGAAACTGAATAATGAACTAAGAAGAGAAACCCAAAAAGCAAGGGAGAGATGGCTAGAGGAGGAATGCTCAGATATAGAAGATCTAGAGAGAAAAGGAATGTATGACTTGATGTATAAGAAAGTAAAAAATGTAACGTGGGATAGATGGAGAACAAGTGCATGTATGAAAGAGATTGCAAGTAAAGAAGATAAAGTTCTATATAAGGAAGAGGAGGTCCTTAATAGATGGAGAGAATACATGGAGTTGTAAAAATCAAATGAAAAACCAAAGGATCTCCGTATTGAAGAGCAGGATGAAATAAATAATGACGAAACAGGGGTTTCGATATTGAAAATAGAGGTGCTACAAGCAATAAAGGATATGAAGAATGGGAAGGCAATGGGGGTAGATGAGATACCGATAGAATTATTTAAGTGTCTTAATGAGGAAGGACTGGAAGAAATAGTGAAGTTGTGTAATGCAATCTATGACAAGGGGATGTGGCCAGAGGATTTTGTCAAAACAATTATGATTCCAATTCCGAAAAAGCAAGGAACAAGAAAATGCAGTGAACACAGAACAATCAGTTTAATTACACATGCAGCAAAGGTTCTACTTAGGGTTATGAACAGGAGACTAATTAGCAAAATGGAAGAAAATGTTGCAGAGGAACAGTTTGGATTTAGAAAGAGTAGAGGTACAAGAGATGCAATAGGATTGATAAGAATGAGTGGAGAGAGATATATAGAAAGGGGTAAAGGAATTAGTCTGTGCTTCATAGATATGGAGAAGGCATTCAACCGAGTGAACTGGGAAAAACTGATGGAAATACTAAAAGCAAAAAAAGTAGACTGGAAAGATAGAAGGTTAATTAAAGAGCTGTATATGAAACAGAAAGCAGCTATGAGGATAAAAGATGCACAGACCGAATGGTATGATCTAGGAAGAGGAGTAAGGCAAGGTTGCTGCTTATCGCCAACCCTGTTCAATATATATGCTGAAGAAATGATTGACAATGGAATAGGGAATGATAAAGGAATTAGTATTGGGGGTAGAATAATAAATTGTATAAGGTTTGCTGATGACGTGGTAATTTTGGCAGATGAAACGAGGCATATTCAGGAAATGGTTACAAAGCTAGAAGACAGGATGATGGAATATGGAATGAAAATGAACATAAAGAAAACAAAGGTGATGAGAATAGGGGATAGAGAGATTATGAATGTGTCAATAAAGGATGGAAGAGTGGAGCAAGTAAAACAGTATAGATATTTGGGAAGCATGCTAACTGAAGACTGGAGAAGTGAAAAAGAAATAAGAACAAGAATAGCAATGGCAAAAGAAACATTTAATAGGAAAAAACGGGTACTATGTGGTAAAATGGATTTAAATCTGAAGAAACTTCTTGTGAAGTGCTATGTTTGGAGTGTATTGCTTTATGGGTGTGAAACATGGACGCTAAAGAAAAGAGAGAAAGAAAGACTAGAGGCATTTGAAATGTGGGTGTGGAGGCGGATGGAGAAGGTTAAGTGGACGGATAGGATAAGGAATGAAGCAATACTAACAAGGGTGAATGAGAAGAGAAGATTACTTGAAACAATTCAGAGGAGGAAAAGTAACTGGTTAGGGCATATCTTGAGAGGAGAAGGTTTACTATTGATGGTGTTGGAAGGATCAGTAGAAGGTGAAAGGAAAAGGGGACGTAGAAGAATAAAAATGTTTGACGATCTGAAAGAAAGGGGAGGGTATCAGGAAATGAAAGAAATGGCAAGGAACAGAAATGAGTGGAGACAACGCTGGTGCCAGGGACCTGCCTAGAGGCAGAACACCTCATGATGATGATGATTAAAAATGTAATGTCTCCGCACATGACTTTCTCCATACAGAGTACTGAATATGATTGCAATAGTATCTACAAGTTTATCTCAAAATCAGCATCCTCAATAATAATTATCAGCAATTACACATGAATAATTTTTAAACACTTTGAATAACTTTCACAATGAAAAAGGGGAAAAAATTATTTGTTGCTATGGATAACTAAATATTGATTCATGATTAAAATTAGTGTTGTGGTGCTGGGATCTCTGCCAATATTTCCAAGAAAATTTGTTTACCAAATATGATGCTGGATGGCATTAGAATAGTTTTGATCAAAATTAAAATTACCCTTGGCAGCGTAGCCATTGCGACCAACAATTAGGAAATTTTATCATAGCTATGGAAGCAAAAGTATCACTTAACAGAGCACATAACAAATTCAGACAAATAATCAAAATGGAAGTTCTGTTCACAAGGATTAATGGGTGGTATGCGGGGGTGGCATTATATAGGGTGGTGCTAAATTGAGGTTTGACTGTATTTCCGTTGAAATCTTGAATTCGATTTATTCAAGAATACAATACTTTCTCCTCTATACTACATATGGAGAAAGTAAAAATTGTGCATCTATCCATATGGTGTCTCCTAAGTCTTAGAAGGTTCAATTTGAGGATTTGCCAAGCATATGTGTGTTACTAGTTATTGATACATAATGCCAGGATTAGACAATCAGCTGGACCATGCCAAGTGTCACATTATTTGTGTATGCATGTAAAACCCTTAATAGATACATTTTTATTTGGTACCTACTGCCTTTATTATCAAAAGTAGCCTTAATTAATGGGAGAACTTACTTTAATTATAAAACTCGGATTTATAATCAGATTATTCTTCACTAGAATTTTACTTGTTATCTAAGTTTTATTTATTGGCATTATATTATTTTATATTTTAGGATACTTTATATGCTCCTCCAGCTGCTGAAGTACCATTGGAAAGCCATTGCCATTATAGGTATCTATTTAACTTTCGAGGAGTTGCTGCCAGCTTTCGATTTAAGCATCTTTTCCTTTGCCGCTCATTGGTGTTTCATGTTGGAGATGTGTGGATGGAATTTTTCTATTATCGAATGATCCCATGGGTTCATTACATACCTGTGAAAAGTACAGCTACAAAAGAAGAAATAAGGTGAGACTTTCCACTCATACATTACTGATAAACTTTATTATTATTTTCATTGATTAGAACTTATCAAAATCATAGCTACAGTATAAGTGGGTCTCATGTTTACTAATGTAAGTTTTAGAAGTATTTTGATGGATCTGCTTTCTTTTTTGCTGTCTAATATGAAGAAACTTTGGTCATTGTTTTGCTTTGTATTAGTTTCTCATTTGAGAACTATGTTATCTTCAGTTAAAATCACACTTATGAAAAAGAATAGATATTTTATGTTGATTCACTTTCCTTTTATTCGTATGACAGTTAATAATTGTATTAATATTGAAATAAAGATTTCATTTATTTACTTTTCTGGACATGATAAAAGCTTGCTCCTTAAGAGAGTGGTAACTATAGTATCTCATCTAATTATCTTTTAAATCCAACCATTTCTTCTATGGACCATATTTTTTATTATGAACCAAGGCATCTGTGTTGAGTTTCCTTTAAAGAGACCAATATTTTAAGCATGCAAACTTTAAAATAGTTTGTGTAAGAAAGCTTCATACAAATTTTATTTCAGTGACTGTCTTTCTGAATGTATCTGAAAAATTGTTTAATATGAGACATTTTACTACCCCATAAATATGATAATTATAATTTAAAAACCAAATGATCTTACCTTCAGTCTATAAGACAGGCTGATTTTGGAATTCATTTTTTGGAAAAATGTTCTGAGCGAGTATGGAGTGAATGGTTGGTTGCTGAATGCAATAAAGGTAGTGTACACTGGAAGTAGGGCATGTGTAATGGTGAATGGCATGATGAGTGATTGGTTTAGAGTTGAGCAAAGTGTACGACAAGGATGTGTCATGTCCCCTTGGTTATTTAATGTGTTCATGGATAAATGTGCGAGACAGGCATGTATGGATATGGTGGGTGTTAAGGTTGGTGGAGAGAATGTTCGTGTACTTTTGTATGCTGATGATGCTGTGTTAATGGCTGAGAACCCAGGAGAATTGCAGAGAATGTTAGATAGCCTGCATGATACGACTGTGAGAATGGACTTAAGGATAAATGTGGCCAAAACCAAGGCAGTTATGTTCGATTGGGAGAATGAGGTGAACGACTGTCAATTTAGCATAAATGGTGGAACGATTGAGGTAGTGGATGAATTTGTATACCTTGGTAGAATGTTCAGTAAAAATGGTAGAGTAGATGGGGAAATCAAAAGGAGAGTGAATGCTGGTAGAAAGGTGGCAGGGAGTGTGTGGTCGATTGCAAAGAATGAATGGTTGTCAAAAGAAGCAAAAGTGTCTGTATACAAGAGAGTTTTAATTCCTACCTTGCTGTATGGCAGTGAAACATGGATGTGTCAGGAGAAGCATAAAAGTAGTTTGAATGCAGTTGGGATGGGATACATGAGAAGAGTTTGTGGGAAATCTAGGAGGGACAAAGTAAGGAATAATTGGGTGATGAACGAATGTGGTATGAAAGCTAGTGTGACAGATCTGTATGAGAGAGGTCTGCTGAGGTGGTTCGGACATGTAGAAAGAATGGAGGAGAGTAGAATCACCAAACGAATATATGAAGGAGGAGTGAATGGCGAGAGAGGGAGAGGCAGACCGCGCAAGACTTGGTTGGATGTGGTTAGTGAGACTCTGAGAAAAAGGGACGTGAAAAGTATGAGGAATAAAAGGAAATGTGTGACTCAGTGTATGAGTGTAAGTGAAGCAAAAGAAGTGTGCAAGGATAGAAGTGTGTAGAGGAAGGTGGTGGGTTTGTAATTGGCAGACATATGGCATGGCTTACCCCGCAAGGGAAAGCGTCAAGGTGTGGTGTTGTTGTTGTTTTTTGGAAAAAAAGTGCATCTTATAGCCCAAAAAATATGGTAATTATAATTTCAAAGCTAAATGAATTGTGTGATTTCAAAACTAATGAACTCCCTAATCCTTTTAAGATGTACAGGTATGCCTCATTTAGTGCATATTTGTTTAGCTCAACTTTGATATTCATTCATTCATTCTAGTGTTCTCTCTTACAACAGATCCTACTAATCGTTGATTGGTTGGACTAGGGAATATACACACATGATATGGTGGTTTCCCATTGCCTTTCACACCGGACACACACACAGAAGGGAGGAGGGAAACCTGGGGCCGGCATTTGCCTACACTTTGTGAAGAGCACCAAGGGAGCCAACTGTTTAATGTCCCTTCTGAAGGATGGAGCATTGACTTTTGCATGGTCTCCTCAAACTGCTCAAGTAGGGGGGTGGGTGACCTTGGAAAAAATCCCACTTTCGCAGGATTTGTGCCTGGTGCCACTTAGCGTAGCAGGCCAATGCCCCTCCCACTATACCACGGACACTCCCAACTTTGATATAGCACATTTATATATTTTTTTAAATTTAAAGATGAATTTCCTAAAAGGCTACTGTCTGCTATTATGGTTTCAACTTTTTTCTTACTTTTCTGATCAAATGATACACAGTTATGTTTTACACATTAATTAAACACAACTTTTGTTGTTTTTTATACATTTATTTGCTTTATTTCTATTTCACTTGTTCACTTTTATTATGTTTTTAATTGGTTGTCATGATTCTACAGCCTTTTGAAGTGATGCAAATATTAGAAATTTTACACTTATTAACATTACTGTTGGGATGAATAGTATAGGGTTCACCTTGGGTGGGTTTTTGCTTTGTCATAGGTTAAACTAGGTTCATGACTGAATTTTAACTTTCGTGATTAGTATTCATTTATTATTCTAAGGCAGAGATGGCAGAAAATCTCCAATAGCCACAACAAGGTTATTGGTGATACCTGAAACAAGTACTTTTTAAATGCTTGTTCTTGAATTTTTTTCAGTCACAAGACAAGCTCGATAGTTCCGATGCATCATGAAACTGCTTACAAGTGAAGTCAGTATCCAAGTTTGATATGTTTGATTAGGCAAAAATGCCTTTCATTCTCCAAAAATCAATAGTATCACTTATGAATCTTATTTATTCATAATTTTATAAAAGAATGGCTAGCATAATTTAGTGGGGTACTGACAAGTTTTTTAAATCGATTCCTTGAAAATAAATTTTTTTAATTAGCTATTTTTCGAATGACACACTTCTTGAAAAATTACATTTTAAAAAGCTTGAACGAAAAAGAATTTATTTAGAAAAAAATTAATTTAATAGCCATTTGAAAGCTTTAAATATTTTATTTGCAAGACTTTTTCATTTTATTTTCATTCAGAGGATGTGATGATCTTGGAAAACAAGGGAATTAAGGATGAAAGGGAATGGGTTAGGCAATTTTGGTTATTACTTAAGGAAAACAAATTCATTTACTATTGGTTCTTTCAGTGTTGCTCTTATTTCAATAATTTTGTGATCGTTTTAGAATTTGAACTTATTTCAACTTTCACTGTTTTCTGTAACTCTTAATTGAAGTTGTGGTTTTTAATTTTAGTTATTTCCCTATTTTAAAATGGATGCCTATATCTAGCAAACACTATATCATTGCCATGATTAAATAACGTTAAAAAATTGTATTTCAACATTTTAGTGGTGACTGACTAGTTTCTCAAAAATTAAAACAACACTCATTCAAATCTGTGAAAATGTCAAAATTTGATTTTCAAAATACGACTTTTGAAATGCTATTTAGTGGATTGATTTTCGAAGAATTTTCCTTGACCCAATTTAGTGTGTTCAAAAATTGTCCTCTAATTTTGTCTTTGTTTCAGGGAGCTTATTGAATTTGCTATGGAAAATGATGAAGTATCACAACAAATTGCAGAGGAAGGATATAACTTTGTGTGGAACCACTTGCGTATCAAGGACATTAAATGTTATTGGAAAGCTCTACTGAAGAAATATGCTAAACTTCTCAAATACAAACCAATGAAAGATCCAAAATTGAAAGAAATAAAACAAACCTGATTTCCAGTTATCCGTGTAAAATTCTTCTCCTATTTTTAATGTTGTTATCATTTTTGTTGTACTTTTGTTTCAATCAAGCATTTTTATGAGGAATGTTTGGTAATTAATAAAATTTTGTCATTTCACATTGTAAGTATATTTCATTTAAAAGAACTGTACATGGTGCTAATAAATGTGGCATTTAAATGTATTCTTACAACTTTTATAATAAAAATTAAACATTATTATAACGTCATATTTATTGTGCAATTATCACCACTACTTGCCTCAGTCAATTTTTTCTTGCATTTTATACTTGCATTTATAATATGCTCAATATTTAAAAATTCACCTATCACAAGCATCAATTTATAAGAATTGAACTTAGACAAACCTTGGGAAGTTTTCTGGAAATATCTACTAGATCAGTAATCTCCACTTCACTGATAACGAAATGTACGATGCAGGATATCATACTATCCCTAAATTAAAGAAATTATGGCCTGTTTTATGAACCTTCGGTTTTACACCCCTGAGAGAGACATCACCATTAACAAAAGTCTTCTTCATTTCAAAGGAAGATTGGGTTGGGTTCAGTATATTCCAACTAAAAGGGCTAGATTTGGAATTAAATTTTTTGTTCTTTGTTAGGCGAAAAGCGGATACGTGTGGTCCAACATTATTTATGTAGGAAAAGGGACTGTTCTTGCCATGGACTTCAAAATTATTCCTGTGATGTCACAAGTAGTGATAATGCTAGTGAAGCCGTTGTTGGACAAGGGCTACTGCTTGATGATGGACAATTTTTATACATCGCAGCAATTAGCACTTATTGGTTTTGCGCTTGGCTGACACACATGGAACAGTGTGCCTAGTAAGAAAAGAAATTCCCCTAGGGAGAAAAAATTAAAGGAAGGAGAACTTGTGGCGTATAGGAGGGGGAAAGTGATTGTCATTCGATGGAGGAATATGAGAGACGTTGCAATTCTCTCTACTGTGCACAATACAAAGATGGTGACAGTAGAAGGAAAGAGTGAGAAAACAGTGAAAAAACCAAAGGCTGTCATTGATTATAATAAGACAATGGGAGGCATTGATAGGGTGGACCAGCATTTAGCTGATTACCCTATCCCATGAAAGCGTGGGAAAAAATATTATAAGAAATTCTTTTTCCACCTCTTCGATATGGCTGTGTGGAATTCCTTTGTGCTCTACAAAAAGACTGGAGGAGAGCATGAGAGTACAGAATGAGACTGAAAGAACAAATTATTGAGGTGTATAACCCCAATGTCACTTCCCCTAGGGCAGAACACCCATCTTCCACACCACATCCCCCTGGCCTCTTGGGAAGGCACTTCCCAGACCTCATAACACCCACTGAGAAGAAAAAGGCCCACAGTGAGCAATGTGTATTGTGTGGCCAAAAGTGAGATGCTAGGGGAAAGTGGATTAGGAAGGAGACCAGGTACTTTTGCCCAACATGCAACATACTGCTGTGTGTGGTTCCATGTTTTCAAGTTTACCATATATGAACTTCCATTTCTAATGTTATATGTAGTATGTATATGGCTCTTGTGAATTATTTAAAAGTTATAATTAGTAAATTGTTAGAGCCTTTCATTGAAATTTGTTTTGAATTGTAACATTTTCATGTTTATGGCAATTGTAGAAGTAATTTCTATTGTATATATGTAATATAGCATATTCATGTGTTATTATGGGTTTTAATCAGGTATTATACATTGTTCTATTGCATTTATGTCCTGTTTCCGCTATAATTAGAAGATTAAAAAATTAAAATGTCAGCTCCTTGATTTTTGTAATAAAATCACTTAAATTTCTAAGTACAATAAAATTAGTTATAAATGAAAAAAAATGAAAGCATTTTTGTATTTGTCTCCCTATGATGCTTCCAAAACTTTAAAAAATGACTTTTTTGACCATATATAGTAAAAAAATCTTTCAGGTAATAATTCTTCTTGCTCATTTTGAATCCAAGAAACTTTAGAACAGTCACAACATTAAAAATCTTTGTTCTTTCTCACAAGGAATCAAAACTTTCAGTGCTATATAAATAAAAATTATTTAATATTTACTTATACCAAAATTATCTGTTATTTCACTTGCCACACTCATTTTAATAAATATATATTGAATATTATCATTTATTTTCATGATCTATGATCGAATAGTAGGTCATGTTACTATGAAGAACAACACAAATATATGCACATTGAATTGGAATGCCATTTCAGTTGTTAAAAAGATTAAGCTAAAAGCGTTGTGGTTGTTAAAATGTTATAAAAAAATAAATCGAAAAGGAAATTTTTTAACAAGGTAAAATTCACCAATTAAAATCATTGTCATTTTACTAAATAATGTATGTTGGTACGGAGGCTAAAGTGGATGTGATGGCAATCCTATCTTTCTCACTCGTATGTCTCGCATGCTATATTTGCCGACTTAGTGGAACAAGTCAAAACCTGTTATAGCACTAAACAGTACTCGAATTTGGTGAAAACGCATGGGAACGCTGTTACACTTGATACAAAATAAAGCCCATAGACTTCTCCTTGTTAAAAAAATCAGATCGGAAGTTTTTGGTTGCTAGCGTTCTGGTTGTTAAAATTTTCCAATTCAGGTGCTGTATATGAGTGTTTAGAATAATTACTTCCCATGATGAATGTCCTCAAGAACATTTACTGTAATTTTACTATATTTGAGGGAAGATTTTATGCAGTAGGAACATATCTCACAGAATATAATGGAAGTCAATAGGAAATTATGGTTTGATTTACTAAAGGTTTTTCAAGAACGTAACCCTTTCGTAAATCGGGGTCTACCTGTATGTGAAATCTTTGTGAGTTATTGTATTTTCTGTGCTGTAATATGAATCAAGATTTTTAAAAGTAAGTGTAAGGACTAATTTTGTGTCTAAATTTCATACTTAAATTAAAAATTATTTGTGTGACAAAATAGCAATGCAGCACAAAGTTGAACTTATCAAAAATTCCTGATCCCTGCAATTGCCCTCAATTACTGATTTTTATGACAGCAACTAAAATTTTCTTCAGTTAGCATCGTAACTTATATATAGTTATACAGTCATTTATCGATTTACATGCATTTCATTTATGCGTTTTTGATTTAATGCTGCCGAACAATATATACGACTTCTCAATTTAGGACTCTTGAGTTCTTACTTAAATGCTGTTAGCTACAAAGCACATGGCAGGCAACCAATGGATGTAGGTTAGCGCACCATGTAGAGGTAGACTCATACCTAGTCAAATCGAATTGTGGCAACCAGAAAACAAAAAGAAGCGCAGAGTAACTTGACTACAGTGAGACTTGAAAAGAGGTTTAAATGGTTGTGTCAGTGGAGGGAGAGAAGCTAGGAAGGCAGTAGTGGAGGTGCACAGACCTATAGGAAAAACTGCTATGGTTTACGTCAGTTTGATATATGTCACACTTTTCAGAAACGTATTCTGGACATATATCAGAGTACACCTGTATAGGGAATTGTTTATACAATTGTTAATGAATAACTTCACAATGTGTTTTTTAACTAATTATTAAATAAAAATAATTTCCAGGTCAAATTTGAACATCCCTTGTGATGTTGTTTAAATGTTTGAATGAAGCTCAACATGAGAATTTAAGCTTTAAAGTTCATCTTACAGCATTGTTTAGCGCGTTCATTAAGTGCATTTTCGATATAGCGCAATTGGCATCTCAATTTTTATTTAGGAAATAAAGTTCTTAAATGGTTACGGTCTGTTAATACACTCCCAACTTTTTTCTTACTTATCTTCACATCTTTGTTCCAATGATACTCGGTTATGTATTATATCAGGGGTGGCCAAACTTACTTTCCCTCAGAGCCACAAGATACGATAATCTTCAGAAGTTTGAGAGTTACATGACACATTCTGTTCTAATAAATTTACGAACAGAAAACCTAACCTGTATTCGAAGCAATTCAGATGTAATGCATGTACCTTAGGTAACCCAAACACATCTCAATTTACAATTTTCTTCCGTGATTTATTTAAATTATTTTTCCTCTATTTACTGTAAAATATTTATTTTGTACTAAAATAGAGCAACATAATTATGCTGTGTAACAATTGAACTTATGATGTCAAAACTGAAGATCTTGAAGGATCTGTGAAAAATTAAACAAAAACAAAACAAAACCTGCAAAAATGCAAACATTGCACAATATTTTAATTTTACCATACAGTACAGTATTTATTTATTTTTTTGTTATTTCATAAAATAAAAATTTGCCCCCAGATACCAATTTCACTAAACAAACATGCACTAAACAAGCCATGACTGCATAAAAAGTCCAAGAAAGATTTTCATGAGATTTTGCATGGCCATTAAGTCGATTAAATGTGCTCGATTTTTGTACCCCTAATCCGAGGATCTTGATTTAAATGAATTGAACATTAAAGGTGCAGAACATATTTTGTCTTTGTTCACCGTAAATTGATATATCAGTTAATAATATATTTCATTTTGTTTGAAAAGGGATATTTTACTTATACCTAAGAATGCTTTGACAGGTTTCTTTATTGTTTGAAACATCCTGGGAAAATAAGTGCATGTAACCAACCTAATGAAGAGGAATTAAGATCTATAATGCAGTCCATATCATATCATTCAGACATTCCTGCCTCAAATTCCACAGTATCATTCATGGACAAGATTAAAGAAATACCTTCTTTATTGAAGTATATGATCCCATTGGGATTAGTGTATTTATTTGAATACTTTATTAATCAAGGAATTGTAAGTATTCTATCAGATTTTTGTGTAATTAATTTGTAGAATTTCAATGGAAATTACCGTTAAATTTTATTTTTAGTTAAGCATGTAGTTTTGAAGGCTGATATTATTTATTCCAGTTTGAATTAGTCTACTTTCGTGATATCTGGCTGAGTCATAAGGAGCAATATCGATGGCTTCAAGTTGACTATCAAATTGGAGTGTTTCTATCAAGGTCATCCTTACATTTTATACAGATCAATAAATTGTGGCTTTTAGCAGTTTTACAGGTAGAGTAACCCATGCAAGCCACTCGGAAAGTTTTATTACCTAGTGTTTTTAGAATAAATTGAAGGCTACAGTTTTATAGAGATTATGGTACATTAGTTGGATATTTATCTAATGAAATATTTTTTGCAGTTTTTCCATAAAAATTACTTTTATGATTGATATGATTTTCAAACTTTCAATCGTGTTATTTTTCAGGGGGTGAATGTGATTTACTTTACTTTTGAAGCAGTTTATTATTTTACCCCATCAATTTGGATAATATTTGTTGCTGTGCTGTGGGAAGGATTACTTGGTGGAGCATCTTATGTTAACACCTTTCACAGAATATCGTCAGAGGTATTCTTTTCATTTTATATGTTTTTAAGATGGAATTTTAAGGTTCCTTTATGCTATGTAAATTTGTTATTTATTTTTCAGGCATCACCAGAAAAAAAAGAATTTTCAGTGGGCATTGCCTGTATGTCTGACTCTATTGGCATCACTCTTGCTGGAATAATAGCAATTCCTGTGCATAATGCATTATGCCAACTACCATTGTACAAATGAATGCACATATTGTTATTCCAGAGGCCTGACCTCTTTAGATTAACTATGAATTTAGAAACCATTTTCATTGTAATACATTCCATTTAATTTTTGGCTCTCTTTAAAGTACTTATGGTACAGTTAATTAATTATAGACGATCACTGCGAATGGTGATAAAAAAGCATTAATGGGTTAAGTTGAAGGTAGGGGAGCTTTTTATGAATTTTTAATGTTATTCATTTTTTGGAGACCAGTTAATCCATGACATTTATAGTTTTTTCAATGTATTTGTTTTATATTTATGATGTCAAGGAATTGAACAAACTTTTATAATCATACAAGGAAATAATTATATAAATTGGATTTATATACGTAATCAGTGTCTTTTATTTGAAAG
Organism: Tanypteryx hageni; assembly: GCA_028673005.1. NCBI lineage: Eukaryota > Metazoa > Arthropoda > Insecta > Odonata > Petaluridae > Tanypteryx > Tanypteryx hageni. Next base: position 94,146,480 of record CM054120.1, read on the forward strand.
TTGATTTCATTAGTAATCAATTTATTGTTTTGCAGATATCTCAATGAATACATTCCAATGTTTATTTTTAGTTCAATTTTCACTTTAAGTACATATCTCTCTCTCTCTTTTATTCAAATGGATGAATTGTGGTGAAGGTAATCATTGATGTTCATTCAAATAAGTGATATTCAAGTACAGGTATACCCTGATTTACGTCGCTGTGAAGTTACAAGGGCATTTAACCCTTTGACTGCCAAATAAAATTGGTGACTTTGTCCGGCAAGTACCTACTCAAATGAAGAAATAATTTTTTTCTTTTTACCTTAAAATGTGTTATTCCTGTTTCCATATGCATGCATAGACATGGAAAACTTATTTTTTCACTATTTTATTATATACCTTTAAAACTAATGGATGAAACCTATAGAAATTTTAAAATTTCACATCACTTAATACATTACTTAACACTTTTTGTTTTTGTTGTCTGACCTCATGGATTTGAAATCTTTGTAGTCGTAGGCTCTACAACCCAAAAATTATTTCATTCAAACATACAGTAAACCCTCGATTTAACGGACCTGAAGGTTAAAATTCTTGTAGTGACTACTGCAAAAATTGCGAATTACAATCGCCTTTTATCCATAAAATGTTTACAGGAGAGAAAAACTCAAAGTTTCTGATATTAGTTTCAATTTGGCCACAGCGCTGTTTCTAAGTCTCAAGATCGCAAGAACGTTCTGAGAACGATCTTGAACAATGAGACAGCTGTAGTAGGCACTCCTGTAGAAGTATAAATCCATCTGCGAAATGGCACGGCATGTAATGGAAGCGATGTTTATTTGTGGGCTTAGGCTGTGTTCACACTACCGGTAATGCGAGCGCTGCGACGCAATTGCAAGCGAATACTGTGAACGCGTTATGATTCAAAGTTGTGCGTGAGACAAACTACATAAGCATTATTCTTATTTTGTTATTATGAAGAGGCTCTAGGGGATATAAATTATCCCGTTATAATAATAATCCATTGTATACATGATATAATCCGTACATTGGCTCGCGGACAGTATTGAATGCCAGCCAGCTGATCGTGGCTTCCGATGCTTATGAAGTCCATGGAGTTTTTTTTTTTTTAAGAGTGCCATTGGAGTTCTCAGAAATGTTTATTAAATTCCAGTGTTTTGTGACGAATAAATTAAAATAATTGGTTATTTTATGGCAAAGTCAGTGAATTAATTCAGATATAATCATACCATACGAAATTCACGATATTTCAGTGTCGAAAAAAAGTTTTCTGGAATTTAAAAAGTGATGTGGTTGTCTTTAATTCAATTTCGTAACGTACATTCGTGCAAATGCGGTATTTTATACATTAATGATCATTACCATCAAAAAAGGAGGTTTTCTCATGTAGGTACAAGTGTGTTTTTGGAATCGAAAAATCCCATTCGCCGTTTAATGGATACTTGGCTTTAACGGTTGACCCTTCGCCCTATTAGTCCATTAAATCGAGGATTTACTGTACTTAATAAATTCTTAAAATTTTATTGAAATTGGACAAGATTAAAATAATCCAAAGATAAATCACAGTGATGATTGATTGATTTTTTAAGTGTGTCGACTGCTATGGTTTTTTTGCACTGTCATCAACTGGACATAACACACAGAAGTAATGAGGGAAACCCGGTGCCGGCATTAGCCTATTCTTTACGAAAAGCACCAAGGGGGCCAACTACATAACATCCCTTCCAAAGGACGGAACGCTGAATTTGTGCGAGCTCCTTAAACCACACAAACTGGGCCAGGCGACCTCGGGAAAAAATCCTACTTGCGCAGGATTCATGCCCACTGCCCCTTCGAGCAGCAGGCAAGTAGCAGCCAGTGTCCTAACCACTACACCACTGGCACCAGGGGCGCACCGAGAGGGGGGCTGACGGGCTTCAGCCCCCCTCAAAAGATCTCTTACTAGCCTTGTAAATGTGTACTTTCACAGGAAATATACTCTTTTGCCTTTTTATATTTCTCTCAGATTATAATTTATAATCATTATACAGATACTTCTTGAATTATGCATATTTATATCGTACGAAATTTCTAAAACTAGCAATTTACCCATGTATTTTCAGGGCTGAGCTCCCCCTAAGAGAAAATCCTGGGTGCGCGCCTGACTGGCACCACCACGATGATGAGACATGCTTATAAATTATTGGCGAAAACATATTCCAGAAAATAAAAATCTGTCATTCCTGCTTTTAAATATCTCTTGAGTTATATCGAGATCATCAGAAATAGTGTTTAAAGTGTTTAAATATATTCTTTCCTAATATCAGATAATTTAGAATGTAGATCCATATAGTACATCATTTTCTCCTTTTTACTAACTGCCGGAGATCTATTATTTTGTTCAAAAAATTAAATGCATCACTAAGGATTTCTAATAATTCAAATCTTTCCTGTAAGGATTGAACATTTGCATCCAATATGACAAAATAGAAATTTATTTTGTAATATTTTTGGAATCCTGTGTTGTCTCATCCTTGTGTTCATATTCAATTTTTTTTCTTTCAAGGCTGAATTGATAAAATAACAGGAAATTTTGTATCAGCCTCAACATTTTCTGCAATTTCTTTTGCAGTTACTAAAACATTGCTAAATCTCTCGAACTCACCTCATGTGACAGCTCAGATGAAACCTTCCTAACTTGACTATAGAACATAAATACCTCTGAGGTTCCGAATGGTGCACAATTTCTTTTGTATGAGAATCAGCTTCCAAGAAAAATAATTATTTTTCACAGAATTTCCTCTAAGCGAAGGATAAAATTTTCCTCTTTTCTGACTTTGTCAAGCACACCATCAAGAAACAGACTGATCCTCCTCCAACGGAAGCACAAAGAAAACTGATTAAGGGCAGTTCCATACTATTTTCATAAGAATACAAATGTTAATGCAGGAAGTCAAAGGAGCAGTGGCGTATCAAAAAATCTGGGGGTTCCCCCGCAATAAATAATACAGTATATCTTAATTATTTTCCAAGCTGAATTACTTGTCATTGTTTGTATATCAATGAAGAATTCCATCTCCCTCACACAAATGCTACTGATATTTTGAAAAGTATAAAATTATAAAACATTTTAGTAATAAGTCTGTTTCTTTTATTAACTTGAATCTATTTGGAGGAATGGGTTCAAAATATTATATTATGCTAACAATCCTTATGGTGCCATAGAGAGACAAGAAAAATAAGACAAATTACTCAATGAGTATGCTTATTAACTTACAGTTATCAGTAGACACTGGTGGAGCAATGGTTGAATACTCATCAATGATTTCAAGTATTGCGGGTTTGATTCCCGGCAGAGGTTGATGATATTTTATGGCTAAAAAATATGACAAATATTCCTTTGGAGAGTAAGTGAAGTCGTCGATCCTGTGTATTGTAAGATGTCGGTGCATTTCAAAGAACCCCTTTTCGCATGGGACATTGGATACTGGAAAAATTTCCAGGCGTAGGAGCTAAGCCCATGGCATCTGTGATTAATCTCCCTTAGAGGGGAGGGAAATCCTAGGAAAAGGTGACATTTGCTGACTTGGGCTTACGTAAGATTTTTTATTTAAGAAATTTTTACTTTTAACATGCGATTTATGTGTCGCGACAGCTCGTCCACAGCAAGCTTCCAACTGCTTGTTACCCACATTTCGCCTGACATTAGAATTCTTTTCACCGTATTTAACTGATTTTTCAGTAATCATAACTTTACCTTGTTTGCTCTGATAAATTTTCCCTCATTTTGCTTTAAAAGAGCATTAAAATGCATTGCAATGCTATAAAAAGGCATTAGGAAGTCTTGGCATGTATAAGCACACATTTTCTAATTTTTATTGAAAAAGGGGTAGTTACAACAAACTCTTATGTAAGATGAGGGGAGGGGGTCACCCAAATGCTGACAGTTGCAGACATGGGGAGACTGGGATTCAAATATAGCTAAACATTTGCTGTTGTAATACTTGAATGGCTCCCTAGTGAATAAATATGATCTGTAAAATCTTATGTGCCAACAGGGGCGGCTCATGGTGTCGAAAAGAAGGGGTGGCTCTACATTAACCAAAATCTACCTACTATGTACCTATATATGAAAACAAAAACTTACTTCATGATGACATTGGAGGCCTAAAGTAGGGACTACTGTACCAACCGGTAATTGAAGTCAAGTCGTCATCCTTTAGAGCAGTGGTGCCCAAATTTTTCTAATGGCGGGCCACATCAGTGGTTCTGAATCCCTTGGCGGGCTGCATTGGAAGTTGCCAATTCTTCAGCAGACGGGATTAGAGTTTTCTATGTATTCTGGGGAGCCATACAAGTGAAAAAATGTCTAAATAAGGTTTTCATGGCTAACATTTCAATATTTAATGTTTTATTATGAAAAATTTCAAAAGACGCATGAATTTGTGTGTTAAATTTTTCGAATTGTATTATTGCTGTAGCTTTGCAGGATGCACAAACACTTCACGGGCTGTAGTTTGGCACCACTCCTTTAGAGCCTGATCAGTGTATGCAGAACTCTTGCTTCACTTAGCAAGTAAATATAATATACACAAATAAGCACAATAATCTTCCCTAGCTATCATTATATATCGACGACTCTTACATACGAGGAGGATATAACATATAGGAGGATACTAATGTTTAGGCACTTCCAGATTCGAAACTTTTTTCATAGGTAGGATTTTGTGCAAAACCGACTAGAAAAAACGAAAATCTTGAAAAAGTGCAACAATGCGGCCGCTAAAAATTCGCAATTGTTTAAACAAATTTTCATGGTTTATGTATTTCCACATACGCTACGGAGTTGAAATTTTTTTTAGTAGAATTCATATAAAAATGAAATCAGGAATATACAAATTTTGATATTTTAATTTGTTTGGCAGTTAAAAATTCTTAAAGTTTAAACAAATAGATAACTGTTTAGACATTACGGGATGAGTTATGGAGCTGAAATTTTCAAGTTATGTACAAAGTAGTAAACTAGAACATAAAAAACATTTCAATTTTACCATACATGAATTTCGGCGGCCGTTAAAAATTATTTAAATTTAAACAATTAGAAAATATTATTTGACTTCTAGAAATGTTACAACTTGAAAATTTTGCTAAATTGTGTAGCAATAGTACTCCATAATGGAGAAAGTGTAAAATTTTTAAAATTGCAACATTTGGGAATTGTTTTAAACTATTATTTTTACATTTGGGGAGAACGAAAATCGCTGCGTAGGTGAAATCATTAGAATTAAAAGAATATTTGTAATGATGAAATATCTGTCTGAAAAATGAATGTTTTTTCAAGGTGAGATGAAATTCTTGCAGTATGCAAGCACCTTCTACTAGTATGTAATACCCAAGATGTGTTGACACATGAAAAAATACATTGGCATAAGAGCGAGAGATGTCTGAAGGCATATAATCATAGCCTATATCTTGCACTGGTTTTCGTGCCGAGAAATGCCTCTTCTCAGCATTGAGAGAGAGAGGCATGTGGACGAAGTACCATTTCTAGGTACTAGGAGGTGTTATGTCGCACCCTCCCTCTCTCTCTCTCTCAGGACGAAGTACCATTTCTAGGTACTTAGAGGTGTTACTGTCAGTCTCTCTCTCTCGTCGAAGAGCCTGTCCTGTGATTTAGCTAGTGAAGCGAGTGTTTATAGCATAACTGTGTGATTAAACCCTCATTTTTATGATGAACAAAGTAGATTTTTTATTGAAAAACAAGTTCAGTGCAATGACTTTCAAACAAAAACTGGAAGTGAAACATTTAGGACCACATCAACCTGTTGCCTTTGTTCTTGTCAACAATAAATGCGAATTGGGCCAAACAGATTTTGCTGTGTTTTTACTAAAGGTTAAAAATTGTTATCTTGAAAAAGTATTTTAAACAATTTTAACAGATTAGCGCAGTTGTGGCCCATTTTGTTCATTAGGGATAAGTCATAGTATATGATTATGTGTATGACAGAATTGAACATTTTATAAAGGATTAGCTCTACCCACACTACATCTCTTACTTCTTGTTTCATTGTATGGTTAATTTTATCATTTTATTCTAGGAATCTAAAATATTGTTGTAATTAATTCTGAGGTAGAAAAATGGCCACCATTGTTATATTTAAAAATTATCTTCGTTTTTACTCAAAGCATTTATATTATAACATGTTTCAATGAAAATTAAGAAAAGGTTTGAATCCAGGGTTGTCAACTATTCAATAGGGAAATACCGGACAACCTATTTTTGGAGGATGTGTAAAAGTTATTTTTAGTTATTTCAAAATTTTACTTAAATAAACTTGTACAAATATCAGAAATATAAATTTTAAAATAATAAAACCAAACATGTGTACTACTTTCTGCGAAAAGAAATAAATATTTCAGTTTTTATCATAGAATTTTGCTTATCGAACGTATTTATTCAAATTCCACGTAAGCAAGTGCAAGTAGGAGCTAGCAATTTTAGAAGAAAATGTTTCAATTTTTACATGTATTTCTATTCAAATGCAAAATAAAAGAAGTATTAAAAACTAATATATAAATTATATTACACGTGACGTTGAGATATGGCGTTCACGTCATAATATTAAACGTCTTTTAGTTATAGCGGGAGCGAGAGAGACAGTTCCGTTGCTTAAAGAGATCACGAGCGCGCCGGTGAAAGAGAAGATTGATCGCATTGGGATTCGTGATTTACGGTGAGTTTGTGGCGGTACGCGACAATATCCTTTATCCTCATTTATTAAATATTATGTATTTTTCGATCCTAAAAATATTTATTCATAACTAACGAGCATAAGTCTTATCAATATGATAAACCCTCTAATCTAATCTACTTTTAGGCAACAAGTAAACTATCCATGTGAATCAAAACTTGTTGATAATTTCATTGTTCCAATCACTTTTTTAACCTCCATCTCTGTAATATTTTTAAACTTGAAAATGCCTTGCTTGATAATGAATTACCTAGTTCATCTATCCTCTACAAGATGGCATTAAAATGTACTTTTACCATATCCCCTGATTCTGATAGTTAATTTCCTTATCCTCTTTTAGATAATGAGCGGATATAATTTTTCTTTGGTCAAAAATAATTCTTTAAGTAGTTTATTACGAAATTTCATCTGACCCGTCATAATGACTTCAGTAATAGCTACAAAATATCAACTAGAAAAAAATAGGATACATAAGCACCTGCAAATTTTTCCCGTAGGAATGCCGTCATAGGTGGCAAAGAAATGGAACTATGTAGTGTACATGTGTATCTTATAACTTTTACTTTTACACCCAATTTCTGCTGGCATTGAGAGGGTGACATTCATTTAGATAGGGCGTTGCAGGCTTCAATCTCCAGCATGACTTCATTCTCTAAAATTACACCTCACTTATTGAAAAGAGAACTTATTAAGCTACTGTTCACTTTCAACTGTTTTGTAAATGCAACCTCCACGTAGTTCCAGTGCTCATCACCTATGGCTCCACTCCCTACAGGAAAAACTTGCGGGTAGATAATGCTCAAGTACCAAGAATAGTGTAAAAGCATTTTTTGGATTAATAGGTTTCAACAAACATAATAGCTTTTAATAAAAACTTAAAATAGGTACCTAAAACTTTCTCAGGACCTTTTTTCATAGAGAAATAAAAATAATCACTTTTACCTAAGTAATAAAAAGCAGCCAACAAAAATTACAAAAATCTACTTACAAATGCTTGTGTAAGAGTTCATTTGAATTGAAGGAAGAGAAATTAGTTTCCTTCTATCTATGTCACTTGTTATTGAAATCGAAAGAGATGTTTATCTTGAAGTTTCTCTCATAAATGCCAACGATAATGCTATTGTATTATTTGGTCTCCTTCTTATGATGTTCATATTAACAAGATAGAAATAATTCAAAGAAAATTTATAAGATTAATTGCGTATAAGCATGGTTACACATCTGAAAATGTTCCATGTGCTAGTTTAGTTGGGGCTACAAATGCTTTCCCTTCAACGTGGTCACTTTGAGTTAATGTTCCTGTATAAACAGAGTAATAATTATCTTGATTGTTCACATGTCCTTGAGAGAATTCAGTTTCATGATCCTTGAACGCATGCGAGATCTAGAAAACTTTTTGTTAAAGATTTTTACAAGACATCATATATATTATTCCTATTGCCACAATGATGTGCAGTGCTATTGATCTTCTGCTTAATAATGTTTTTTTCAATTGTATTGCTACTTCTTGTTGTACGAGACAACTTGACGCAAAACTAGTATTAGGCCACTTGCAACAATGGCGCCGAACCTGGAGAAAAAGTGACAAGAAATTGTACTAATACATCGTGTATATATATATATATATACAGTGAAATCTTGATTTAACCTTCCCACATTTAGCAAAAACCTGTATTTAATGAATATTTTTTCAGGTCCCGACCAAACTGCATTTTTCCCTATTTAGTGAATAACCCGCATTTAACAAAAGAAATTTTTGTCCTCAATTTATCTCCCAAGCCACTTGCATCAATACAAATTGCCCCTCTTAGACTATGGCCACACGATCATAGCAGTGAAAAGTTGCCACCTCTATTGATAGGGAAATATGCGAAGCCAAGATGCTTTAGAAATGTTCAGACACTGCCATGTGAGTATTCTCACAATAAGAATGCATAGAGGACAAGTGGCATATTTAAAATGTTCCTCAGGTCGATTGATGCAAAGATGGGTGTAGCAAAGAGAATAATTATCTTGTTCATAGATAAGTGTCCAGCACAACCTCCAGATACAGAACGTTAAGGGGGTTTTTCCCAGAAATTGAATGAGTCATTTGCAGCCACTTGACTTGGGGATAATACACTGCATGAAAGCAAAGTACAGAAAGGCTTTAATGCAGAAAGCATTATAATACATGGAGAGAAGTCCGGAGTTAAAATTAAATATTTTCCAAGCAATACAGCTGCTTGGAATTCAGTGACACTAGAAACAATAGCCAACTGCTTCTGGAAAGCAGGATTTAACTCTAGCAATTTAGTGGAAATAGACGTAGACATTGAGGACATAAATGAAGAAGATTGGTATCAGTACTGACTTCAAAGAATTTGTTAGGTGTGATGATGATGTGGGTGCAACAAGACATCTTTAAGACATGGAAGAAATCTTCAATGATATGGAAATGGAAGACGAGGCAGAAGAAGAAGACAAAGAGTCAATTGCTACTTTTTGCGAAGGTATATGACTTCTTTCAATATGGAAAGTGGAAGTTTAAAGCAATTGAACAGAGTGGAAAGAGACCTTGTGAATATTTGCCACACCTGCCAGAAAAAGCAAACAACTTTGCTGGATTACTTCAATGAATAACTTCTCTTTTATTTTAAAGTATGCTCAGTATTAATTTATTCTGTAATCTGTTTGTGGATTCCACTGATTATTCTATTTTTAATCCAATATATTCTTTATAGATGCCTGATGCAGTTGTTCATGAAGAAAAAGAGGAATAATGGATACATGTGTTTACTTAATATGATTCCATAATTAGAGTGCAAAGTGCACAGTTTTTATGTAATTGTGTTTATTTATTGATTAGTAATTATTAAAAAGCTAATTTATTATTGATGTTTTTCAGCAGTTTCATTTAAAACTACGTATATATAGAAATAATACAACAAGTGTAGTGAAAAATGAGTAATTTCTTGATGTAATTTAGCATAACCACTTAGTGAAAACCTCAATTTAGCATAAGAAAACCCATGCCCCCAGATATTCGTTAAATAGGGGTTTTACTGTATTAGTTTAGCTTAGCTTCAGGAGATTGTCTTCTTCGGCCCCTGGGTTGGTTTTTTTCCACATTCTCTTTGGTCGCCCCCAGAAGCATAGCTAGGTTCTCCTTCACCCAGGAGCAAGTCACAGACATCCACCCCCCTCCCTTTGCTCCCTCTACAATTTTACAGATCAATGTAATGTGGTGAATATGGTGAAAGCCCAAGCATACCATACTAAATTTAGCATATATTATAATATTATTATTTTTTATAAACAGTAACGGTCATTTTCAGTCCATAAGTGCGCCCCTACAGCCCTGTGCCCGGGGGCAACTGCACCCTTCTGCTCCTCCACGCTCTGCCATGGTCACCCTCTCGGATTGGGTTGGATTGTGTTAAGTTTCATTTATTTTCCTCGTCATCTTCATCCCAATTTCTATCTGAGTAGTTTCCTCGTGTCTTCTTTGCCCCCCCAGCTTGGGTTAAGTTGATGGTTGAAGTTGGTTTTTTCTAAGTCCTCTTTGCCACCCTTGGGTTGGATTGCGTTAACATCATTTATATTCCTCGTCGTCTTCTACCTCTTACAATTTCGAAAAATATTCCACTCGCATAGCCATCCTCTCCTAAGCACCTTCCCCCGCCTATACACAGTCACTCTTCAATATTGCTTGATATTTCGCCAACACATCCTTAATCGGCTCCATTTCAACACATTAATTTCTTGATCTAATTAACTTCCCTCGTACCGTTACAGTCAAATCACGTACGAAACTCGGATTTTCTAGGACCACGTAGTACTTTCTCTCGTCAATTTTCGCGCCACCTACCCCAGGCGGCCTCTAGGTCAGTAAAATAATTTTACAGACCTTGGGCGGACTAATACTAATTTAACATAATAAATAACTAATAATAATAATTTATGAAATATTATATTTATATGATTATTTATTTTTCTTGCCTGTATATCGTTCAACTTTTGTATTTTTTTCCTTTCTTTTTCTCTAGGATGCAATTGGGTCAGTCGCCCATGCACTAATAAATAAAACATGAAAACTTCAAAATATTTCTTAATTCCTCGCAATAATTAGCGAGGCAATCTAGAAGATATATCGATTGCCTCTACACCGAGTTAAAATTCCTTATCAAGCTAAACTAATCCTTCATAAAAACTTAAATAATAGTGCTGCTATAATTAAGTCTTGAGTATACGTACTACATTACCTCTTTGTGCGCGGTGCTACAATGAAACCCAAGTTGTTTAATAACTCAATTAATTGCTGATTATTATTAGTAATAATCGGGAAGTTACCTTTATTCCTAAAATTTTTAAAATGATCAGCTATTCATTGCACTACATCTCAGATACCCATTGCCCGGAGGCCAGAGGGGATCAGCAGATCGTAAAAAAAGTTAATTGCTTTATTTCAACCGTTTGGCATTGCTATGTCGAGTTATGTTAAAACGCTTTTATACAATTCGCGCTATCCTTAACTTACCTGCCACCAACTCTCAGCAAATCTACAATGTTGGCAATGTAACATGTTGACGTTTGTTTTTATCCGCTCAGTTGTTATTACGCCAGTGGACGTTCGCCTGTCTTTTTGAAATGGGTAGGTTGCGGACCAGTGTTAGAGTGAGGTTGATTTCTGTGTGTTGCCACTCATTTATGCTCTAACACTAAAATCCATTTGAATCCTAATTTATTAACACCAGAAATTTTAAAATTTTGGTGTTCATGCTGGTGCCTAGCTGACTGAATGTTTTTTCTGTCATAAAAATGATGGGATTTTTAACAGTCGTGATAGTAGTAGAATTCATTGGTTATGCCTGATTTTTTTTAAAGGAATGGTAATCTCACGGCTTCGCAGAAATTTAATATTATTACGAATTTAACTTTGCAATAATGTGGAGAATATTTTTGTTGGCAATTACGGGTTCATGTTTACGCATGGAAGATGTATGCTTTCAAAATGATGGAGTACCATGCGAAACGGATAGCAACAGTGATGACAAGTCGCATTTTACGAAAGGTAAGTTGTTTTATTCATCAGTAGTTATATATGGATTGAATGAAATACATTTAGAAATATTGATAGAAATGTTTGGTCAGATATATATTTCTAATTATAACTCTGAATAATTGAAGATTGTTAAAAGTTGTGAAGAAACTCCTTATCATTCAAAATAAGTAGTGTTTTCACAACTTTTAACATCATCTTCACCGTAGTCTCCATTGTCATTTATGTAATTGAATGTTATTTCGCTTCAGAATACCCATTTGAAAAATATGTGAAGTACATTAAATTTGCTCGCCAAAACTATATGCCTGATGTTTTCAAGAATTGTTCGATGTACAGAAGCATATTTAAAAAGGATTTGGCTCCCTTCAAAGGTGGAATCTCCATGAAAATGGTCGAGTCCGTGAGAGACAGGTAAATTCGGCATTAACGTTATACATTGTTTAATGTAGGCGTAGTAATCGTTTTGATTGAAATTTTCCCTTCTGGTTTTCATTAATAGTATTGAGCCATTTCAAAAACTACATCTCTCAAAACTTATCCTGCATTTTGACAAAAATTTGGACAACTATCAAACGCCATGTTTATATTGGAAAATTAACTGCTGATTGAAAAGTGTAGTAGTAATATTTTGCTCTTGCTAATCATCCTCTCTATAGAAAATTATTTGAAAAGTAGACCATATTGTTTATTATTTATTTAAAATAATATCATTCCATATGGTCGAAAACTTTTACACTAATGCTGCTGTTGGATCTGACAGACACAACATGACAAAATGGAGTTTCAGCACATGCAAGGATTGAAATTTGGTTACAAGACTAACTATAGACAGATGATGTGGAGGTAGTGAGTGTTGCAGTGATGCAGCTGATGACTATCAGATGTGAACAAAGAAACTAAATTGAGTTGGTCTCATAGACTTAGGAAGGGTTGAAGTGGCAGAATGGCTTCCACACCGATCCTGGGTTCAAATCCGGCAGATCACCCTGAACCCTACATATGTAGTTTGAGATGAACGTGCAAGTCACCACTCCATCTTTTGGAAGGGTTTAGCTGTTGCACCCTGTGGTGCTCTTCGTAAAAGTAGGCTAATGTGAGCTACAGGTTTCCCTTCTCCCTCCCGTGTAGAGCAGTGGTTCTCAAGTGCAACCACCAGAATGTTTTAATGCAGCCACCAGTAAAATTATATTTTAAACATAGGAATAATGAATATGCAGACTGCAATGGATACTGTGATGTCACATTTTTTATAATTAATATTTGTTAATGTTATTTTACCCGGTTCAATTTTTAGGTTTCTTAGCTAGAATATCAAACATCACTTAGACCCTAAATTTAACAATGCAGCCATCACAAAATGTTTGGCTCTCTGAGAATCACTGGTGTAGGGTCATCTAAGTAAAGTTACGGCAATAATAGCCCAAGAAGCTGATTCGCCAGAAAAACACGATCATAGACCCAAAGTCACCTCTGCTCAGGGTTAAATAGAAAACATTTGAAGTGTACTCAAGAGATCAAGTATTATGGATGTATTTGCACTGGGTTAACAAAAGGGTAGTGTGGGTGGCTAAATGCCTTAAACCCAGGGAACTTCTTTTTGCATCCCTAACTAAAGATATAGCTATGCTAATTTATATTAGTTCTTAAAAACATTTGCTGTGGCTGATATATGTATGTTTAGAGGCTGATTTCCCTTTCTTTTTATTTTTTCTAATTTCTGATTTTTAGAGGAGCAAAGTACCAAATCATCAACCATAGGCTTTACAGAGAACCTGACTGTATGTACCCTGCCCGATGTAATGGAGTGGATCATTTTCTTTTGAAAGTCATTCATAAAATACCTGATGTGGAATTCATTCTGAATACCAGGGATTGGCCTCAAATTTCAAAACATTACAGTGAACCTAAACCAGTATTTTCATTTAGCAAGGTTATTTTTAGAACTATTTCACTTTGTCAAAGTCCATGGCCTTTATTACTATTAGCAAATACATAGAGAAAATTATCTTGAATTTTGATTTTTCAGACTGATCATTATTATGATATTATGTATCCTGCTTGGTCTTTTTGGGATGGAGGTCCAGCAATAAGCCTCTACCCTCAAGGCCTGGGTCGGTGGGATTTGCACAGAAAACAAATTTCCAGAGAAGCTGATTTGTGGCCTTGGGGAAGAAAAAGAAAATTGGCTTTCTTCCGTGGATCACGTACTAGTTCAGAGAGAGATCCTTTAATCCTTCTTTCACGTGAGAGACCTGAATTAGTTGATGCACAATACACAAAGAATCAAGCATGGAAATCTGATATGGTATGTTTCTCTACAGTGTAAGGACGGAAATTATTTCACACTTTTAGCTTAAGTGGAAATACTGATTCTAAGGATGTCAGCACTTTCATTCTTTCTCTGCCCATTTTCTCAAACACAAATTTATAACCAACCATTTCAATGAGTGAATGAACTATACCTATACTGAATATGTGTGTTTGAAATATACTCAGAATATATACAAATGATGTGTTCTTTACCAAACTAGGGGGGAGCCAGTGGTGTAGTGGTTAGAACACTGGTTGCTAATTGCCTGCTGCTTGAAAGGGCAGCGGGTATGAATCCTGCGAAAGTACTTAGGATTATTTCAAAGGTTGCCCAGCTCCATTTGTGTGGTTTGAGGAGACCGCGCAAAGACAGCGTTCTGTCCTTCGGAAGGGACATAAAGCTGTTGGTCCCCTTGGTGCTCTTCATTAAGAATAGGCTAATGTCAGCGACGGGTTTCCCTTCTCTCTTGTGATTGTGTTTGGTATGGAAGGAGTTATGGCTATAATAATCCAAGAGGTTGATTAGTCAAATACACAGACACAAACACATTTAACAAACCAGAGAGCTATTGAATTTTGTCAGAATTATGATGTTCAATAAACAATTATTTTGCAAACGATTCCCAAAAGTGAACTAAACTTCCCTTCTCAATTGGCTTATAGCATTTCGCAGATGTTGAAACAACTGATGGCATAATTCATTGGGATGTCCCTTTTCAACAGTTTTAAGCCATAAATTCTCTAATTATGATTTTATTTTATATCCATTTTAAATGCGTCATCCTCAACTTTAAAATGGCTGATCATTTAGAGATAAGAGGTACAACAGCAAAGGAAAAGATATCAAAAGGAATTAGGCATAGAATAACTGTGAAATCAGTAGAAAATTCAATATCATTGAAGCAAAGTACATAGATGGAAACACTTAAAGCAAAAACTTGAAAGTGCTTAATCGAATCAGAAATCATTCAGTGGTCCAAAATGTGGCCACTTTCATGATGAAAAAACAAACAAAACATTTGAGTTCATCCATACTCGGAGACAGTGTGAAATGCCAATTTCACATGAAACAAACTCAAAGCACAGAAAATTGCATGTGGACTAAAAAGAAATTTAAGGCCAGTAATGGTTGGTGCATGGGAATGATGTGATGGAATGGTTTTCCCTTATGCCGAAAAACTTCTCTGTGCCCAAAATTGCCTGCAGACATCAGTGAGAAACTTCTTGCCTATGAAAAACTTGTAATTTGTATAAGAATAACCAACCTTTTAAATTAAGTAGACAATACTGATGAAACTCTAGTTTTCTTCGATATGCCATTTACTGTATTAACCCAAAAGGAAGATGAGTTTTTTCCAAAAATTTAATTTTGAAAATGAAATTTGGAGACAACGTTGTACAGAATGGAAATAAGTAATACTCCTGAACTGTAAAATAATCCAAGTGAGCAGTCGCACGTCAATAAGAGAAAAATAGAGGGGGAAAAAAATAAATTTATACTTACAAGTTTGCAGGATGTTGGCCTACGGGCACCTGTTGTCAAAAACTAGCCTAAATAGAAAAGAAAAGGACACACACAAACGCACAATCACTGTAAAAAGTCATTAGATACGTATTTCGAGAGCTAAGCTCTCATCTTCAGTAGCTGAAGTCATATGGATTGTTTTGGTTTTGTCTTGTGTATTTTACGTTCCTGGTGAAAGTGAAAGGAGCGAAGGGGGGTGAGGGAATTCCTAACAGTCAACATGTAGAGGGGTGAGTAAATACACAAGACAAAACAATCCATATGACTTCAGCTACTGAAGATGGGAGCTTAGCTCTCGAAATACGTATCTAATGAGTTTTTCCAGAGTGATTGTGCATTTGTGTGTGCTTTTCTTTTCTATTTAGGCTAGTTTCCGACAACAGGTGCCTGTAGGCCATCGTCCTGCAAACTTGTAAGTATAAATTTATTTCCCCCCCTCTATTTTTATCTTATTGACATGTGACTGCTCACTTGGATTATTTTACGGTTCAGGAGTTTTTATTTATTTCCAAAAATTTAGGCAAAAATATTAGGAATCGTCATAAATTCAAGTACAAAGTTTTAAACGCTGCACAGAATACCCTGAGGTAAATTATATGTTCATGAAAATGCATTTATTTATACATAATGCATTTAATTTATTTATACAATATATTTATTCATATTCTTGAAGTTCACAATGTGCAAATGAGTGGCTTTCCACCATGAAGGGACTGGTGGAAGGGGAGTAGTGACAAACCTAAGACAAGTTGTAATCGGTTAGGTAGGAAATTTGATACAAATGGCGTTGAAAACGACTACACAAAGATTGCCAACATTTTATGCATGTCTTGTTGCAATTTAAATATATTTGTTACTGTTCAATTTGTGTGCCAGCAGGAGACGATAAGTAAACCTGCAGTTTGAAGAGTATAACCTCTATGAGAGCATGCAATTGATACAAACTTGGCTAAGTTTTAACATGAAGTGAGGACTAGTTATTATTTTGAGCAGTTTTAAATAAGTTACCCCAAATCTTAGGACTGAAATGACAGAGAGAAGGAAAGTATCTCTGTAAAAGGTATAAAATGAAGTTTTGATAAAAATTTCAAGCTAATGGAGATGCATTATGCTGAATAATTAAGAAGCCAGGAGGAAATGTGATGGTGGCAAATGTGTGAAGGTGGAAGCAAGCAAAACAGAATCTTGAAGGTGCTAACTCAACACAGAAATCATTTAAGTGGACCCAAACGAGATCGATTTCATGAATTATAATTATAAAATGTAAAATTTGTGTGTAATCAAGGAACCTGTGTTGCAGGAAGTCATTAACTGAACGCTCATGAATTATCATGATCACTAAACTTCCCTTGGCAAGAATTCAAGGCTAGTAATGGTTGGTGTATACGGATGATGCATCATAATGGTTTTTGCCTGCGACAAAGAACTTTTGACTACACAGACAAACTTATTGTTTTCCAGAAGCATGTAATTGCCTTGCAGAAAATTCGTGATTACCTTCCAAGCCAAATGGATAACGCAGACGAGACACCTATTTATTTTGATATGCCATCCAATTACGCAGTTAACTGAATAGGGGCAAAAAATGTCATTATAAAAACTTGGGGGAATGAAAAGATGTGCATTATTGTAATTCTGGCAGTGTTAGGGGCTGACACAAAGTTATCACCATAAGTTATTTTTAAAATTGGTATTAGAGTTTTTTCCTGAGTACACCTTGTTTTTTATTGTGGTCCTCTTAAATTCAAAGTCGTCTTCCTTTCAACTTAATGCGGTAATTAGGCGCAATGAAAAATATGAAAAATCTGTGACAATAATTACAAATAAGGAAAAAATGTGAGTTACAGCAATGTTGGCTGTTTAGCAGATAGAAAATTACTACCATATTTTATCCTAAAACGGAAGACAGTGCTCAAGGATCAAATGCCTACTGGAATAATAGTTATATGTCATGAAAATGGATGGATGTCAAAATAACTTATGAGAGACAGGTTACACTAAGAGCGCTATTAATAAAAAGAGGGATGCTTAAACAGGATGCTTTAAAAGAACACACAACTCCTAAAATTAAAGACTCGAATGCAATAAATACCGACCTTGTTATAATACCAGGAGGAATGACATCACATATTCAAGTTCTTGATGTTGCTGTCAATAAGATTTTGAAAGATAATTTAAATTGTTTATATTCCAAGTAAGAAAGAACTTAAATATGCCTACTGTTGCAATGCTCTGCCAATGTCTCAAGGCATTGTGGCAACAGATAAATCCAGAAGTAATAATGAATTCATTTAAGAAGTGCTGCTTATCCAATTACATGGATGGAAGTGAAGATGATTTTTGTGGGAGTCTATGGACAAAGTTCAGAGTGATAAAAAATAGGGAGAGTGAGGACAATGGTGAAGGAAGTATAGAGAGTGATGATGACTGATATAATACCTGTGATATTCAAGAAAATTGTGAGATCCAATAAAAATTTCTGCTAGTTTTGTAACTTTTTAAGTTTTGCAGGAATCGTATATAATTAGGTCATAATATCATTTTTCTGTTTTGACTACTAAAAGGGGGTTTTCTTAGATTCAAGGTCATCTTGGATTTTGATAAATACTGTATGCTCTCGCCACATTTTTCAATTATCTTTCCAAACATTTTTCATCACTGATACTTAATTTTTTATTTATGCTTCACCCTTGCTCTCTAGTTTCTTATTTGCTTATGCCATTACACTTCTTGCTTTTCAGTCTGATTATTTCTTCTTCTCACTGTTTCTATGGTGGAATTTCTTCCTTTAAAATTTCATGCATAAGTTCCAACTTAGATGGTGACTTTTTAATTCTGATGAAAATCTGGCTTATTCTAGGTTAATCTATGCTAAATTAGATTTTGTCTACTTGATATAAGTGACAAAGAGATTATTGATATTGAGGAGTAATGGTTACAGTATTTACCCAAACATCTTAGTATGACATGATATAACTTGCTGAAATATGGCTGAATTGGTTGCAGCACTTTGACTTAAAAACATTTATCTACATCAGAGAACAACAACCCACAGGTGCCTTGGATCCCATGGAAGGGCTTCCAGTTGCTCCGCTGAAATATTGTTTTATTATTAAAAATGTGATGTGTCCGCACATGACTTTCTCCATACAGAGTACTGAATATGATTGCAATAGTATCTACAAGTTTTATCTCAAAATCAGCATCCTCAATAATAATTATCAGCAATTACACATGAATAATTTTTAAACACTTTGAATAACTTTCACAATGAAGAAGGGGAAAAAATTATTTGTTGCTATGGATAACTAAATATTGATTCATGATTAAAATTAGTGTTGTGGTGCTGGGATCTCTGCCAATATTTCCAAGAAAATTTGTTTACAAAATATGATGCTGGATGGCATTAGAATAGTTTTGATCAAAATTAAAATTACCCTTGGCAGCGTAGCCATTGCGACCAACAATTAGGAAATTTTATCATAGCTCTGGAAACAAAATTATCACTTAACAGAGCACATAACAAATTCAGACAAATAATGAAAATGGAAGTTCTGTTCACAAGGATTAATGGGTGGTATGCGGGGGTGGCATTATATAGGGTGGTGCTAAATTGAGGTTTGACTGTATTTCCGTTGAAATCTTGAATTCGATTTATTCAAGAATACAATACTTTCTCCTCTATACTACATATGGAGAAAGTAAAAATTGTGCATCTATTCATATGGTGTCTCCTAAGTCTTAGAAGGTTCAATTTGAGGATTTGCCAAGCATATGTGTTTTACTAGTTATTGATACATAATGCCAGGATTAGACAATCAGCTGGACCATGCCAAGTGTCACATTATTTGTGTATGCATGTAAAACCCTTAATAGATACATTTTTATTTGGTACCTCCTGCCTTTATTATCAAAAGTAGCCTTAATTAATGGGACAACTTACTTTAATTATAAAACTCGGATTTATAATCAGATTATTCTTCACTAGAATTTTACTTGTTATCTAAGTTTTATTTATTGGCATTATATTATTTTATATTTTAGGATACTTTATATGCTCCTCCAGCTGCTGAAGTACCATTGGAAAGCCATTGCCATTATAGGTATCTATTTAACTTTCGAGGAGTTGCTGCCAGCTTTCGATTTAAGCATCTATTCCTTTGCCGCTCATTGGTGTTTCATGTTGGAGATGAGTGGATGGAATTTTTCTATTATCGAATGATCCCATGGGTTCATTACATACCTGTGAAAAGTACAGCTACAAAAGAAGAAATAAGGTGAGACTTTCCACTCATACATTACTGATAAACTTTATTATTATTTTCATTGATTAGAACTTATCAAAATCATAGCTACAGTATAAGTGGGTCTCATGTTTACTAATGTAAGTTTTAGAAGTATTTTGATGGATCTGCTTTCTTTTTTGCGGTCTAATATGAAGAAACTTTGGTCATTGTTTTGCTTTGTATTAGTTTCTCATTTGAGAACTATGTTATCTTCAGTTAAAATCACACTTATGAAAAAGAATAGATATTTTATGTTGATTCACTTTCTTTTTATTCGTATGACAGTTAATAATTGTATTAATATTGAAATAAAGATTTCATTTATTTACTTTTCTGGACATGATAAAAGCTTGCTCCTTAAGAGAGTGGTAACTATAGTATCTCATCTAATTATCTTTTAAATCCAACCATTTCTTCTATGGACCATATTTTTTATTATGAACCAAGGCATCTGTGTTGAGTTTCCTTTAAAGAGACCAATATTTTAAGCATGCAAACTTTAAAATAGTTTGTGTAAGAAAGCTTCATACAAATTTTATTTCAGTGACTGTCTTTCTGAATGTATCTGAAAAATTGTTTAATATGAGACATTTTACTACCCCATAAATATGATAATTATAATTTAAAAACCAAATGATCTTACCTTCAGTCTATAAGACAGGCTGATTTTGGAATTCATTTTTTGGAAAAATGTTCTGAGCGAGTATGGAGTGAATGGTTGGTTGCTGAATGCAATAAAGGTAGTGTACACTGGAAGTAGGGCATGTGTAATGGTGAATGGCATGATGAGTGATTGGTTTAGAGTTGAGCAAAGTGTACGACAAGGATGTGTCATGTCCCCTTGGTTATTTAATGTGTTCATGGATAAATGTGTGAGACAGGCATGTATGGATATGGTGGGTGTTAAGGTTGGTGGAGAGAATGTTCGTGTACTTTTGTATGCTGATGATGCTGTGTTAATGGCTGAGAACCCAGGAGAAATGCAGAGAATGTTAGATAGCCTGCATGATACGACTGTGAGAATGGACTTAAGGATAAATGTGGCCAAAACCAAGGCAGTTGTGTTCGATTGGGAGAATGAGGTGAACGACTGTCAATTTAGCATAAATGGTGGAACGATTGAGGTAGTGGATGAATTTGTATACCTTGGTAGAATGTTCAGTAAAAATGGTAGAGTAGATGGGGAAATCAAAAGGAGAGTGAATGCTGGTAGAAAGGTGGCAGGGAGTGTGTGGTCGATTGCAAAGAATGAATGGTTGTCAAAAGAAGCAAAAGTGTCTGTATACAAGAGCGTTTTAATGCCTACCTTGCTGTATGGCAGTGAAACATGGATGTGTCAGGAGAAGCATAAAAGTAGTTTGAATGCGGTTATGGATGGGATACATGAGAAGAGTTTGTGGGAAATCTAGGAGGGATAAAGTAAGGAATAATTGGGTGATGAACGAATGTGGTATGAAAGCTAGTGTGACAGATCTGTATGAGAGAGGTCTGCTGAGGTGGTTCGGACATGTAGAAAGAATGGAGGAGAGTAGAATCACCAAACGAATATATGAAGGAGGAGTGAATGGCAAGAGAGGGAGAGGCAGACCGCGCAAGACTTGGTTGGATGTGGTTAGTGAGACTCTGAGAAAAAGGGACGTGAAAAGTATGAGGAATAAAAGGAAATGTGTGACTCAGTGTATGAGTGTAAGTGAAGCAAAAGAAGTGTGCAAGGATAGAAGTGTGTAGAGGAAGGTGGTGGGTTGGTAATTGGCAGACATATGGCATGGCTTACCCCGCAAGGGAAAGCGTCAAGGTGTGGTGTTGTTGTTGTTTTTTGGAAAAAAAAGTGCATCTTATAGCCCAAAAAATATGGTAATTATAATTTCAAAGCTAAATGAATTGTGTGATTTCAAAACTAATGAACTCCCTAATCCTTTTAAGATGTACAGGTATGCCTCATTTAGTGCATATTTGTTTAGCTCAACTTTGATATTCATTCATTCATTCTAGTGTTCTCTCTTACAACAGATCCTACTAATCGTTGATTGGTTGGACTAGGGAATATACACACATGATATGGTGGTTTCCCATTGCCTTTCACACCGGACACACACACAGAAGGGAGGAGGGAAACCTGGGGCCGGCATTTGCCTACACTTTGTGAAGAGCACCAAGGGAGCCAACTGTTTAATGTCCCTTCTGAAGGATGGAGCATTGACTTTTGCATGGTCTCCTCAAACTGCTCAAGTAGGGGGGTGGGTGACCTTGGAAAAAATCCCACTTTCGCAGGATTTGTGCCTGGTGCCACTTAGCGTAGCAGGCCAATGCCCCTCCCACTATACCACGGACACTCCTAACTTTGATATAGCACATTTATATATTTTTTAAATTTAAAGATGAATTTCCTAAAAGGCTACTGCCTGCTATTATGGTTTCAACTTTTTTCTTACTTTTCGGATCAAATGATACACAGTTATGTTTTACACATTAATTAAACACAACTTTTGTTAAATTGATGGAATGATATGATCCGAAGATCCTATGCAGACAGGCATAAGCTGTGAAAGATGGAACAATTTTTGAAACGAGAAAAAAGTCTGCTATGACCGGGAATTGAACCCGGGTCTTCCACTTTCTTTCGATATTCTCTTCGAGGACATCTGTTGGGGCAGTTTGATACTAACTTGGTTAGTTCCCGTCCCACCAAGGGAAACATCCGTGTTCAGAAACGAGAGAAAATGTTCTGCTACGATAGTTCAGAGGTAGAATATCCGCCCGGCAAGTGGAAGACCCGGGTTCAATTCCCGGTCATAGCAGACTTTTTTCTCGTTTCAAAAATTGTTCCATCTTTCACAGCTTATGCCTGTCTGCATAGGATCTTCGGATCATATCATTCCATCAATTTCATGTTTGGCAATCTCACCATTTGAGAGGTAGGAGTTTCTTTCGATATTCTCTTCGATGACATCTGTTGGGGCAGTTTGATACTAACTTGGTTAGTTCCCGTCCCACCAAGGGAAACATCCATGTTCAGAAACGAGAGAAAATGTTCTGCTACAATAGTTCAGAGGTAGAATATCCGCCCGGCAAGTGGAAGACCCGGGTTCAATTCCCGGTCATAGCAGACTTTTTTCTCGTTTCAAAAATTGTTCCATCTTTCACAGCTTATGCCTGTCTGCATAGGATCTTCGGATCATATCATTCCATCAATTTCATGTTTGGCAATCTCACCATTTGAGAGGTATGAGTTTCTTTCGATATTCTCTTCGAGGACATCTGTTGGGGCAGTTTGATACTAACTTGGTTAGTTCCCGTCCCACCAAGGGAAACATCCGTGTTCAGAAACGAGACAACTTTTGTTGTTTTTTATACATTTATTTGCTTTATTTCTATTTCACTTGTTCACTTTTATTATGTTTTTAATTGGTTGTCATGATTCTACAGCCTTTTGAAGTGATGCAAATATTAGAAATTTTACACTTATTAACATTACTGTTGGGATGAATAGTATAGGGTTCACCTTGGGTGGGTTTTTGCTTTGTCATAGGTTAAACTAGGTTCATGACTGAATTTTAACTTTCGTGATTGGTATTTATTTATTATTCTAAGGCAGAGATGGCAGAAAATCTCCAATAGCCACAACAATGTTATTGGTGATACCTGAAACAAGTACTTTTTAAATGCTTGTTCTTGAATTTTTTTCAGTCACAAGACAAGCTCGATAGTTCCGATGCATCATGAAACTGCTTACAAGTGAAGTCAGTATCCAAGTTTGAATTGTTTGATTAGGCAAAAATGCCTTTCATTCTCCAAAAATCAATAGTATCACTTATGAATCTTATTTATTCATAATTTAATAAAAGAATGGCTAGCATAATTTAGTGGGGTACTGACAAGTTTTTTAAATCGATTCCTTGAAAATAAATTTTTTTAATTAGCTATTTTTCGAATGACACACTTCTTGAAAAATTACATTTTAAAAAGCTTGAACGAAAAAGAATTTATTTAGAAAAAAATTAATTTAATAGCCATTTGAAAGCTTTAAATATTTTATTTGCAAGACTTTTTCATTTTATTTTCATTCAGAGGATGTGATGATCTTGGAAAACAAGGGAATTAAGGATGAAAGGGAATGGGTTAGGCAATTTTGGTTATTACTTAAGGAAAACAAATTCATTTACTATTGGTTCTTTCAGTGTTGCTCTTATTTCAATAATTTTGTGATCGTTTTAGAATTTGAACTTATTTCAACTTTCACTGTTTTCTGTAACTCTTAATTGAAGTTGTGGTTTTTAATTTTAGTTATTTCCCTATTTTAAAATGGATGCCTATATCTAGCAAACACTATATCATTGCCATGATTAAATAACGTTAAAAAATTGTATTTCAACATTTTAGTGGTGACTGACTAGTTTCTCAAAAATTAAAACAACACTCATTCAAATCTGTGAAAATGTCAAAATTTGATTTTCAAAATACGACTTTTGAAATGCTATTTAGTGGATTGATTTTCGAAGAATTTTCCTTGACCCAATTTAGTGTGTTCAAAAATTGTCCTCTAATTTTGTCTTTGTTTCAGGGAGCTTATTGAATTTGCTATGGAAAATGATGAAGTATCACAACAAATTGCAGAGGAAGGATATAACTTTGTGTGGAACCACTTGCGTATCAAGGACATTAAATGTTATTGGAAAGCTCTACTGAAGAAATATGCTAAACTTCTCAAATACAAACCAATGAAAGATCCAAAATTGAAAGAAATAAAACAAACCTGATTTCCAGTTATCCGTGTAAAATTCTTCTCCTATTTTTAATGTTGTTTTCATTTTTGTTGTACTTTTGTTTCAATCAAGCATTTTTATGAGGAATGTTTGGTAATTAATAGCATTTTGTCATTTCACATTGTAAGTATATTTCATTTAAAAGAACTGTACATGGTGCTAATAAATGTGGCATTTAAATGTATTCTTACAACTTTTATAATAAAAATTAAACATTATTATAACGTCATATTTATTGTGCAATTATCACCACTACTTGCCTCAGTCAATTTTTTCTTGCATTTTATACTTGCATTTATAATATGCTCAATATTTAAAAATTCACCTATCACAAGCATCAATTTATAAGAATTGAACTTAGACAAACCTTGGGAAGTTTTCTGGAAATATCTACTAGATCAGTAATCTCCACTTCACTGATAACGAAATGTACGATGCAGGATATCATATTATCCCTAAATTAAAGAAATTATGGCCTGTTTTATGAACCTTCGGTTTTACACCCCTGAGAGAGACATGACCATTAACAAAAGTCTTCTTCATTTCAAAGGAAGATTGGGTTGGGTTCAGTATATTCCAACTAAAAGGGCTAGGCTAGATTTGGAATCAAATTTTTTGTTCTTTGTTAGGCGAAAAGCGGATACGTGTGGTCCAACATTATTTATGTAGGAAAAGGGACTGTTCTTGCCATGGAATTCAAAAATGTTTGTATTCTATTGCCTTTTTGATGGTTACTGGCTATCTAATTTTCATATTTTGCTAATTTGGGTTGCTATCTATTTGTTTGACAGGAAAGAGAAATTAAATTGGAAAAAGTAACCTTCCTAATTAATATACTCCATGACAAAATGAAAAGGTAAATAATAAATTTTCAACTTGTTTATGAAATGCTTCAAATATACCTTACATTTATGAAACCCCCCTTTTCGACACCACCTTCCAATTTGTCTCGCATCGAATATGTCTCGTGACGAATTTGTCTCGCGACGAAATTTTTACGTGACGAATTTGTCGCTCGGTGAATTGATGTGCGATTAGTTTGTTGTCCGATGTATTAACGAGCGACGAGTTTGTCATGTGACAAATTGAAGCACGACACATTGACCACAATGTTTCGATGCTATATGACTTTGTACTCGAACTTAAGACAATCACCGATTTTCACAAGCTGAAATTTGAAAATAAAACTCGTCTTAGATTCGGATAAATAGGGTATTTTAAAGTAGTCATAATTTGTTCTCATTATGGAAATTATATTCAGTTTCAAGATAGAGTAGCCACCTCTCTGGGATTGATCCCAAGTTTTGGGACTAGTCTCCAGGTCAACGTGATTATCTTTGAATATGGCATTACATATTGTGATTAATTTTTAATGTTTCAGAGAGTTAAGGTTTTCATCCACAAACAGAAGCTCCATGCAATTAACCCAGTAGTAGGTACATGAAAATGTGAACAGCACCCTCCTGGAACTAGAGTTACTACCTCCCTTCTGGGTTTCAGATAGTAATCTTCGAGTTCCGGGTTTAGTCATTGTTTTTCTGAGTCATCTAGTAAAATAACATCAGATGTCTAAAAATTTTATTTTATTTCTAATTTTCCATTTGAAACTTTCAAGTACCTAGTGACATCTGCCTGTAAGTCACACAATTCTGATTCTTTGTATTTGCTACAGTTCAAAGTCAAATCCTAGGAATCCAATAAATATAATTGATGTATGTGAGCTGTGGGTTTATAAATTTAGAAGAGATTGTAGAAAGTAATTCATTTGTGTGTATAGATTAATGTGCAAGAGAACAAGTGCTCCAATTGGAAAATTTTAATTCAGTTGTGTGTTTATAGATTCATGAACAAGAGACCCAGTGCTCGAATTAGAAAATGCAACAGGAAAGTTAGTAACCAGAATCTTATTTTTTAACAATAGGAATGCTATAGGCTTCATTTTGTATCAAGTGGAACTTCATTCATGCCTAAGAAAAATACACCTTAAGATTTAACGGCAGCATAATAGAATTTACTTAAGTTTTTTTTTATTTTGTAAATCATCACCATAGGTATCTTAGAGTTAATTTTAGCATGAAGAATAATTCTATTTTATATTCAGATTCCATTTTTGGGAAAAGTTCACTTTGGAAGAACTATGGCAGAAGCAATAGTAGAAAATCTCCTCACCCTTAAGTTCATAGAGCTGTCTCTCAATAAATGAGAACTGGCACTGCAGCTGCTGTTCCTTTTTCTCTGTCCAGTGATGCTTTCAACAAGTGAAATCGTAAGCTTTTTCCAATTAATGTCAAATATTTTGATTTAAATATAGGACTGTAGAATAAAATAATTTTCCTATGGGGACAGCAGCAAATCATTAGCAGGTATTATAAATCAGTTGACTTAAGAAATATGGACTTGATATTGCAAATGTAAATTCTTACACAGAGGACAATGCATCAGTAAACTATGGAAAGCATAATTCAGTTTTTCAAAAATTCACTGCTATGAATTCATTGATTTTGAAAAGTAATTAAAATTGCCATGTCATCCATAATGCTGCCAGAAATACATGCAAGGTATTGTTGTTTGATGTGGAAAATTTAGTCCTAAAAATTCCCCAATACTGTGAGAAATTCCGAAGAACTAAAAATATGTTTTGATTTCCTGGAAATGGAGTATGTGGATGTTCTGAGGCATGTAATAATGAGGTGGCTGTTATTGTTCAGGGTTCTTGAATGCATTTAAGTTCTTGTCTGGCAATAAAAATTTATTTATACAGCAAGGAGAGGAAGAACTGCTCAAATAATTTGGAGATTTTACAAGATCAGCAGGATGAGCTTCAAGACGATATCAAAGCTCAACTGACTCTGTCTGAATGTTATCTTTACTTCGTACATCATTTCATATCCATTGTTAATGAACCTGTTTTGTTATTAGAATGTGACACTGTAATGAGCTCAGAAATACATGAAATAATGTGTATATTCAAAGAAAAGCTTGAATGCATTACATGTGTGTTGGTAATGATGCATGGCATGCTGGGATAGATAGGCCAATTGAAAGGATTGGCAGTAAGTGTAGGTTGGCCAGGGGAGTTTTTTGGTGTGCTTAAGTGGATAGCGTGGCTTATGCCGCTTCGGTACACAGCAGTATGTTAAGATCTAAATTGACAATACTGGATTGAATAACTATATTGTTATGGCTGTATGCTAAATAAAACAACATACACAGCAGAATGCAGACAGAAGTTCTTTGGCTTTAAAGTAAATTCAAGTTTGAGTGAGTGAATGAGGAAATAAAGAAACATTTTTAAAAGAAGCAATCAAGTTTACTGTTGGGTAATTGACAATCTCAAAAAGTGATAAAATTTTAAAAATAATTTATTTGAATATTTTTCGTTTATTAATTTAAAGAATAAAGATTTTACGTTACAAGATTTTTTAATGAGGCAAATATGTTAAAGTTCAGTTGAATGAAAATAATTAATATGATGAGAAACAATTGCCATCCAAAATTCTTCCACAAATGCAAGCACTTGCTGTACCTATTGACAAAGAGTGTGGTAAAATTTTCTAGAGCTAATGAATTTAATGGACTGTCAAAACTTTTGGCTAAAGTCTTATCCATTCTGACTAATAACACCAAGTGTAAAGAATTCTTCCATAATGGGAAATGCATGGCATGACTATTAGAATAAAATTAAGGTAGAGTTAGTAAAAGCTGAACTTTATACTGCACAAATTTTGGCCTGACTTGCCAAGAATTTTTATAAATTTATTAGTAAGCCCAAACAAGTCGCACTGAGTAATGAAAAATACACTTGTAAATATTAATTGGTTTAAAATATTATAATTATAAAATGTATTCTTTATATTTTTTAAATAACTATATATTCTTATTTGAAAATAGATAACAAAATAAAATGTCAACTTTAAAAATAGTTATCTTAGTGAACCCTTCTCCCTAATATCTCAGGGTGTCCATAGTAGAGAAAGTTCTTATTTCTTGAAAATATGGAATACTAGTAGAATGAGCTTGCATACTGCAAGCATTTCATCTCACCTTGAAAAAACATTAATTTGTCAGTGAGATATTACATTATGAGTAACATTTCTTTAATTCTAAAGATTTCTCCTCGGGGCCGGTTTTCGTTTTTTCACTATGGAACAATAATGGAGTTAAACAATCACTAATTTTTACAATTTTAGGAATATTATACTTTTCCCACATTGGGTTAATAATGCCACACATTTCTGCCAAATTCTAAATTTATAACACAATTAGGAGTGAAATAACATTTATCTAATTGTTTAAATTTAAATAATTTTTCACGGCCAAAACAACAATTTTATGGATAAATTGGAATGTTTATTCGTTTACATAGGCTAACTACTAAATAATTTTAAAATTTCAGCTCCCTAACTTGCGGCGTAGTGTCTAAGCATCTACCAAATTGTTTAAACT
The DNA here is from genome assembly GCA_028673005.1 of Tanypteryx hageni. Lineage (NCBI taxonomy): Eukaryota > Metazoa > Arthropoda > Insecta > Odonata > Petaluridae > Tanypteryx > Tanypteryx hageni. The sequence goes on from CM054120.1 coordinate 94,175,588, forward strand.
TTAAGAATTATTAACTGCCAAACAAATAAAATTATCAAAATTTCTATAATCCCTATTTCGTTTTTTTTACAAATCCTACCTCTAAAAAAATTTCAGCTCCGTGGCACATTTGGAAATAGTTAAACCTTGAAAATTTGTTTAAACAATTGCGAATTTTCGTTTTTTCTAGTCGGTTTTGCATATAATCCTACCAAAGAAAAAAATTTCGAATCTCCAGCTCATTTGGAAGTGCCTAAACATTAGTATCCTCCTATATGTTATATCCTCCTCCTCCTCTGTAAGAAACGTCTATATATAATGATTACTTCACAACCACACTTCATGGGCCATTAAAAAATTTCCAGGTCAGAAAATCTTTGGGTTCAATATCTTCGGATTCTGGTTTAAAATCACTGCGTAAGGTGGTGACTAATTCAAGATATTTTCCATTTTTTTTCATTGCTATATTCTTCAAATAGGCTATTCGCCTGAGATTACATAATAATTCCAGCAACTAATGACAGATTTCTTCTGAAATTGCAGTTAAAGCCTCAAACAAATAAGAAGCTTCCATTTCTTTCAACAATTTTTTCAATAATTTAATGCGATTACTGTTCTAGTTACATGATACATTCCTGGTAAATTTTAGTGATTCCAGTTTCAATTGTTGGAATCTACTTGAGCAATTTTTCAAAATTTTGTGCCCCATAATGTAATTCTTTCATGAAACCTTAATATAATTAAAGTTGTCATTAACAAGGATTTCAGAAAAATAACTAATTCCCTGTTGACGATAATTTCAGATTTACACTGCAAAGATAGAGAAAATTAACATTGCTCATTGTTTATAAATTTAACGTTTACATAGGATAAAAGCCACAATAATTATCACCTCCAATTGACTCAAGCTTACCCACACACTACAATGGGTAGGTAGGGCCATATGCCTCTATTTCCCCTGTAGCCAATTTCGCTTAAGAAGAAAATAAAACACTTCTAAATGAATTAATTATTCTCATTTCCTAAGATACATTTAACGATTTAACTGAGAAAAATCGTATAAAAAGAAAAACTTCATCTGAACGTAATATTTTTTGTGACAAATGATGGTCGATATGCGTTTTTGGCTCTCCAATTGAGGCTTTTACATAAAATGTCAAATAAGTGTTAAAGAGGGCAACTTCTTGTGTAGTTGCACTAACAGTTGGTACAAAAATTATTATATAGGAAGAAATGCTTATTTATTCATTTGTAGACTTTTTCTCAGTTGTAAAAATATTCACAATAAAATATGGCGGTTGCTTGTGATGATGGTTTGTCATTAAGCCATTCTGAAAACGTTTCATTCGTTGAGTCGTACCACTCATCTAATATAAATGTGTCACCTTCTCCGTCAAATGTATCATTCAAGGAAGACAGGTGGCCGTTTTTGCTGCTTTCTAGAGGATGGTCAGTCGATCCGAAGCCCCCCAGGAAATGTAAGAAGTAGTTTACAAATTATAGTATTTTGACAAAACTATGTATCCTGGAAATATTTTTTTCTAGTTAACTTTACCAAAATAGTTTTCCTTTGATTCAAATAATGTATAATTTTTCAAGATGGGTAAGGCTTTATAAGTGAAATCATTTACATTCAATGTAGACCTTTATTTGCACATTGAAAAAGTTTTTGACATGTACTATTACTTATGTAGAGTATCTGTCGGGGCACTGCCGATATCATTCCATTCATTGAGTCACTTTTTTTATCAAAAGCTGTGAATTTTAAGTTTTCGATTGAACTACTCTATTTGTACTGTTGTTGATCGACTTGGTAGTACATCATTTATTCAGTTTGATTGTTGTAAGTTTTACTTTATATTATGCTGTAATTATTTGTTTCTAATTCATACCAAAATTTCTTTCCGCATATGTTCAGGTCTTCGGCAGCAATTACATAGCCTTTTGGCTCTTAGAAATATATTCTTGATATGGTACGTTGCTATCATAATGCTGTAGTATTAAATTTTCATTTTAGATCTAGTTTTCTGTGTAGTTGTATAGGAGACAAGGAATTCATAACATCTTTTTGAAATTTGGCCTGCTTATTCTAAATAATCCTGGAGAAATGTACTTATGTGAATGTATTTAGGTTTTATCAACTTATGAAACAGAATTATCATACTTTCTTTTTAAAATTTCATTGTGCGGTGAAATCTTGAATCTCTCACCATTATTATTATTATTATTGGCATGTATTTGCTTATTGGTATTTACATTAAAATCATGAGTATCATGTATCAACATTGTATATTTTGGAGAGCTTGTAAATATGATTAGGTTTTGTGGTCACAAAACAAACTAGCGCTTTAATACCACTAGAGGATCTCACTAGTAGTTTCACAGTATCTTTCTAATTTCCTCATCTTGGTTGGTATTTTGTATGTTGATTTTTTAGACCAATTTATTCTGGATTGACGTTGGATGTTCCAAGCTTTGGATGCATTTCACTTTACAATATTGCAGGTATCCATTTTTGATTGCTCAAGACGCTTTATTCAGAGGTCTTCCAAATACTTAATTTTTTTCTTTGTGTTCATAAGTATTTAAGATTTTTCTGCAAACTTGAGGTTAAATTGTTAAATTTTTTGGTACTTACAAATTAACTGTAGGACATTATGTGGTGCCATGAGTGATGAGAAATGGAACTACGCAGAGCTTGCTCTTCTTAGTAAGCCCAATCTCCGCTGGAGTTTGCTCTGCTGCATGCACCCTATCTCCACTGGCATGGAGAGGGTGACATGGATGTTGCCAGTGTGCCATAGGTGCCCTGCACCCCTTCAATCTCCAGCTACCCCAACCTGGGTGGAGGAAGTAGACTGAACCCACCAACCAACCTTATCCAGTTGGGGTAGCTGGAGATTGAAGGGGTGCAGGGTGACAGCAGCACCCTGGCTACATCCATGTCACCCTCTCCATGCCACTGGAGATTCGGCACATGAAACAGAGCAAACTCCACGTAGTTCCATTCCTGTGCCACATAAGTGTCCTGCAGTTAGTCCATAAGTACCAATTTTTATATTGTGTTTAGTTTTACATTTTTTATTTATGCATTTTGGTAGTTTTAGGAATAGTCCCTATGCAGCTGATTGTTTCCATTCACAGTAAATTTTAAAAATACAAATCTTAAGAGTGATGAGGCTGTTTTGTAAAATCTTTGCAGAAATTTTCTTCCTAATGTATTTAGCATCTTGAAAATTCTCAAAATCTTTTTACAATTCTTCATTTTATTAATGTTTTACAAACAATACTTTTTAGTAATCCATTAATTTTTTATTAGTTGGTTGCCATAAATTCTTCAGAGCTTGTAGACATTTCAAAGCTGCCATCTGAATAACTTAGACAAATATATGCAATCATCCTTTTTAATACAAACTTAATTTCACCCATTACTGATAATTTATGTAGTATTCTGTCACTTTTATCTCTACTTACATTTTAAGGAATTATCCCTTGTACATAGGAGAATCTAGCAGTGTAGATAATTGTTTCTCAACTGGTGTGCTGCAAAAGGGGTTGAGATAGGCTGTTAAAGGTTTTCAAAAAGTTAAGAACAATTAATAATGCTTAAAAACTGTTGCAAAAGTATAGTAAATACTTATTATTTTGTAAAAAGCAAACTTAATAAATTACAATTGAGATAAATAGACTGCAGTGAAAAATTGAGATTTTACAACAAACTCCTAAACCGTACAAACCTTAGGTGTTTGTATGGTTTAGGAGTTTGTTGTTTATGTTCTTAATAAATTTCAAATAAAAATTTTAATAAATTCCTGTATGTATTTTTAAGTAACTGGCTACTTAGTCAATAATATAAAATTTTCTCTAACCTATATATATATATATATATATATACATATATATATATATATATATATATATATATATATATATATATATATATATATATATATATATATATATACATACATACATACACACGTGTATTGAGATATATAGCTGGGCCACAGATCATTTCCTGTAGTTTAGGTGGGTCATATTATCAAAAAGGTGGAGAAATGCTGATGTAGATCATATGTTCAATTTAATTTCCTCATTTTACTTGTATCAACTTTTTATGGTCATACCAAAATTCATACTTTAATATTTTATTTTGTTTATTAGTTTCTTGTGTATTTAACTTTTTGCAAATTTGTAAATGACTTTAATCATTTACTTATATGTTTTCCCAATGGAATTTTCACAAAAGATTTATCATTTATTTTAGTTTGTATAGTTAATAAAAATCCACACTTTTCTTGGCACCATTTGATATGAATGATGTGGTTTTGCTGCATCAGTGGAGAATGTTAACAAAATTTACAATGTTTAAATTATGGATGTATACATTTTAGTATCTTCCATTTTTTATCGGTTTTTATTAGAAAAATATTTTTAAAAGTAATTTTTATTTAATAAATTTTATTTGTTTAATTTGACTCCTTTATTGTGTATATTGTGCTGTGCTGGTACAGGATAAAATTCCTTACCATTCTTTTTCTCAATCAACAACAATCTTTATTCATCTCTGAGAAAAACATATAGGGAGAACTTTATCTGTTTGTTTGTTTTCTGTCATAATAACATACAGTTATTGGGATGGTGGCGGCAGAGTGGTTAGAACATTGGCCTTCCATGCAGTGGTCCCAGGTTCAAATCTGATGGAGGTCAGATTTTTCAACCTGGGATCATCTTGTTCTCTATTTGCATGCTTTGTGGAGACGGCGAAAGTCAGCGCTTTGGAAGGGATGTTAAGCAGTTGGCCCCCTTGATGCTCTTCATAAAGAGTAGAACGATTCTGGCACTGGGTTTCCCTCCTCTCTTGTCTGTGTGTTTGGTGTGGAAGGAATTATGGCTATAATAATTCAATAGGTTGATTCGCCACAAATACAAACAAACATAGAGTTATTGATGGGTATTCATAATCATTGCTTAGGGTAGGAAACAATTTTATGGATTTTTATGTATATTATTCAATTTTTTTAATAAAAAAAAACAATTATTAAATTTGCTATACAACTTGAATCAAATACTTGGCTAGTGCATCAAATAATTAGGAAGCAATGAATTCTGTGGCTGGTGGCATTAGGGGATAAGTCCAAGAAGTAAGGAATGATTACAATAATATCAGTTAATTTTGTACAAAATATATTTTTAAGATTGAGTAATAATCTGATTCAGCATTGATTAACCTTTAAATGCTGGATTTATTTTGCAGTATTTTTGTTCATTTTATGGAAAAATCACATATCTCATGAATTATTGGTACTAAAATGTTCAAATAAAAAGCATTTTATTGTAAAAATATTGAAGTATATCATTTTTCTGTTTTGTAGGGGAAAGAAACATGTCGAAAAAATATTATGAAAAATATATGTCCGTGAGCTATTGCATTTTGTGTGCCTATATGTGCACATTTGGCATTTAAAAGTTAAATTTTAAGGACAAGCACTTATGAAAGTACTTACCTCAGGTATCTCCAATAGCCACAACAAGATTATGAAAAACCAGATATGCATTTTGGCTACAAAGCAGCCATCTGTGATAATTCACTGAAAATAGATCCTAAAAGAACATAATTTGAGCTCCATAATTCTCTGTTGAATTTATTACCGCGTCCAAATATATTTGCTGAACAACACTTATTTAATTGGGGAATTTAGAGATTTTAATAAACTTCTAAATCAAGTTTTCTCATTTCTTTAGTTCCAGGACTTATCCCTTTCTGTTGGCCAGCCATGGAATTAGCACCAAGCATGGGCGTCCACTGTAACAATTCTGGGGGGGAGGGGGGGGCAAGGGGATAGGCAATCTCCCACAGTCGGGTTAGGAGGGCTTAATAATTTAGTGATTTGTTTCAAGTCTCCACCTGCTTGCCTGCTTGACCTCAGAAAAATGACCGCGTAAATCCCCTGACCTAACCAGACCTCAATGGTTGTTTCCCCTTGACATAGGCCTGATCCGGAAAGAGGGGGGCAACTGCCCCCCCCCCCTCCCCGACCCCCAGCAGACGTCCATGACACCAAGAATATATTTTGCAGCATAAATGCCCCTCTACATTACTTATGCATTTTATGACAACAAATTTTGTGACTACACATTTGCCTTTAATTTCAGTTTGAATAGGACCACTTTGGCATCAATATTTTGTATTTTTAACAAATGGAAAATCTACAAAATAGTTTGTGGAGAAATTCCTCCTTTGCTCTGGGTTGTTATAGAAAATTCAGAACTCCCAGAAAAGGAGGAATAACTGTATTCCATCACCTTGAGTGGAATTCCAATTGGACCAGTATTTCAGCTTTGGAATTTGTACATTTCATTCAGAGTGAGAATTTTGTTGGCTTGATCATTATTGAAATGAATTTATAAATGAATAAAGATGTGACTGCAATTGGAAAATTACAGTTTTATTTCTTTAAATGATAATTTTATTTAGGATGTTGACTAATTGCTACCTTTCAAAATCTTTTTAATGGTTTTGTTGGAGTAAGTTAGTTTATTAAGATAGTTTGAAGAAACAATGGTACAGTTTTTAGACTACTGCTCTTTCTTTTACAAAAGCAGTAGGAGCTTGTATTGCTATTCATTTATTTAAATATAGGGTTACTTTATTTTTTACATTTAATCTAAAAGTTAGTATCAAGTTGCCATTGGTTACGTTATCCCCTAATATTACTTTGTTTTCTTCATGAAGCATTGCAGATTATGTCAGTGAACATCCTGCAGTCTTTTGAAGAAGTTATCATGTATATACTTTGAAATGGTATTATGCTTTTATGTGCTGAGCTTATTTTCTTTTATATTGTTGTTAAATGCACTAATTGAAATCATAATCCTACTGTTATGCATATGATATATAGTGTAAATTTGTTTTTATTTCTGAAATAGATTTAATATATAAAAATTATTATGCAATGGCACTGCGAGGTCTGACAGGCTTCAAAGTAAGTACTATTCCAATGAAAGACTAAGAAAATATTTTTATGAGCGATAACTTTTTTCAGTAAGTTTCATTTTTAACTTTTGAGGCATGAGCGAGTGACCATCATATTCTTCTATTAGAATGATTCACTCATTTTTTTATTACCTTAAATATCAAGTGGATGATGGCGGGAACTATTTTTTTTAATCGCCTATTTCATAATGGTGGGAAATGTAAAATTCAGCTTAGCACATTAACCCTACCTATTTATATATGTTTCAATAAAAGGCACTTAAAAGATTTAAAGAATATGAAAAATAAGTGTGGAAAACAAGCATATTATTCTTTTTATATTTATTATGAGTACATGTACCATGTATAAAAATTGTATATTGATGAAGTTTAATAATTTGAAGCAACTTTTACTGAATAAAATTCAGTATTTTCATGTTATTTTATTATGTAACTAGATATAATAGGGTATTTTATGTGTTTAAACTTAATGCATGTGGAAGAAAGAGTAATTTAAAAAATACATTTTAATGTTATTAAAAATGTTAATATTTGACTTGTTTTTTCTCCTTAATAGTTTTTGTGGTTTTTACTTTTGGATTGTGTATATATTGTGGGATAGTCATCCCTGTTGAGGCAGGTTCTTATTGATTTTTCAGCTGGTGCTGCCCCCTGGTTGGCTCCACCAAAAATCAATAAGGTCTGGGCTTTAGGTACAGCACAGCCATGTTTCAAGCTCAGTGTGGTGGCATTTCATTAGTAGAGTTGAACAATCGCACATTATTTCTCCAATGATTGGAAAATATCAAGACATATCTTTGGAAGACCATGGAAGTATAAAAGCCAAGAATTTTTCGCCTTCTCCATACCTATGGATTTGATCATGTAGGAATTACTTTCAGTTGCAACCTGAGATTCTACCTGGAGTTTTGCAACCCAGTTTCATCTGTTGATATTGACCAGCAATGGGCATTGGTATGCTACTGGACACCTTTAAAGAAAGATTTTGAAAGAATAAAAGGTTCTTCTGGTTGCTTTCATCATTATTTCCAGAAATAAGCTCTACTTAGTTGAGCATTTGTGTCAAAAGATTTTGGAGAAGGTACCAATATTTTTGGTGCAATTATTTGTCATAAGAATAGTGTTTAAAAAGGTCTTCAGGATCTGACAAATGAAAAATACCAGTGATATTATATATCTGAGTGTTGTCTGCTAGTTTGATTCTGCTGTTGTCTGAATTATCATAGTTTGTTTCCTTTGGATGAAGACGCTTCTTTCAGCTTGGCTTCAAATAACGGGTTCACCAGTGTTTACTACTCTTAAAAATCAGAAATTTCTGGCATTTCTATTTAAGCTCAGTTGTTTAGATTGCAAGCAGGTGCTTTAATATTTCATCTGTATTAAGTGTTCCGCAATAACAAAGGAAAGTAATATCATCATGTATGATCAGGACATGACTGCGGGTGCACAAGATACCATCTATTTATGTAATTTCCGTGTGTCTGTTGATGGGGAGTGGCTTTGTTTGAAAGAACTCCAGGATGTGGAGTTCACCATGCCTGGGCAGTATCGTCAGCCAATTGCCTGTTCCCCACATTCCCCAGATGAGCCCCCAATCTCCCTCCTTGGTAATGATTAGGCTTTTAGTTTGCCTATGAAAGGCATAGTTATATTCTGATGTCAATATAAATGTAAAAAAATACTTTTTTTGCATTGCAGCACGGGATCCTGCCGTCATCGAGCGGAGCAATTTAGTAAACATATCGAAGCTTGTGGTGAAAGAATTAATAGAAACATCTCTGAAGTATGGCCGTATGCTGGACTCGGACCACATGCCCCTTCAGCATTTCTTTATTGTTTTGGAGCATGTTTTAAGACATGGACTTAAACCTAAAAAGGTGAGTTATTCTTAAAGAATCCATAATATGTATTTGAAGGGATAATTTTTTCTATATTTAAATGTTGATGAACTGTCAATTTAATAGCTGTCATGGAGATATATTTATAATAGTTATGTGGTCCATTTTTTGCTAGTCAAAGTTTATTGCATTTGCAAGTAATTATTTCTTTGTGTTTTGGGTTTTCTTGCAAGAATTGAATCGTTACATGAATCTGTTACTCGCTTCAAGTTTACAGCTATTAACTATGTTAATTTTTATTCTCTTAATATGCTTCATTTTATTTTGATCCACAATATTTTGGTTAATTGAAAATTTGAATATTGTAATCTTAGTTTAAATATTTATTGCAAGATAATTTCCAAGAGGTGTCTTATTGTCACTAGGGTATTTTGGGACCAAAGAAGGAGCTATGGGACATCCTACAAATGGTGGAAAAGCATGCTGTGGAAGCACAAGATATCACTGCTAGTGTGCGTGATCTTCCCACTGTTAGGTAATTGTTATTAAATTGTGTATTGAAAATAATTAATGAGGGAATTAAAACTTAAAATTTGAGAATTAGTTTATAAAAGTTCATGAAAAAACAGTTGAAGTCTGCTATGTGCAGGGGCGACACGAGGAATTTTGGCCCTCAGGGCAAGATAACTCTCCAGCACCCCCCTCCGTAAATGTTTGTTGAGGTATTTTCAAAGTACATGTTAATTTATTCATCACTGAAAATTATTGATAATGGAAAAATAAAAGGAATGCCATCAAGATTCCAGCCTGTTCTGCGGTATAAATTGATATTCAGTATTTATTTACTAGCAAGTAATGTATAGATAGATGATTGGGATAGTGCCCTCATGACTTTGCGCTTCAAGTAGCTGCCCGGCTTGCCTGTACCTTGGGCTGGCCCTGATAACGTGTAAAACATATAACAAGAAGTTTCCTATTGGGAGGATTTTTAGCTGCATCGTCAATTCAATAATTAATTATTAATTAATTAATTATAGGAAGATACTTCGATTATAAATAGGGCATCATTTCGTTATAATAAGAACAGGTTTCCTTCACCTTTGGTAGCACTTATGAAAAATGCTGGAAACTGAAAACTATGAAAGACAAACAAGGCAAAAGGAATACCGTATATACTCGTGTATAGTTCGAGTTTTTAAGACCAAATTTTTGTGCAAAAAATTGGGGGTCGAACTATACCCGAGTAATACTTTTGAGGGTTTAAAATCTCGGATCTAAAAAATTATCTTTTTAAAAATATCATAATAAATTCAAGATATTTTTTGGTCACCCACCTTGCTGACTTAACTTCTATGATATAGCTCCAAAACTTCCTATTTACCTTTAATTTTATCGATTTTCATTAGAACTATGTTGTGTTTTTCATTTTTTTCTTTTTCGAAGACTTATATACCTGTTCTGTATTATCTCGAAATTCTGAATTGATTGCAAGCCAGTAGTATTTTTCACTATTTTTTTATACATTCTGTGGTGGGTTATAGTGCATTTTAACCATTATACTGACCTTTTGTCGTCGTAATGTTGTTACGTGAATACTAAAGCCTGTCTCATATTCACCGATTGTTTTCTTGATTTCTATGCATATCTTTCTTGCGTCTTATAACAACAGATGAGTTGGAATAAATTATATTGAAAGTGTCATTGACGACGTTACTTTATGGAACTTCAACAACTTGGATAAAAATGATTAACTTTGTAACATTCCAGTCTTCCTACTGCTTCGATAATTAATTAAAATGAGTTTATTTCATCTTGTTCAACTATCATTCATAACTTTTATTAAAGGTTTTACGAGTAATATGCATCTATTAATTTTCGTTATATAAGCTTAATTTTCGTCTATTTGCTAGAAATTCTGCCACCATTCGTGTCACGTCTTGTAGTAAAAAGTAATAAATATTTTTCTTCTCAAGATCGTGCAATAGGTTTACGATGTTTACAGTTTATTATTAGTATAGTATTATTATGATACTAAAAGCTGTTGAAAACCAAGATCATTCTATATACCTCGATTGTGAGCTTCGAGATATCGAAACGAAAAATGTCAATTCTGACAGAAATCTAGGGTAAAAGAGTAAGTAGAAAGCTAGGGTCGAATTATACACGAGATATATGAAAAAATCTAATTTTTTCGCCGAGAAATCGGAAGTCGTACTATACACGAGTATATACGGTAATTGGGTGTGGTTCCCACACTACAAGAAAGGATCATAGTGCAATTATTTCACTGAAATAGAACTATAGGGCTTTTTGTTACCTGGTAAGCAGGTGTGAGAAATTACCTTTGAGAAAGAATATGTATCTTAAGCCTACTATGTATTTCTTACTTTCTTAAGTAGTCTTTTGGAATGAGCTTATTGACACAGTATTAATCATTTTCAGTCAGAGCAATTTAAAAAGATGTCTGCTACCAGTTTGTCAGCATTGTGGGCATAGAGGCAATAAAATATGTACATGTAGTTTTTATAAATTATTATAGGCACAGATATTAAAATTATCAAAACACAATCTCTCGCACACGAAAAAAAATGTGTGTCAATCAAAGGTCGACAAACGACCTGGGGGAACAAATTAGGGATGACGATTATATGTTGACATTCGACCAGAAAGGGTTCAAACTAGTTGGGGTCTGTAGTCAAAATTCACAAGTAACAGACCTCAAATATATGTTTCAGTATTTTAAATGAAATCTCTTGACCAAAAAGCAACTCAAAGAATGGGAGTTATGTGATATCTTTTGAAATACCTATGACTGTTGGGAAAACATCACACAGCCAATAAAAATTTTAAAAATAAACTCAAAGTATGTTAATAAATAATTTTATCCAAAACCAAAATTATTGTTTCTTTGAAGAATTATTGTTTAATATTTTTGAAATCGTTAAAATTATAATTAGCATATCCAGTATCAGAATAAAATAGGGATTTCCGAAAGTTAGGTGGGATTTCTATGGAATTCAGATAAGGGTTGCTGCTTTTATCCAAACCCATTGCAGAGCATTCCAATGTATTTTATTTTAGAATTATTTTATGAACAACTGTAAAAGATCAAAATATGGTAATTGAGTCATTAACTCTCATTATAGCCAAATTTTACTGTATATATGTTGATATTACAGTAGAAGATTATTTATCTGAAGATCCAAATAACGAAAACATCCAAATAATGAAAGAAATATGAAGCCAAGAAAATATATTTTTGGTTAATTGATTCATTTTATAACCTGTTGTAATTAATCAAATAGTCGAAAATTATTTAAATCACCTTAATTGAGTTAAGTAGTAGTAATCTTTACATTTATGCTTATTCCTTTGTTGTAAATAATCTATTTCTATTCACTTACAAAACGCTTTGTGGTGCATGAAAGAAAAATCAAAGTATTTCTTTGTCCTAGATAATCCAGTTTCTTCCACTTAATAAATGATGCATGTTCACGAAAGGAAATTAGAGATATTTTTGTAATTATAGCAGATTTTATTTACTTCAGTTGCTAGGAAGATTGTTTTTATTGACAACAATTAAAAAACCATGCAAGAAATTTTAGAAGTTCAAAGTGAATTATGACTTTTCTTGTTTGATTTTCTTGATAGAAAGTATGTTTATTGTTTCTAGTAGCATGGCATCCCTGGTTGGGGTATGTGAACTATTTATATCATTTTCTTCTTGTCTTTGCCTAAAGACCTTAATACTAAATTTCGTGATAATCTGTTCGGTAGAAGCCAAGAACGACCATGAGTACAGATGGATGGACCGATTGAAGCTTATCGGTGCCTAAAAATACACTATGTTTATTTTGTTGACAATATCGTTCAGTTCTGGCATATCTTGGTAAAAACATTTTTTGGCTGGTGTGCTGCATATGGCTTGAGACATGTAATATCCGAAAATATCTATTATCCAAAGTGGTTCAGGTTCTGACCATTTCAGATAAACAAGATTCTACTGTAGTTAGAAAATATAAATTTATATTTTGTTCTTTAGAGTTATGCAGGAACAGCGACAGTGCCACTATTGCGGGTGAGAAAGGGATGAGATATGGTACAACTACCACTGGCGCTGTTGATAGAAAGAAAGTGACAGGAAATAGAACTATTACAGCATACATATTACGGAAATTTGAAGATGATTCCTGGTCCTCTTCAGTCCCCAGGTTTGGGTAGGTTTGGTTGGTTAGTGTTGGTTTTTCATATTCACTGTTTTCTCCCCCCTTGGGTTGGTTTGCATTCATCTTCACTTACGTCGTTGACTAGCAATTCCTGATACTTTAGAGAAGGCATTTGAAGATTGAGTAATGAAAAATATTTAGGAAATGAACCCCGAAGGGGGGAACACAGTGAACGTGGAAAGAAAACCAATACCAACCAACCAAACCTACCCAACCTGGGGGGCCGAGGACAGGGAATCCCCGAAAGTTATGTGCCAAAATTCCTCATCTTCAAATTTCCGTAATATGTACATATTCCATAGTACAGCAAACCCTCCTCCAACGTGGGTTCTTCCAGCGCAGATTCGCTTTTACGCTCAAAAATAAATGTGACCAATTATCTGCCAAACATGGAAAATTCGAATGTGCGTGGTTCGCCAAACACGCAACAGTATGTGCGCTGTAGAACTTTATAGACAATCTTCAGCTTTGGTGTGTCGCTTGCTTTCTCACTCCTCTCCAACGCTGCCCTGTCTCTCCTCTCCCATGCTTATCTTCATCTCCCTCGGTCTCGTGTAAGCTGATACCATGCTAAGTTCATTGCCTTACAGTTGATTTATTTTATTTTAAAAATCTACATATCTAGGTATTTATCAGAAACTTCATGCGGCCACGTTTATGTATCGCAATTAATCCCGTACAGAACTAAGTTCCTCCAACACAGATTTGCCAAACACAGTGTTCTTGAAGAATGTAACCTCCGTGTTGAAGGAGGGCTCACTATAGTTCCATTTCCCATCATTTTCTCTCCATTGACAGCACTAGTGGTAGTAGTACCATATCTCATTGCTTTCTCACCATTGACAGTAGTGCTATCGCTGTTCCCAGATAACTCTAAAGAACCTTATATTTTTATATTTGATATTGGTTTACCCTAGATTATAGTTTTATTTAAAGTTGTGGTACTTTTTTGAGGTATCTCATCATTAAACTGTGCGATTTAAGCAAAATAGAAGCATTTATGTGATAATGTGGCTGAGTGGATAAAAATAAAAATGCAATCTCCAGACATGGAAAGACTTCCTTTGTTATATCCCTGACTTGAGTATAGGAAGAAACAGGCAACCATGTGAACTGATATAGAGTTTTGAGTGACTGAAGACTATGGAAAGCAATGTAGATCGAGAATGAGAAAGATACCTTTTTATGATTCTATGGGTATTGGTCCTAAAAGTCTGCCAGTTACAATGGATTATAGATCTTTGATGATAGGATAGTCACATTGTACTAGTGTTTTTTTACCTGGCAGAGAAAAGTCTATTGAGTAAAAATAACGTGAAATTTCTAACCATGGTAGGAGTAGGAGATATTTTGAAATGCGTTTAAACCTGGTACAGAAATTTGGCTGTGTCTATGGCAACTGCTTCTCTTTGAGTGGAAAAATCATGGTAGCCCACTTTTAGTTTACTTTGCCAGGTGTTGATTCCTTGGTAGGTGACTCTGCTTGACACAGATACTATACTTTGACCCACTGGTGGTTTGAGCCAGCATGAACTTGTTAATCTTGCTGTGGGCACAGACATATATGACACTCTTTGTTACTGTACCTATGCTATTTTTCCAAGTTCTTGAAGTACTATTTATAAATTACTGTTAAATAATAACTGAAATTTAGAAATAAAACCAACCTGGTTAAATAGCCAGAGAAAATTGAGAGGTGTATCAAAGTTATAAGATGAATCATGTCAGATAATTTATGTTTAAGATAAATTAGTACATTTTAATAGTTTTGTAATTTTGATTTTCATGAACAATTGAAAAGGAAGTTAACACAGTTTCCAAAGATTTAGCTTTTAAAATGTTGAATGGCTAAATAAACAATAATAAATAAATTATTTATTACTTTTAAGCACACACATGGGAAGGGCAAGAGCATGGCTACGTTTGGCTCTTATGCAAAAGAAGCTGGCTGACTACTTGAAGGTTCTAGTTGATCACAAGGAAGATGTGCTCTGTGAATATTATGAACCTGAAGCACTGCTAATGAGCGATGAAGCAATTGTAATTGTTGGACTCCTCGTGGGACTCAATGTAATTGACTGTAACCTGTGTGTCAAGGTGAGGAGAACAATAATTGGTTGAATAAAGAAGCTTGTAAATTATGATTTTGTCTTAGCGGAGACGTGTTATGGAAATAGAAACTGTATACCCTTTGTATATGACAAAACTTGACAACCATATTTAATAAGAAAAGTTCACAATTTTTTTGCTTATCTTGCATAATCATTCTAATATTTGATGCCTTTTTTATTGTATGATTTAAAAATATATTATCCATGTAGTACCCATGACACTTGGTTATCGGCTGTAATGATAGAGAACTGTGGCACACAAATTTATAACTGGTAATAAATAGAGTAATAGCATATACTGTATTTACTCGCGTATAAGCCACATTTGTTTCCAAAATTTTCATTTGAAAAATGAAGGTGCGGCTTATATGCGAATATGAAGCAAAAAAATTTCAAAATAGGATATTCTGAAAATAATATTTCAATTTCCACTTTTATGTGATTTTTAGTTAGAAGCTGTTGGATAGATCTCGTGATTTCCTATAGAATGCAATATGGACAGAATCAACATCGGAGTGATATTTTCAATACATAGTATCTTTTCGCAACGTTTGAAGTGGCTGCCTTGCCTGATTATTACTTCTAGACTCTTGCAGAGCTTACAATGTAGTCTCAAGGTATTTGATTGGTTAGATTCAACTCAGCGCAACTTCAGCACAAACACCAATGCTCACAAATTACTGTGTTACCGAGTAAATACGGTATTTTTACTGTAATACAGTATAAACTACCGTATTGTCCTGAATATACAGTGACCTCGAATATGATGCGATCCTAAGATTTTTGGAAAGATTTCAAGAAAAAACTAAACCTCGAATATAACGCGACCCCAAACAACCTTTAGCCAGTCTAAGTTCCTCGTTCATCCACCCCTTCACCTGTCGTGAAAGATTACACCTGACAATAACTTTTCCTTGGGCATTCTTTTACGATTTAAAATTGTTTGCCTGTTGGTCATGACTGCAAACATAACAGTTATCCTTGATTTCTCATTTCCGGTGGATTTTAACAATGCCAATTTAGCTATGACTATTTTAAAATTCATGTGATAACTTCGTCAGATTTCTCTGTTAACCTGGGATTTGGGAGAACTTTTTTTCTCAACATGATCAACACCCTTTTTGTCACCCATTGTTAAAATAACAGAGCCGTCTCTAAGACCTGCGGGGCCCTGGGTGAGAGGGTTTTCCATGGGGCCCCCTATTTATACAAATCAAATTTCTCATTTAATTACAATTTTATTATTGTTTTCAAGTTTATGTTAGTTTTTCTCCTAAAATACAGTAGATGAAATATATTTTTAAAACCATTAATTGTTAAGGTTTGCACAGATTAAAAAACAATAATCAGTACATTACAATTTTAAATGTTTATTTTTATAGCTTTAATATGCACAAATCTGTCGATAATTATTGATTTTTCTATCTTATCAACTTCCTCATGTTCAATTGACAAAATAGATAATTCTTTCAGTCTCTCCTGTGAAATTGTTGACCGTAAGTAATTTTTTATTAATTTTAATTTTGAAAACAATCTTTCAGCAGATGCGACTGTCACTGGCATTGTAAGAATTATCCTACAAAGTATTTCTGTGTTTGGGTATACTTCCATCAATCTATTTTTATGTAATAACTTCAAAATGTCAAGGACGACATTATCTTTTGGTATGATCCTTGATGACATTTTTAGCTCTTCACTGAGTTCCATTCCATCTACATCACATCTCCTCTTCTCAAGACAATTTTTCGAATACAATTTCTACTATAGCTCCTCATAGACACGGGGCCCTGGGGGACAGCCCACCCAGTCCCCCCCTTCAGATGACTCTGGCTAAAAACCATAGTTACAAACAATACGCCGATGCACTTATAGCTTCAATTCAATGACTAGCAAGGGGTTCAGCCGCTGACTGAACTCGATCTATTCTTACAACGTAAGGTATGCCTAATGTGTCTACAATGTAACAAGTATCTTGTAAACTGACATGCGGAATGTACGGTTATTTTTCGAAACATGATTTTACGATATTTTAAAATTACTAGTAGTCGAATATAACATGGAGGCTACTTTTAAAATTTCAGTTTTTTGAGAAAAAACATACTATATTCGGGACAATACAGTACAGTATTTTTTCCTTTTAATTTTTCTTCGCTTGCTTACGTATTAGAAGCAGGTGGGAAGAAGAGGAGTAAAATTAAGGATTTGAAGAGTTGGATCTGGGCAGTCAGCTGAGAAAGGATAATTGACTTTCTAAAAATGTTTTTCCATTTTTGATGTTGAAAAACCTTGGGTGCGGTTTATATGCGAGTAAATACGGTATATCAGTATGTTCAACATACATACTTATAGTTATTAGAAATGAACATACAAAACGAGCTTAAAAAAGAAAAATGTTATGGATAGTGCAGCGCCATAACTAGGGTATGGTGTAGGTGACATTTGCCACCTGCGAAAGGCACTAAATGTTCCCTCAAAACATGCAAAAAGTTATTTTCCCATAAATTAGTATTAATTTAATATTCAATATAATATTTAATAAAATGCAAATATTCTCTATAAACAAAGAAGGCATTTCCTAAAATTTTTACCATAGACACCATACCTCCCAGGTACATCCCTGGGATAGTGACACAGTAAAAGCTCACAGTGCATACTTCACACTAACATACTTCAGATTTATGGACTTTTTACTATCATTAAAAATTTTAGGTAAATATTACAAAAGTAATTCAGCATAACACAGTTTATACTGTCAATTAACTGCTAAATAGGCTTACCAACTATACATATTACAATTCCAGAAGATTTCGCCTCAAGAGTAGTACAATTCTGGGAGATTTGGCTGTGGGCATGTATGACCACAGAAACACTTATGGGGAAACTTAGACAACATTTACTAATTTGTTGTGTATGCCGATTTAGGAAAAAAATGATAAAATTGTTTTTTTATAAAAGATGACTATTTTTTTAAAGATGGATGAGAAGATGCTCCTACATCAATCTGCAAATGCATATGCATGAGAAAATTGAGTTTCTTTGGAAGAAATAAGTAAAATTTTAATAACATTTTCTTATGATGTATACAGTGCACCCTTGATATAGCGTGGGTATCGGAGGAAAAAGTGATCCTGCATTATATTGAGATAACTTAGAAATTAATTTTAATTGCATGCACTAATGTTAATGTAAAACAGTGGAAGGAAAGAGAAGAAACAAATAAAGTACAACAGCTTTATTTTAGAGACCTGTGGATCTCAAATTATGGAACGAATCGAATTGTAGTAAAATATTCGAATCTCGAATCGGGCAGTTTTTTTACATTTAAGTCTCTCTAGGCTGAAGTATTTTATTTCTAATCGCTCTTTAGTCAGCTATCCAGTTTTTGTTTTTTTTTCTGTTTTGTGTCAAGAATCTTTAAAAAAAAACACCAAAAACAGTCACCCAGCGAATTTACCTGTTCTGATGAAGTGTTTGTAGCCTGAATTGCCAACAAATACCTCACAACTTTTGCCAAAAATGGGTTGATATACTGTTTTCTTTCCAGTAAAATAATGGGTCACTATCGCGGTCCATCACAGATTGCTTTGTGTATTGATGTATTTTCTCCTGAAGTGGGGACATTTCGTCCATTTTTGACGATGTTTCGTTTTGCCAGTCATTATTTAAATAAATGAAGTATCCAAAAGGTTGCCCATTTCTGCTTTGCTTTTTATACATCCTGTATTCGAGCCTTTATCCATTACAATGAGCTCGTCATCTTTTCCTTCTTGCCGGAATGTATTTCCTAAATCTGAAGTGAATTCTTCCCAAACAATGCTTTATAGTATTTGCTTGGTTTTCCGTGAATAAGACGAGTTTAAATCTTAGATCAAGAAATGTTGCAACCATAAGGTGGTCTTTGGAAATGTCAAATCTGTTGTTCAAATGTTTCACGAGTTCATTACGGAATAATTTTACACCAGGCACTGATGTTGCTCTTAGTTTATTTGTTAAAGTCGAAATGCAGGGAATAATGAGACTAATGGTAACAGACTTTTCGAAGCTAAATATGGATGTTGCCTCTGCTGTTACCTGGAGAATCGGGAGAGATGCTTCTAGGGTTTCTTTCAGTTGATTAGTCAGAGGTGCAGGAGGGACTTGAACACAATTCTGTTTCGCAATGCATTCAATAAGAGCAAGAGATATTGCAATATAATTCCTTTGCATGCAATCAAGCAATTTGTACGTTTTATTAAAAAAAGATGATTCAAGAACCACTACAGATACACTGCACATTAAAAACAAGATCTAAATGGACACTGGTGCATATTTCGACCCCTCTGTTTGTTTGTACCTTGGGAGGGGAGGGATGATCCAAATGACAAACTTTCCATCACCAATACCTTATATTTAGACTATTACACTATGAGGGTTAAAATTAGACCAATAATTCAATAAGAACATATCAAACTTTCATTGGTCGATATATCGTCTGCCGATTCAAAATTTACGAAGCATTTTTTGCGATATCGAATTGAATTGAATGTTTAAACCCGATTCAAATTCAAATCGAATCTCGAAGCTTCACAGGGCTTTACTTTATTTATAATTGAAGTTTACAAAATGTTTATTGCCTTTTGACCACCAACTTACAGTTCCAATAACAAGAAAGTGAGTGAAATGGTGTTTCTTTTTTCTTGTTTGGGTTATATTTATATAGAAATTCAGTTTTATTGAACTTTCTACATATTCATCGAGCTAGTAACAATAATAAGATAACTTATCAATATTTTTCCTATAAGATGCTTTTTAGTTGAAGGATTTATTATTAATAGTTACTGAGATATAACAATTTATGCAAAAATAAAAATTTAGGATTTGAACATCCCAAATAAATACGTTAGTAAAATCATGAATCCACATAAGAGTTAAAGTAAGAAATAGGATCCATCTGTTGAAAAAAACTTGCTGAGGGTTTGAATAAGACCCGCGTTATATCTGATACTGTGCGATAACGAGTTGCGTTATAACTGGGGTGAACTTTGTCATCATCATAGGTAGTCTGTCCGTAGACAGGTCCGTGATTACTCTTGGTTAAACCTGGTTCTCCATATACTCCTATTTTCCGCTGTCCTCTTTATATCTTGATAACTCTCTTTCCCTTTCAAATCGTCTATCAGCTGAAACCTTGTCCTACCTCTTTCCCTTTTCCCATCTAGTTTTCCTTCTAACACGTCTTTAATCATACTCTCTCTCCTCAGGTAATGTCCAACCCAGTTAGCCTTCCTCTTTCTGATAGTATGTATAATCATTCGCTTCTCTCCTATTCTTCGTAGAACTTCATCGTTTTTCATCCTATCTGTCCATTTTATCTTCAGCATTCTCCTCCAAGTCCACATTTCAAAGCTTCCAAGTATTTGATGTCATTTTTCCTTAGCATCCATGTTTCTGCCCCATACAATGCTATACTCCATACGTAGCATTTTATCAACTTCTTGCGGATATCTTCCCTTATATTCCCTGTAAGTAGTTGTTTCTTTCTCCTGAAAGCCGCTTTTGCTTTTCCTATTCTAGTTTTGTTCTCATCCGTACATTTTGCCTCTCGTGTTATGATACTTCCAAGGTATTTATATTCTGAAACTTGTTCTAATGGCTTTCCCCCAATAGTTATGTTCAGATTCTCTTCTTTACCCGATATTCGAATGACCTTGGATTTTTCTGTATTTATTTCCATACCGTATTTTCTACCTGTTATCACTAGTCTATTTATCATTTTTTGTAGCTCCTCTTCCTTTCTTGCTAGAAGTACTTGATCATCTGCGTATTTTACTGTTCTTATAATCCTTCCTCCAATTTTGAAATCCCCTGTGCCTTCTAAAGCTTCTTGCATTAGACTTTCTCCATATATATTGAATAGGGTTGGCGATAGGCAGCAGCCTTGTCTTACTCCTCTACCGATATTTATTCCGCAGGTGTCCACATTCTCAAACCTGACCTTTACAACTTGATTCTCATATAGATTCCTAATCAGTCTCCTGTCTTTCCAGTCTACACCTATATCCTTTAATATCTTCATCAACTTTACCCAATTTACTCTATCAAAGGCCTTCTGCCAGTCTACGAAACATGTGCAGATATCTTGACTGTATTCTATTGCCCTTTCTGATATGCTTCTAACTACTCCTATAGCATCCCTAGTTCCTCGTCTTTTTCTGAAACCGAATTGATCTTCCCCTATTATTTCTTCTGCCTTTTTCTCCAGCCTTTTATTAAGAATCCTCGTGATGATCTTCGATGTGTGTGACAGAAGGCTTATCGTTCTGTAATCTTTACACTGCATTGCCTTTGGCTTCTTCTTTAGAGGGATCATTGTTACTTCTAGGAAATCGTGAGGCCACTCTCCCGTGTCGTAAATCTTATTAATTAATTTCGTGATCGCTTTTAGTCCTTCTGATCCTATGACTTTAAGTATCTCAGCCGGTATGCCATCGCTGCCCGTGGCTTTCCCCTTCTTTAGTTCCACTATCGCCTTTTCTACTTCACTCTCCATAATACTTGGTCCTAAGTTGTCTTCTTCAATGTTTTCCCCATTTTCCAGTTCTATTTTTGCTGCTCCTGCCTGTTTGCTGTATAATTCCTTAATGTATTCTTCCCATACCTGTGCTACATCCTTTGTTTCTGAGACTATCTTCCCATCCGTATTCATAATTCCTTTACCACAAATTCCATTAGACTTCTTATCTTCTAATTCCAGTGCCCTAGCGTACATCATATCGTACCGTCCTAACTTCTCCATTTGTTCTATTTCATCACATTTTCCTTTTATCCAATTTTCTCTAGCTTTATCTGTTACCCTTCTCAACTCATTGTTTATACGCCTATAGTTGGCTCTACCTTCTTCACTGTTAACGTTTTTCCATTTTCATCTCTCATTCATTTTCTCTTTGTATATATATATATATATATATATATATATATATATATATATATATATATATATATATATATATAGCTTATAGACAGCCTTTAACGGCCTTTTACAATGAGCGCAATAACGTTAACAAAGACGAACACGTACAACCATGCCCTCGGCAGGATTCGAACCCGCGACCCTAGCATTGAGAGCCAGACATGCTAAACACCCCTCTAGCAAGGGCGGCAACATATATGTGTATGTATATATATATATATATATATATATATATATATATATATATATATATATATATATATATTAACTTAAGGAAATGAAAAGGTAGTGATGAGGGTGGCAACAAGGTGTTGAAGGAAGCCCAGCGGACACTTACCAAGTCGAGGACCAAGTTGGCAGGCTGCTGGGGGCGTCGAAGAGACACGTTAAACTTACGAACACAAAAAACAAAAAAACATGCAAGCTTACTGGGCCTATGCTCTTCTTCAGCGATAGAGTAACTGAGAGTGACACACTGGGCGGGGAATGACAGGGTGATGTGGGGAGGTTGATGATCGGAGGAGGCGGGGAGTAGGAAGGGTGGATAGCCAATAAGGAGGGAGTGTGGTGAGGTAAAGTGTGGATAGCTACAAAGTAACAGAGGAGACATTGTAAGGGGGCTAATAGGGTTAGCAGAGGTTGAGGCCAGGCGGGGAGAAAGAGTCAAGATGATGTATATGTGCTAGTTCCCAGTGTCGGAGAAGGGGGGCAGGAGTGTCATTGGGTAAGGCGCGAATAACCCTTACATTGTAGCAACTATTGAAGGGGACATTGTGGGCATTGGCATGTAATGCCACTGGGAGGGGGCGTCTGAGTGAGACGCTATTCCGGTGACCGTTCATGCGGATATTTAACGGATTGCTGGTGAGGCCTATGTAAAACGCGGGACAAAGAGTGCAGGTAAGGAGGTAAATGATGTTACGGGTGGTGCAGTTGCTTTAGAGGTGATGGGGTAGGTGATATTGCTGGAGGGACTCGAGAAAGAAGATTTTTAATATATATACCTATATATATATATATATATATATATATATATATATATATATATATATATATATATATATATATATATATATATATATATATAAAAATTGTTACTTAACATGTTCAGCATGGAGCCGATTTGCCCGATCCCTTTCTGGGAGTGGGCAGTCAGCGTACTTTCACCGCCCCTACGATTATAGATTAACCCTCAACACACAGTTTACAGAGAGACTTTCCGTGATGGAATCTACTGTAATTAAGTTAATAATTTCGAGATTTTTGCATAAATTTTGACAATTTTTGTTTAGAATAACAAGCAAAATAAATAAATATTAATAAAATGTTTTTCATGGACATTTTATTTTTATATGGGGAGTGGCTTATATTCTTGAGCATCATGTGAAATTCATTATATTAATTATAAAAATATAATTAGCGAAAATGCAAAATTTACATGTGGATTCATGGTAGATGGTTAAGTAAAAGTGTGGTGGTGTTTTATTTTTTCTTGATATGATTGCCAGAAAAAGATCTTTCTGAGGCTATTTTATTTATCATTTTAACTTTTTATTTCATATCAGGAAGAAGATCTGGACTGTCCACAGGGGGTAATTGACTTCTCCTTGTACTTGCGTTCAAGTCATCATTTGGTAGGTGGGGACAATGGGGATTGCAGTGGTAAAGGAGATAATGAAGATGGAAGTGGAGAAGAGGGAGAAAATCACATGACAACTGTACTTGACCAAAAAAATTACATTGAAGAACTCAACAGGCATCTAAAGTAAGACAGTTATGATCATTTCTGTTTCTATGAGTAATATGTTAAATCAGATATTTTCAAAACCTTCAGTGATGTAAATATATGTGAAGAAAGACTTGGTGCTTTCCCGGCGTATGTGATGGGTGAAGCTTTCTCGGGTGGCGAGCTGGGTCGTATCGATGTCGTCATCATCAGGGAACCTGAGTCCCATGAGAGGATTTCGGAGGGTTTATATACCTGCCAGTGTGTCAGGTGCCTGCACCTGATTGGTTGGAGTGGTTTGGCCAATGGGTGTCACGCTCTTGGCCAGTTATGAAATGACTGGCTTCCAAGCATCGCTCAGGATGAAGCCCATGTCTCTGTTGACGGTGCTGCTGTCTAATCGAACCTCGATAGCCTCCTTGACTATGCGATCCCAAAACCTGTGGGTTCTCAAAATTAATTTAGTGTCTGGGAAATTGATGCAGTGTCCCTGGGTGAGGCTGTGCTCGGTCACGGTGGATTTGTCCGGATGGAGAAGTCTTATGCAACGGGCATGTTCTTTAATCCGGGTCTCTATGGTGCACCCCGTCTGCCCGATGTATGTCTTGCCACATTCACAGGGTATCCTGTAAACTCCCGGAGTTTTCAGGCCTAGGCCATCCTTGATGGGAAGTAGAAAATTCCTGAGTTTTCTAGGTGGCTTATGAATGGTTTTAATGTCGTACTTGGACAGAATCCGTGAAATTCTGCTGGAAATCGTGGATGTGTAAGGCAGGCAAGCCGTGGCTACTGGTTTTCTCATGTCTGGATCCTTCCTGTTGGATTTTTGGCCGGACATCATCCTGAGCGACGCTTGGAAGCCGGTCATTTCATCCCTGGCCAAGAGCATGACGCCCATTGGCCGAACCATTCCAACCAATCAGGTGCAGGCACCTGACACACCGGCAGGTATATAAACCCTCAGAAATCCTCTCACGGCACTCAGGTTTCCTGATGATGACGACAGAGATAGTCGTCGAAACGTCGGCAGAGAGCGTCGATACAACCCGGCTCGCCACCCGAGAAAGCTTCACCCATGTAAATATATGGTATCAACCTTAAATAAATTTTCCTTGGCACACCATTGTAAAAGCCTTAGGACCGACCCTGAGGAGCCTAATTTGTAATTTTAGTTTTCATTTTTAAAATCACGTTAAAATAACAAAAAATATGGGTTTCAGTCAATATTATTAATCTATCTATAACAATAAAAGAAGCTGTTTGTGTGTATCTGTGGCAGTCCTAACTCTTTAGAAAATAAGCAGTGCAGTGCCAAAAATAATTCAAATCAGCCCAAATTTCAGATTTTTAAAGATATCTCAGCAACCAATTGACTGATTTTGATTAATCTTCCACCAATATTAATGTTTTAATGAGACATTTTCGAGCAAAAAATGGATCAAATTGGTCCACGGGGTCGAAGGGTTGTAATGTAAGGGCCAGTCCAAATTTCAGTTTTTCTAATATATCTCAGCAACAAATTGACTGATTTTGATGAAATCTTCACTAATATCAGCGTTTTGGTGAGATACATTTCCAAGTCATAAATAAAAGACGTGAATGAGTTTTACTTTTTCTCAACTGTTGAATGATAATTAGAAGTTTATCCTTTTTTCATAATTTTATTTATAAGTTCCTAACATTCTGAAAAAAATGTTGTTCCTTTAGTTGTTTTTTGTTTCAAGTCTTGTACTCATTTAATTTTCAAATGGAAATGATTAATGTGCTACAATCATTCCCATGTTAATCAAATGGAAAAAATAAACCCTCCTCGAGTAGAACCCATTACTTTAAAGTAGACGGTGAGGAGCTTAAAATTTAATAGTGGCATTCCCAAGTAATTCCTGAAAGTTTGATCAAATATATGAAAAATTTTTTATGTTGGTTGTGCTTCGTTTAGCGGCCAGTTTAGTGCAATTTCAATACACCTTTATGAACTTCGCGAACACCGTATTGACCCAAATATAGTGCGATGTTTTTTTCCTCAATATGTACCTTTAAAAGTCACATTCGCACTATATTCGAATACTTGTAGCTTTAAAAAAAATAACTGTGTATTGGTGCATTTCATGACGCGTGTTTCAGCGCATATTTTTATAATTGCTACATTGTAAGTGAATTGGACGTTTATGTTACGATGCTACATTGTATAAATATACTCGGTAAGGGTCTGAGGAGACTTGAAAATAGATCAAGGTCAAATTGCAGCAACCACAGCACCGGCACAGCTTCACGCAGGGTCGCGACACAACGTTAGAAAACGAGGACCGTCTAAACGTGGCGTCACATTACCCCCCTTTAATACACAATTCATGAGTTTACAGATAATTTAAATGTGTAAAATAGAGAAAATTAAATGTGTTTTCGTCTTTTTCTAAAATTCCTTTCAAAATACTTGGGGTCGCATTATATTCGGGCTAATACGGTAATTGGTTTCGGAAAACTGATGTGAAATACAAATTCGCGAAGTGCAAGTCCTATTATCCCATAAGATGCAATGTAAAAATGGGAGTACAGTTCTGAATCAACCTAAAAAATTCACTTTTTATCATACATAATGCAGTTTAACAGGAAATAAAAGAAATCGTAACAGCAAATAAAAACCTATCATCATAAAGTGAAAAAAGGTCTTTTAATTGCTTTCAAAACGCGTAATAGCAAATGAAAATGCAGCATTACAAAGGGATTACACTTATTTCGGCTATGGTGCACATTTTTGCACGCGATTTTTTATCTTCTTTTGTTCATTCCAAGGAAATGCTTGAATTTAAATTGATGAACTGCTGAAATAGAATGTTGCCTATGTGGCGCATGGATGTTTTCTTGATTTCTGCAAAAATATTTCCAAGCCGCAAAAGAAAAACACTAGCATCATTAAGTGGTTACATTCCTTTTAATAATTACATTTGAAACGAGTAACAGAAAATCAAAACCTAGCACAAGAAAGTGATAACATTTCTTTTAATTGTTCTAAATAAGTCACAAAAATAAAAATGAAGCATTAAAGTGATAACATTTCTTTTAGTAATCGTGTTCATAATCATCATCGTCATGCTGCTGTCCGAAGATAGGTTTTAGCTGAATCGCTGCCTCCATCGCTCTCTCCCCCTAGAAGCCTCTTTTATACCTCTATAAGTACTATATTCCTGCTTTATATTATCTAATATTTCTATTCTATTTCTCCCTCTTCCTCTTCTTCCACTAATTTTTCCTTCTAAGATCGTCCTTTGTAAACACTGTCTTCTCAATATGTGCCCTATCCAATTTGCTTGTCTTTTCCTGATTGTTTTTATTAGCATCCTTTCTTCTCCCACCATTTCTAATACTTCTTCGTTTCTCTTCCTCTCTGTCCATTTCACTTTCATCAACCTCCTCCATACCTGCATCTCAAAACTCTCTAAATATTTTTCCTCCTTTCTCCTTACCGTCCACGTCTCTGCACCATAAAGAGCTATGCTCCATATGTAGCATTTTGCTAATTCTTCCGTATCTAAATTTATTTTCTTGCTTGTAAGAAGCTCCTTCTTCTCGTTAAATGCTGCTTTTGCCATTGCAATACTACTTCTGATGTCCTGTGTACTACTTCCATCCTGCGCTAAAATACTGCCAATATATTTGAAACTACTTACTTGTTCCAGTTTTTGGCCATTTACCATTATATTTAATTCTTTATGTTCCTTTGAAACCACCATTACATTAAAAATTCGTAATAAAAAATTAAACCCTAACAAAACAAAATAATATTTCCTTAAATTACGTTCAAAATATGTACAAAGATAATAGCAAATGAAAACTTTACATTCCAATTATGATGGCATTTCTTTAAATTTTAAACTAAATTTTCATCGTCGAAAATAGTGGCATTGGCAGTGAAGTTCAAACTGAGCTACAAAATAATTAAGTTGAAAGTTATCACGTTTGTTTACTTCGAAAACTGCTAATAATGATCAGTATAAATATAATAATAATAAGACCTTTTCTAGGGCACCAAAGTTTAAACTGAACTTCTAAACAAAATATTAGAGGGAGCTCACGCTTGTTGTCATTGCAGACGCATAACGCAAAATGCAAATAATCGGCGCAAAACAAAAGTAATGGTCATAAACAATTTTGTCGCAAAGTGCAAATTCGTGAACCCCTAGCACGGGAAGTGCAAAAAGGTAGTGTATAGCAGAATTGGCTACTCAATTTTTATTTAGGAAATAAAGTCCCTAAAAGACTACAGTTTGTTTATACAGTCCCAAATTTCTTCTTAATTATCGTCACTTCTTTATTCAAATGATAATCAGTTGTTTTACATGCTAATTAAATACAAATTTGCTGTTATTTAAACATTTATTAATTTTATTTCTATTTCACTTGTTCTTTTTACTATCTTTTTAAATTTGTTTGCCGTTATTCTAAAGTCTTTTGCAGTGATGCGAGCATTGGACATTTTATACTTATTAATGTAACTGTTGGAATGGGTAGAGATTGATTCGCTTTTTGTGGGTTTTTCCATTGAGTTGGGTTAGACTAGGTTTATGACTGAATTTCAACGTACTTAATCAGTATTCATTTGTTATTTGCTGTTGGTACCTATGCTATATTTATGTAATAATAGATCTGTTCTGTTTTTGTTAGTGCTTTAAAAAAATCTGTAATGTTTTCACTTCATCCGTCTGTGCGCAAAATTTTGAAATAACGAGAAGAGCTGGGAAGCTAAGATTATCAAGATAGTTTTGGATAGTGACAAACATGAACTGTATTGATTTTGTAGTCCATTTGTCTGTCTGTTTGCCTTTTTACAGGATTTCATGAAATCCCTTGTGAACTATCTATACGGGGTTGTTACTATGGTCAAATTTTGATTTGTTTACATTACTACAAAAATAAAAGCAGAAGTGGATGTTTACTCTAGTCATATTTTGGTTTTTGGCAAATAACTCTTTTAAATCTTCATAAATGTAAATGTTGTTTATTATAAACTTCATAGATACTATTATTCTCTGTAATGTTTGTTTGAAACATTTTTTTTGTATAACGCATTGTTAAAGAGATATTCCATTTATTTAAAATATTTCCTTTAATATTTGAGGAATGTAAAGAAGTACTCAAATAAAAGTTGTAGGAAATTTAATTTTATACAATCTATGTTCGAAACATTTTCCCATATATTGCATTGTTTAAGAGATATTTTTAAAACTAATTTTTTAGCTGCCACCACCACCACACCACCTACCGGCGACTATTGTAAACAATTTATGTGTAGTTAGGTTTTACAAGGAGAGGCTACGACCTTCGGGTCACGGATTTTGATGAAACGTGACCAGGTGATTCTACATCGAAAATAAGGAGACCCCTGTCTCGGGGTTTTTGTGAATGGGCCCTTGAGTTCAAGAAATCAGCTTCAGAAATATCCAAAAACATTGTATGCAACTTAATTGGCTTCATTGTCGAATTGTTGATAAGAAAGGGAATGGATCAGGAGATAGCGTGCCTAGCTACTACGGCGTGGGCATGAGTTCGATCCCAAATATTTTTGTTTTTTTTTAATTATCCAAGTGTTATTTGTAAAGGAACATTCTCCGGTAAAACTTCGCTGTATAATTTTTATTTGGAGGTAATGAATGCAGAAACATATAATAATGGGCAATTTAAATTCTTTATTAATTATTCCATAGTTAACTTTCGTGTTCTTTTCACGTTAACGTATGCAAAATATTCAAGGAAATTCACAATATTCATTACTTTCTCTTCCGATCACTGTCTGCCAAGGCAAGGCTAATATTATCAACAATATGTAGTTAATATAACAATAATATATAATTATAGATGACCATTCTTGCACGACGGCATTTGTCATGCTGCGAACCATTGTTTCATTAACTGCAATATTTAAAATACTCATTATTATATGTTACTGCATTCATTACCTCCAAATAAAAATTACAGTGCAGCGTATTTTTTACCAAAGAATATTACTTTTCAAATAACGCTTGGATAATTTGAAAAAAAACCAAAAACATGAGATCGACCCACGCCCCCGCCATAGGAGCTAGGCACCCTATCCCATCAGCAATTTCCTTTATTCTTAACAGTTCGATAATGAAGCCTATTAAGTTGCAAACAATGTTTTTGGGAATTATTGAACTCAAGGACCCATTCACAAAGACCCAAAGACATGGGTCTCCTTATTTTTGATGTAGAATTATCTGGTCGCGTTTCATCAGAATTCACGACTCGAAGGTCGTAGTCTCTCCTTGTTAGTAATGCTCTTTTTATTTTCTTAATTGTTGAGTTTCGGTGGTATTCCAATATCAGAAGGCTATGGTTTGAGTTTATTTCTGTTCTTTGTAGTCTAAATTTTTCTCGCAGTGCCTTAAAATGTTTATTATCATGTAACCTATTTGGAATTTTTAGAAATATTACAGGTATGGAGAAAGTCAAGTGGTGGCCACATCAGATTTTTTAAACATGCATTTACGTTAAATATTCCAAAATTTTATGTGAACATTCTAAAAAGTGCTTTTGGAATCTGCTTTTGCAGTTCTTTTTTAGCTTGTTTACATTTGCGCTGGCCAATCACCATCCATGTTCTTCAGTTTCAACGTCATTACTTTGACCATGATGCATCATAATTATTTTTCTTCATTTCTAATGTCAAATATATATTTAAAGGTAAATACAGGAAAAGTTATTTAAATTAATCATTAATAATACACTAGAAGATCATTTATCTGGAACAGTCGGGACCTGAACCATTTTGTGTAATAGATATTTTCAGATATTGAAAGTCTCAAGCTGTTCCTGTCTTCCAATAGCCACCTTATAACAGGGATCTACTGTATTTATGAAAAAATTCTTAAATTGGACATTGTTTACTAACAATCTTTTATGCCAACATATCTCATTCTTTTATTGATGTATGTGCTTAACTTTAAATCTGTGTTTGCCACTTTTCAAGTTTTTGTAATGGCCACAATATTGGAACTAGGATAGCACGTTTCAGAAATGTTGAGAAGCATTGTATAACTTCTTATACACACAAGTACTAGAGGAAATTAAATAGTATAACACTGCAAATTTGGAATTGTATCCCAAATCAAATCATGCAGTGGATAATAGACATTATCATCCTAAAAGCTGTGGAAAGCCACGGTAGAATACATTACACCATGATTACACTCAATGAAAATCTCTATTATCATTTATTATTCCATGAGAGATAAAGGATAAGCAGTACCTCTCAGTTTTAGAGATAATTAATAAAAGAACTGTTACCAAAAAATGGACCAAGTAATATCAAAGGTTGTTTATTGAAAGATAGAAGATTGATCTTGTCAATCATTTGATAAATGCATTAGTTAAAAGTATTGCCATTAAATGCCTAAATGGGATGTTAGATAATATGAGACAGTGTGGATATGATTTTAGGTATATTTTAGTCTGTAGAAAAAGACTAAGAAATATGAAAAGCGCTGATATGTATCATGTTATGGTCTTTTTCTTAAAAATAGCTTAGCAAGTTATGAAGTATTACCTATAGTTTTAAGCTTATTTAGTCTACTAAATATATTTCTTGAGATAATTCAAGTTTTTGTATTGATTGTGCACAGTTTTCTCTGTATTAGTCTGGTTAATCAGGAGCATATTTGTTGTTATAGTCAAACTATGTCTTATTATCCTCGTTAAATTTATTTTTTTTTTCAGTGCAACAGTAACAAATCTTCAGTCAAAAGTGGAATCTCTTACAGCTACCAATGCTCTAATGAAAGAAGATTTGGCAATTGCAAAGAATACCATACTATCCCTTCACGAAGAGAACTGCAATTTGAGGAAGGAATTAGGCCATGATGTGCATTCTGAAAGGATTGATGAGGTAAAACTCCCTAATAATCATATATGATTCAATCTTAATTGTCAGAAATTATTTGAGATGTTTAAATGTAACATGCAGGTTAGGCTGTCATGACTGCCTTTATTTGAATAGTCACAGCATTTTGAGTTGGTATTTTAACAGTGTTTTCTTTTAAGTTTAAGTTTTTTATGTACCTTTCCTCTACAGCAGCATTTCCCAAACTTTTCTTACTTGTGAACCCCTGTTATACTTTTCGAAATTTTTGTTGAACCCCCCATGGTAAGGATTAGATACAAAACAATTATGGAACAAAAATTTAGATTTTATTATAATAAACTGATGAAATATAAAAAAGCAATATATATTGTACTATTTAAATTTAAAGATCAAGTATTCAAATTTGAAATGACAGCAATATCATCCAAAATAACTATATTAATGAGAGGGGTGATGTGGTTTCAATGATGAAAGAGCAAAAAATATTTGATTCAATTGTACACAGTTGAAGCCTTAGTCTGGTTCGACATTTAATTTTTATATATTGAGTTTTTATATTTAACAGTAGAAAAAGCATGTTTGCATAAGTTAACCTTTTCGCTGCTATGGACTTGAAGCTTCTGCGTCAGCCTTGTGCGCCGAGTTCAGTGACCTTGAAGCACCCCTGTGCTGAATACTTTCCCTAGGAGCTCTGCGTCTTCGTTCATTCGTTCGTCTTTTAGTCTCTTTATATTTTAATAGTTATTTTGCCAATCATTTACATTCATATTGATTATTAACCATCTCGAAAAGAGTTTTCATCTTTTTTATTGATTCTTTTTATTAATAGCAAAAGAAAACGAAAGAATCTAAACACGACTAAAAAAACTTGGTTTGAGAACGGGATATATTACGTATGAAAGTTGACACAACTGAAGATATTTCTGGCTTTTCTCCATCTGTTTTAGGCCTTTTAGGGCATAGGGGGTGAGAAAAGTGATGGCCAAGGGACGAAAAAGGTTTTATGCGGGTGCAAAAAGCCCGGGGAAACGAAGTAGAAGCAGCCTTTTCCATCGTCCAAGGTTAGACTAAAAACAGCTTGAAAATATATGTCTACGCCATCTACAGAGTGCCTAAAACATCTGTTAGTACCACAAAAATCCACGGCATTTCGCTAGCATCGATATGACTGAATGCGTTTTGAGCAGTGAACAAGAAAGCTTGAAACGCATATATGCGTCGTTAGCAGTCAGGGCACCGCTCTGCCAGCCCGCATATATGCGTTGATAGCAGTAGCGGCTGTGCGCTACCTCGATGCATATATGCATTGATAGCAGCGAAAGGGTTAATGGAAGGAAAGAGCATTAGGTATTTCACTGATTTTCTTTAAAGTTCAGAATACAGGTAGTCCCTACTTAACAGAAGAGATACATTCCTAAAAAGTGTTGTGTTAAGCGAATTCGTGCTAAGTGAATGCATAAATACCATAAGATACCAAATAAAATGCGAGAGATATGTGTTTGAGCGAGAGGGAGATCGTTGTATCACAGTCGATATATACATTTTTATTTATACATAAATATACTTAGAATATTCACTAATTTATAATTTGCATCTGCAAATTCGAAACAAAACTTCTTGTAATACTTTCCGTGACTTTAACTGCAAAAGTGAGAAAAAATGAAGTAGAATTTGCGAAAGTTGATTTTTCCTCCAAGTGGCGGCAGCAGTGTCTTGTCACTACCTTACTATGTTAGGGTAATAAAACAAGTCAAGGATCACTTCCTCAGGTTGTGGTCTATTTGATATTTGTTGTGATCATGGTATTTCTAATGTTTTGATACTGCTTTTGGTTTTACATCTACAACTACGAGCGTGCTTTTTTCACAAAAGGCATTACAATCAGAATTTGTCTTCCAAAGCTTATTATGCATGTTTTAGTCTAGTGTTCCCTCATTTGTTTACAGTTTCTCTTTTTTCGACATTGTCTTTCACTCTTTTGTGGTAATTATCACAAAAATGGCTATGCGAAGTTTTACTTCGACTTTAGACTGCAAATTATATATTATTTAGTATTTTATGAATAAATATATATTGATATACATGTTGCCTTAATGGCAATTTTTTTTATTTTTCTTTTACGTAATGGATTATGTTGCAACTCATGTAAAATTGGGAATTCTTCGTGTAAAGTGAACTGGTTGCCCAAATGATGAATTGTGCTAAAGCAAATTTCGTGTTAAGTGGGTACTACCTGTATTCAGATCTAATGCATAACCAGAAGCCTGTAATGCTAATTTCATTATACAGTGTTTTTAACAAAGTGTCACATGACCACTCTATTAGGCTGTCTTCTTTCAGTGACAAATTTGTTTGCTTTATTTGAACAAATGGATTTTGAATCTAGTTATAGGAAAGTATTCTCATAGTTGAGTTCCGAGGCACTTAAGATGTTCTTTAATGGCATCAATAACCTCTTTTGAAAGTTTGTTGTCAGATGTCAAATGAAATCATTTAAAAGAGGAAATGAAGAGGAAATTGTACACATGCTGATCAAGACACAAAAACCATAAGTCTAATTTTCTTAAAAAATCTTCCACTTTATTGTCAACATTAAATGTAGTTAAACTGAGGTTCATTTAAATGGCTAAAAATATTGGCCAAATAAGCCAGCATGGCCAATCACAAATTTTTTTAATTTATGGCTGAGTAGAAAAGTACCATATTAGTCCGAATATAGTCCCTCCCTGAATATATTCTGCCCCCCCCCCCCCTATTTCTGAGCCTCAGTTTTGGAAAAAAAGTTTGAACTGCATTACAGAGCGCACTTTTAATATTCTAAAGAATGAGTTTTGTTATGTATGAGCAATTTAGTTACAGCTATCAATTTACAATGAAACGGTTACATCACATTTTGCGTGTTATAATTGCAGGCATAATTTAAATGTGTATCAAGTGTTACTGGACTAAATTCGAAAACTTTGCATTTATGAATGTTATTTAAATTCCATTTGTATCCTTAAGATGCCACTGACAATGGCTACTTGAATCGTGACTGTATAAAAAAGTACTGTATTTCTTGGCATATAAGGTGCACTTTTTTCCAAAATATGACCCCCAAAATCAGCTTGCATCTTATACGACGAAGGTAAGATTATTTATGTTCTTAATACTGACACTAACAAGAACACTCTCCTCCAAAATGGAATAATTGGCAGTCATTCGTAGCAAAAAGAATAAAATATACATTATTAATAATTAATACTGAAAAATTTGTTGATATATACAGTAATACCTTATGCAACGTGAATTCCGAGGATGCATTTTCATCATACGCTTTAATACATGTCCGCTCACAGTGATTACAATTTTGGCACATATGCGATGTTTTAGTTCCTAATGAGTCTGTTGAATAGTATGATTAATGGCACGGAACAGTAGAATTTGTGTATATGCCATAAATACTTTATACGTATCTAGGAAAATTAATGTTACATGTATTGAGATCGCAATGGCTACAAAAGTGAAAAGATATGCCTATGTGATTCAATATGCAAAAACGCATGGAAACCGAGTAGCAGCACGTCATTTCGTCCACCTTCCACTGAAAAAAATGATTCGCGAATGGAGAAAACGAGGAAAAACTAAAGCTGATGGGATAAGAGAAACATAGTCTCTGTAAGGTTGGTCTTAAATGGCCACAACTAAAGGAGGAAGTGATGGATAGTAGAACAGAGGAAGTTTGATATTGCTATATCGATCAAAATCGTCATTGGAAAAGCAATGACAAAGGGAGAGTTGTCTGAGTTCAGAGATGCCAAACACTAAAGAAATGAGATGATCCAAAGGGGCGGTCAATTGTCCCTTCACTTTCTGCTGCTGAAACTCATTATCCAAACTTCCAAGATGGGATAAAGGACCTTCCAAAACAAAAGAGGCATAACACCTCATGTGGTGTGCAGAATAGCAAATAAACTGAACATATTTAAGGCAATCAAGACACTTGAAAGAGAATATTTTTTAAATTTTGTCTTTCACAGGTTCAAAATATACTTACCGTAAATACCCGCATATAATGCACACTTTTTTTTCGAAATATTTGAGTTAAAAATTAGGGTGCATGTTATACGAGGGTACATAATCTTCCTATTTTCATTTGACCCCATATTTCCACAATTTCGGCACAGTAATTACTGCCCGGGTATCCTCATAATTTTATTGGTAATTTTTACGAAAAGTAAGATAGATAATTATCTATTATTAACTATTATAATAGTTAAAATTTATTAATTAATTCTACAAACATTCATTAATTAGATATGAAAAGAATGAATTCAGTATTTATTCATTTTAAAAGCCTAGAAATACTTCGTCACTGGACCATTCTTCTTCGATGTTGTTATCGGAATCGGCATCTTACGCATGATGTCACCCTACACCAGCGCCCGGCCTGGTGATACGTGATTTATTCTTGATTCTTAGAGTCTGTAGTTAATTATGGTTATTTGCTATCGTGTTTACGTGCTAAAAAAAATTGGTGCGCACTATACGCGGGTATATAGAAAAATAATAGATTACGAGGCTGAAAACCCCCCTGCGCGTTATATGAGGGTGCGCACTATATGCAGGTATTTACGGTAATAAGATCCAAGTTACAAGAAAAAATCCTTTCTGTCCACATCTGGCAGGTTCTGCCTTACAGAGAGACATTCATATGAAAAATGGTATCACTTGTATGATTATATTTTTGCCTTTGACAGGTTTCCGCCAAATAAAGATTCCGCTTTTTACTCTAACTTCTATTCCTTTATGATCTCGATTTATTAAGCATGATATCGATATCTATTTTGTAAAATGCAATCTATGTTCTTCATTTTTATTCAAATTTTATTGTTCAATTTAAAATATAATTGAATATAATTGCAATGCAGTGTACAATCTTCTATTCTGATTTACTTTATATGGTTAACTATATATATATTTTGTTATGGGTCGTGCCCCACATTGGGTGACAAAAGGTAGCTGATCAGGCTCCATGTTGGGTCCCAAATGTAACAAATCCAGGCCCCACATTGGGCGACAAAATGTAGCTGATCGGCCCCACGTTGGGCGCCAAAATGTAGCAGATCGTATTCGTCCACTAGATTAACCTTGGTTAAATTATACCAGATTTTTATTTATTATTAACAGCATGAATTTAATCAAACACTATTCCTGAATCATATACAATTTACAACTAATTACAAAATTTCACAACTCATATTCAACACTCAATTCAGGAATGAACCAAGTATTACACAATTACACTTTTTTACCATAAAATTGGCTGTGAAGTCTCACATGGTTCCATTCTTGTTGGTGTCGACTCCTTCTCCAGGCAGTGCTTCACTTCTTGGTGAAAGTTTCCTGAAACTGACTTCTCTGTACTTGATCACTCACTGATTCCCCCTTGGACTGCTTCTGAGTCTGCAGCTTGTTGCTGACTGCTCTTGACTTTTGACCTGGACTCTCTTCTGAGTCAGTGGCTTGTGACCGCTCGACCTGGGCTGCCTTCCTCCTCGGCCACTTTTTTCCACTTCACATTACACTCACCTCCTGTGACGTCCTCGTACGGGAGAAAAAACTAGAAACACTAAAATCGCACTCGCACATATCACTGAGAATTCAAAAACTAAAAAATGGTATTTGGGCACCAATCGCTATCATATATATATATAGTTCGGATGAGACGTGAAACACTTGGATATCCTGGCCACACAAATGATTTTTTCACGTACAAGTTGAATGCAGAGCATCACCACACCTGATTACTAGCTTTAGTGAGTTCCACCTCTTGAATTTGTCAGGATTATGTTGAATTTGTCATTTAGGTGAAGTTATGATTGATCAATCCTAGTAAATTTTGTTATATAAATGATAAATTGATAAAATTAATCAAATGCCCTTAAAAATTTAATATTATTATTCTCTACTCAATTTTTTCAGGAGACATGAAAAAGTCAGTCTCCAAGTAACTTTTTGACTAATTGATTTAGAGAGGTGCATCAAGCAAACAAAATGTGCAGAAATATTTCAATTTATTTTTCGAAAAGACTCCATTCCAATAAAATCTTTAGTTCTCATGATATGGATGTATAAACAGAAGCGCAGTATGGGCTCACTGAGAAACAGACTGGTGGTTGAGAATCGAGGGGATATTACACCCCGACATGCCTACACGAAGAGAAATGCCTTGTGTGTTGCAATTCTATTGCGACTGACCTTAAGACTCGGCACTTGTTTACTCGTACAGGAAATTCTCCTCTGTGTGGCCACGTAGTACTTCTTCCATTGGATTCATGCACTGTGTTTTTTCCCATCTGAGTGTGGACGGAAAAAATCGCTCATGTGCCCGTTGTGTAAGAGAGTCAGCAGTCATCAAAAATTGCAATTGTGAACTAGCCAAAGTGAGACATGGGGTTGGGTACTATAGGTGCCAGGGGTGGGGCCCCTCGTGTTTTAATAAAGGTATTTTTCAATTTAGCATTTTATGCCAGTGCAGCTTTAAAATATAGCATGGGATATGGAAAAGTACTCAAAGGTGTATGTCAACCAAAACGATGGAACACCTATGATCTGTCACTTTTTTATGTCCTTCATTTCCCTTGCCTCCCATCATTGGTCCAGGATCCACTTGGTTTTGCTACCTTTTGAAATATCACTTGAGAAATAAGCTTAATAGCCACTTCTCAAAATAGCTCTATCATGCGATTTTTACTGAAATATGTAAAATCAGCTTTTATTGTTACTTGACGTAATTGTCATCATGTTGTTGAGGTTAAAATAAAATGTAAGGTATGGTTTTATAACTTAATGTTTTCTGGGTTTACAATTTTTTCTCTAGATTAATTTGAAAATGTGGTACTTGCAAGAAATTTTACTATAAATGGCTCATAATTTTTGTTTGATTATACTCATTCAAGATGAATAATTCTTAGCATGCCATTCTTATTTCTGTTGAATGTGGTGCTGTCAGGTGTTGCTGTATTTTGATATAAAAGTTATCCATTTGTTATAGGGAGGAGGAGAGTCTTCAACTAAGAAAAGGGAAAATAGTGAATTTGACAGCCTAAAGCACCAAATGGAGCAAGAGAAGAAGCAACGCATTGAGCTACAAAAGGAGTTAGATCTACAGGTAGATATAATAACATTTACACTATTACTCCGCCAGCCACCATTGGTGTTTGCAGTAGTGTATCTAGAAATTAGTAAAGGGGAGTATTAAAATTCATAAAGCAATTTCAAATAAGTTAGTCATCAAGGATGCCCATAGAGGCTGAAAATATTAAAAGTGAAAGATAAGATACATGAGGTGCACATTACAACAGTGAAGTGTAATTTCTTCTTCATTCACGGGTTTTAAGGAAATGGTTTTCGGAAGATACCTCTAGTCTGTTCAGAAAACACGCTTGCATTATTCAAGAGGTAAAAATGTAATTGCACATTAAAAATTCATCTGATCATATTCATCATCTTCTGGCTTCCACAAGTGACTTAAATTTAGATCATGCAATGATTTTACTTTAGGAATCTTGATTCTAAGAAATCACTCTTATCATAATTTCTATGATGTTCCAATGGGTTTTGCAATATTACAACAATCTAAGAAATTCATCTTTCTCTTTAGCTTTTACATGGCTTTGTAATACAGTGTTCTGTACTGGCGAGTTTTTGAATAATTTTACAATTTTACAAATGTTTTTAGGAGTATATATGCACTAAGAATGTTATATCCCTCCCTAATGCTCGAGGGGAAGAGCCAGCATTATGGGAGTTAGAGGATGGGTAAGAGATAGAGCTCGCAATTCAGGTGGTAAGGAAACAAATCTAATACATTGGACATACTTCAAATGCTTGAAGGCATATTATGTGGCTTGTAACTAAGTCAGTGTCATTGAATATCAGAGTTCCGGTTTTTGCATACAATAATAATAATAATAATAATCCATCTTTATTGAGGGCGATATTTAGACAATAATGTCCATTCTTACATATAACCCTTAT
This sequence comes from Tanypteryx hageni, assembly GCA_028673005.1. Lineage (NCBI taxonomy): Eukaryota > Metazoa > Arthropoda > Insecta > Odonata > Petaluridae > Tanypteryx > Tanypteryx hageni. The sequence goes on from CM054120.1 coordinate 94,215,312, forward strand.
ATTACAAGCACAAACATCCATGTCCTAGGCGGGATTCGAACCCACGACCTTAGTATCCGTTGGCAGAAACTCTAACCACCCGTCTACCAAGGCCGATGTCAGAGTCCCAGTTGCTAAATTTAATATTTTGTGTTTCCCATGGGAAATATTTCTCTAGATTCTCAAGAAACAAGATTCTTGAAATTTAAAAAATTTAATTTCTCAAGAAACGAGAGTCTGAAATAACAAAAACTTCTTGAGAATTCTCGAGACGGGATTTATCGAGCACAATCTCTAAAAAAGATGTTATATATTGTATTTTATGGAGCTTTATGGCACCACGTATGATATGGATGGAATCAGAACATATATAAATCAATAAAACCATACATTTATTTATTTATTCATTAATATTTCACATACAGCACACAAAGGGCCAATTTACAGTGAAATCTATAACACAATAAACACAAACATCCATGTCCTAGGTGGGATTCGAACCCGTGACCTTAGTATTTTAATATTCGTTGGCAGATACTCTAACCACCTGTCTACCAAATGGAAATGGCATAAAATAAACAAATAGTATGATATAACTGCATTTTAAGGTGCCCAAAATTGGAAAAGGCTACATTTCACAATAGTATATCTAGTTATCAGAAAAGGAAATATGTAATACCAATCTGGTGAAATATAGTCATACAAACAATAGAAAACAATGAGTATTTACTAGAAAGTTAAAAGAGACCCACGGACACTTCTGTGAACGGAAATTCATGAGTTGACATTGCTAGAAAAGAAATGCAACAGATAAATTATTTCTTGCAGCGGTTATTGTATAATTAATGAAAATCCACCATAATAGAGGTAAATAAAAGATTTATTTCATTGATTTTATTGAACTGAGAGTTTCATTAGGCCCAAAGAAGGATAACCAACTCGCCAAGCCACAGCTGATACAAACTAAAATAAAATTGGGAGACATTAAAATTCAAGTTATCCCAATAGTACAGAATAATTTCAAGTTTATAAATAGGGCAATCAACAGATCTTCCTTTTTATAAAACTCACAAAGCTTGTAAGGTTTCTATTAAGTGGGAATGAGAGGATTTTAATGACTGCTGGAGAACTTAGAGAAGGTGGTCAAAATCACCATTCTTTGGACCCATTGCTACAAAATGTGGATGTCTGCCAGAGAAGGACCCACTTTGTCGGTGCGGAGTTATGAATGCAGTGGTATTCTGTGGTAAATTATGAGTAAAATAAAAGAAAAATCACACTCCTATGTTGAAAAATAAATTTTTTATTGAATATTATAGATGATATTTAAAAACAGTGTTTTGAGAAAATTGTAGCCAAAATCATGACATTAAAAATAAGTTCTACTCATACTTCATTTATGGATATATTTCTCGATACAGTTATTCTTATTAAACCACAGAATCCTTCCATGCACTTTTCTAGACCAATATTTTCCACCCTTTTTCACATATGCTGATATCTCCGAAACTAGAATTGAAAAAGTGGGCCCTTCTCTCGCAGATGTCCACAAATATCAAAATGCAAATAATGCAAAGTTAATAAAAGTATGTCGATCCAAAACACTTCTCCCATTTGAATAAGGTGATCCGTTACACCTAGAGAAGGGCTGCACAGCATATGCATATGAGAGTCACATAGACAGTATTTTTTTGTCCATTTCAGTGCCAAGTCAGGATGTTATGAACTTGAATCAACATTGACGTTAAATCAAATATGGATAGTAATTTTTGAACAATGTTAACATGAATCAACGTTAATCAATGCGCTGTTAACTGAGGACACTATTCGGTTTCTATCATATCGCTATATATTTCATTATATGAATTGTGATTTATAAATCAGTGTGAGCAGCAAACAGTTATGTTTACAAAGGTAAAATTATAATAAAAACGTTTTTTGGGCAGTGCAAATGCAATGCAAAACTTTTATGGTCTAGTTAGAAAATTCAAAGTGCAAAAAAGGCTGTCTTGAAGAGTGAAGTGTTGGAGTAGTTTTTTCAATGTATGTCAAATGATGTTTCATTTTTTGAACCAATGGTGAAAGAATAAGCCAAGAATATTGCACTTAAGTTAGAAAAATTTTGGTGAGTGGTTGCAAAGGAAAGATTGTAGTAATGTCAGTATTGTATAACTATGTGTAAGTTGTGAAAATTTAATTTCAGATTTATATGAGCATGCATAAGAAGTCATCTCAACACCTTTGTCTCTTGTCAAATTGAAGTTATATTTTTAAAATCATCTTGAATGGCCACTTCAAGACATATAAGGTTTTAAGTACACCCACTCCCTGCTTAACGCTGTCCCGATTGACGCTGTTCGGCATTAACGCTGAAAATAATTTAATACCTTTTTCCGAATTGCGCTCACACATTCTACATTAACACTTCCAAATTTCTGGTGTAATTTACGAAGTCCACTGTGCAGCACCTCTGCGCATTTACAACACAAGACGTCAGTACATATTTGCAGTTGCTTGATGGTTCTGTGTACACTTGTCGATGTTTTTGTAGGTCAAAATATAGAGTGAACTTTGTTTAAATTATATTTTTCCTTTAAATTAAAAGACCATGAGTGATAACTGGTGGTCCGAGGAGAAAAAGAGGAAAAACTTAACTCTCGAGGTTAAATTAGAGGTTTTACGGCGGCTAAAAGCTGGAGAGCGCCAACATTTGTTTGTTTTTTGTTTATTGCTCCCTTTTCGATTGTTCAGTTTTTTTTAATTTAATACCAAGATATTTGAATACTTCCTTTATTTGGTCTCATTCCATGTTCCTTTATTTATCAAGCACATGTGATAATTCTTTTATGAATTAATATTTGTTTATCAAAACGTAGTAAGGTTTTGATATACGATTTTTTTTGTCTTATTGGTTGCCTTCTCTTAATTGAACAGTATCTTCAGTCATGATGCTTATGTTATTATGTTCCAATTTTCTTTGTGTTAATAAAATTGTGGCTGTATAGTGTCTATTGCCTCACCCTGTATATATATAAGTAGACACAGGTATCTTCTCTTCTCTAATTCCTGTTCCTTAATGCTCCTGCACGATTTATTCAGCGTGAGATTAACATGTTCTGTAAAATGCGTTCTATTCTTCATTTATATTCAAGTTTTATTGTTCAATTTTAAATATAATTGCAATGCAAATGACTGTCTATTCTACGCTATGTAATATGGTTAACAAAGAATACTCTGGTGTATTATTTATATAATACTACCTATTTTAATTTCCATTAATAGAATCTCAGGAACGAATTAAATCTTATAACGTCATTTCTTATGGAAGTACGTGTTCCGAAGAGTGCTGCTTCAGTTAGCACTCGATTTTCCTGGCACCAATTAAGAGCGTTAATCGGGGAGTGGGTGTACTAGTGGTTTATTTTAACCGCCTCTTAGTTGGGTTAATTTATATATATTGAAATTCAAATAAAGATATGTCACATTTTGTTTTCTAACATGAACAGATAAGCTTAAAAGCTGAGATGGAGGTTGCCATGAAACTACTTGAGAAGGACATCCATGAAAAGCAGGATACTATAGTGTCTCTTCGAAGCCAACTGGATGACATCAAACTTATTAACCTTGAAATGTATAAGAAGCTGCAGGTGAGAATTTATTGAAAATTAGATACTTAATTTTTTTGTGTGATAACCCTTTTTCTGAGAATTTTGAGACATTAAAATGGCATTGCCATTTAAATTTAAATTTTGATTGATTACTTCATAGTCTCTGGAAATTTTTTATTCTAATTTAGTAGCTATCTAATTTTTTCTGTTGAGCGGTAAGAATTTAAATTATGTCATTACAAAGAATGTGCAATAGTGGTGTTACTTTTGATTTCACACAAAAATTATAATTTTGAAATGAAGTTTATTTATTCCTGAAACTTCATCATAAACACATTTCTGGTTATGAAAATTTTCTGTTCTGCTACTGATAAGTAGGTTTTGCGAAAACTGCTGAAAACCATAATGATTCAATTACTAATCAAGCTTTACACTTTAAAGACTGGAGAAGCCCAAGGCTGATCCAAAAAGTCAGGAGAAATTCTAAATGAATACCTCATAAAATTAGCACATTTGTATTTGTAATGAAATTTAGGAAAATGGTAATTACTTTGAATTAAAATTGGTAGCAAATTTATTCAGATATATATTCAGGGTCACTAAAATTGCTTAAAAAAACAAATATCTCATTGTCTAACTCTTCATCATAACCTGTCGTTCTCAACCTTTTTCAATGCAACGCCTCCCTTTGCCAAAAGGAATTTATAGATGCAACTGCACAGCAAAAAAACAATAAAAAGATCTGATAGGAGTGAGTTAGAAAAATAAAAGTTATCTTTACAAACAAATAACACTGACGACAAGTATTTTAAAAAAATTTTTAATACAGCAAAACTATTGTAATTTCAATGGGAACACGAAGGTTGATGTGATACAGCTATTCTGATGATGTCAGGTTATATGTTGGACAAATTTAATCTTAAATTTCCTCTCTCTTATTTTTAATCTGTTACTCTGCTTAGTTAGCAGCTGCTCTACAGAATGAAATATGTTGGAAATGCTAGGATCAATAATTTTACTTCCCGTAAATGAAGGAAAACTTGCACTTGTACTTGAACCCTGATAGTTGAGAGAAAAAGTAATGCTTCGTTACTCTTCAGCTTGGAAGGAATAACAAAACTACAAAATTTTGGTGCATTCAGTGGCTGCCATGAATGCCAAAGAGTATAAGGGAAGTAAGGGATGTTAAACTCATCAACATATTGTGCATAACCTTCTATTAAATGAACACAGGCCGAAAATTCAAATAACGTTTTTGTGGGAATCCTGTTGGGAATTTTGACCCCTTCATGTTACCATGTTATTTTTGGGGAATGTGGGAGTCACCAAGGTTGGTGGGAGTTAGCAGACAAACAAACATACGATTTTACTTTTATATGGATATATACCGTATTTTTGGGCTATAAGGTTTTTTAGAAGGTATTTCAGGAAAAAAGTATTTTGGTTCACCAAAGCATTTAGGAAGGGCCATGTAGAATATCATTTCTAGCCGTAATTAAATCCCTATCTGGCAGCATTTAAAGAAAATATTATGGTGCGATAACAGTTCAATATGTTTTAAAGAAACTTAATTTGTGAAAATAAATAGAGATAATCCAAAACAAATATTTGGTTCGAAACTTGTATAGGAGATGTGCTCTTTGTGCATTCCAGTACTATTAATTAGGCTGTCAGAGCACACCATACACATTGCACCTGTTGACATCCCTTACCAATAGTACTTCCTAAAACTTAAGACCAAGATGAGATTCTAATTCCTAATAAATGGAATTCATATGTAATAACGGTACATATGCTCAGCTAGTCCTTTTTTTTCTGCAACTCTTTTTGCCTTGTACATAACCATTTTGATCGATACAGCAATACCTAACTTCCTTTGTTTTACTATCCATTTCTTCACTTCCTCCTCAAGTTGTGGCCATTTATGACCAAGCTTACAAAGACTGTTTCTCTTTTCCTGTCACCTTTGGTGTTTCCTCCAGTTTTCTTCATTCATGGATCGTTTTTTCTGTGAGACATGGACCAAAATGACGTTCTGCTGCATGATTTTTGTGCATTTTTGCATATTGAATTACCTGAAGCTTATTGGTGTAGGCATATCTTTTTCACTCTGGTAGCCATTGTGATATCAATACACACAACATTATTTATCCTAAATATTTATTTAATTTTTATGACATCTATCGGAATACTTAGGTTCAGTGGCATTAATCGTGCTATTCAACAGGCTCATTAGGAACTAAAACATCACTGCCAACATCACAAATGCGTTGAAATTGTAATCACTCTACCTTTCTCTAAAATTTACTGAAAAATGGAATGCAGAATACAGAATTCTTTGTATAATTTTCCCTTTAAGAAACAAAAATCAAAAGACAGCTCTTAAATATATGCAGTACAGGATATTTATTGTTAATATCATTTATACAAATAAATTGTAAATGATTATTACCATGGAAAACGAAATGATATATTTGGTTGTTACATTTTAAACATGTACGAGTTAACCCACATGAGGATGCAAACTGTATTGCTTAACACCCAAGCATCCCTGTTTGGGATTGCTGAGTCAGCACTTCATGCAGACACAGCCCACATATGATTGATACTCATGTATCATTTTTTACTGAGTGCCTAATGCTGAAAAACCTTTTTTTAGGAGTATGTATTTAGTAAACATATCATCTTATTGAGTTTTTATAAATCTTTGTCTTTTTTATGAAATGTAAATGTTAAAGCACTTGCTCATAAGATACAGCTGGCAGAATGGAGGAAAAAACCTATTTCTCTGTGAAAAACCAATTTAATATACAGTAAAACCTCTCATTAACGAATATCAAGGGACCCAATTTTTCGTCTATTCGTTATTCGGAAATTCGTTGATCGGAGGTTATTGGGTGTTGCATAACTTCAGGGGCACATTGCCTGTTAGATTATACGGGAGCAACGGGGCTATCCAAATGAAGGCATATGCTCAGAAACGGAGTAACTCTACTAAATTATGCCCATTACATCTTTTCAGGAAAAAGTATCACATAAGTGGACGATATTCAAAACGCGCCCCCAATGTTTAATAATCGGCCATATTGATTTGAAGCTCCAATGACACAATGCTTTCTTATGGGAAAAAGGGCCACTTTCATTCATCTCATTTTGCAATGTTTGACAGTGGCAAGCACCAAATAACTCGGAAATGCAATGTTATTTTTTCTAGCATTGATTGGCAGGTTCTGCACGAAAACATCCTCTGCAATTTTTTATTATGCGACTTTTTTCGAGGATGCAATGTGTGATACTCGCTGATCCTATCCTAAAGCATCTGTTGAGTCGCTAAATTTATAAAAAATATTGACAGCAACGCCAATTAATAAACTACTATTTGACCACCACGGAGCGGGTTGCAAATATTTCAAAACGAAATGAAAGAAAGCAGCATTTTCCCCATAAGAAAGCACTAACTGTCATTGGCACTCCAAATCAAGACTCCAATATTTTTCACTAACATTCTTAACAACACTCCAGCTCCGTCTCTGACGAATAAATTATCTATCACAAAAAAGTGCATAGGAACCACCTCACCATGATACATACCTCATTGCTGCAATCTTTTGTTGAAATTCTCTCTAAAAGGATTAGGGGATTAATTTAATCGGGAATGATTTCAAATACAACACTTTTTTTAAAAGATTTATTAATAAATCAACATTTTTTAAAAAACGAGTATTTTTTTCTGTTTTAAATTCTTCGTAAATTCTCGGGAAACGGCAGTCTCCACTTCCCTGAAAGCGTGCATAGCTGCAGCACTACAACTCTCGGATGAGAGTAAATATCTTTCCACTACATCCAGTGCTGCACATACGTCGCTCGACTTCGGCCGCACCAACTCCAATTCTCCGTCTTCCTCCATATTGGACACTTCTACCCCTTCGGGATCCTCACTTTCCACAGAGCAGGTCAACAAATTGTCGTCTACATGGGCAAAATCTTGAAAAGACGCCGAGTTTAAATTTAAACCTGCCCTTAATTCCTCCCACCCTTCTCCCTCAGGTTCCACACACTCCTCACTTGCAATGGAATCACAAAAAAATCCCGCCCTTGCATAGCAGTTTTTTATGTTTGACGGTGAGACGGCTTCCCATGAAATGCAAAGCCGTTGCATTGCCTGCAAGAGGTTCCATTTAAGGAGGGTTGCATTTCCCGCCATCGTTGTGAACCACCGTTAAGCACTAAATATCAAAAGGAATTGATATTTAACGCACTTCTTCTCACTCAATAACTTGTCGCACTTTTACACCTTCTCTCACCTAGGACACACCGGTCAATGGCGCGAGAATGCTGGAAACACAGGAAATACGTCATCATGCTAGAAAACGTGCTATGATTGGCTTGTTGTAAGCTTAACCCTATTTGGCGCGTTGGCGACTGTTTTCAATAGTTTTCCGTACTTATGTAACTGAAAAAAATGTTTAGCGAGCAAAATTTCGTTCTAAAGAGGTAAATAAAAACGGAAGGAACCACTTTTTTCCTTCGTTGTTTGGAAGTTTTCGTAGTACGGAAGTTCGTAGTAAAGAGGTTATAATTAGAGATTTTGTATACAAGTTTGGTGGGACCCCGTCAATTGTTCGTTATTCGGAGGTCTTCGCTATAAAGGGGTTCGTAAGGTAGAGGTTTTACTGTATTATGAAAATGATCAGGAAAGACATCAGGTGAATAGCTGAGCAAATTACTATGTAAAACGTTTTCCTCCTTTCCTTAACAATTACTCTCCTCTTGCCCCAATTTGATGGGAGCATAGACAATGTAATTATAACTTAATGGGAATGACTGCAGAGGAATTAGTGGATTATTATGCTCAAAGATTTTTTTCTTCCGTGATACCTCTTCGCTGCATTCAACTGACTTTTTGGTATGTGTGGTGCCAAACTTGGGATGCGTGGGGTGATGTAATCTGGTTGAGAATGTGTTTATCAACTCTACCCAAACACCAGACATGGTCTGTGATAGGCATTCTCAAGTGTTATACAAGTAGCACTCTGAATCTTAATTGAAATGAGAATAAGCTGCCTGGTCAAAAATGTGTTTGCTAAAGGGACCAAACTGAATGTAGAGGAATATTAAATGTGATTATATTTCAATACAAATAATCATTTGATACAATTCTTTTTCTTTAAACTGTATTTTGAGTTAAATTTCAGTGATAGGGAAATATGAATATTTTAATAAATGCAAATTACCTGAATATTCATTGTTGCTAATTACTTGAGGTATTTCAGTGATACCTAAATAAACAACCATTATATGATTAATGCTAACTTAGGAAAAAAAAGATTTTGAGTAGTTAGATGAATAATTCTTTTGTAATTTTTTGTTTTATACTCGGTTACTTTTGAAATGTAATTTCAAAATTGAAACAGTTTGATTAGAATCAAAACTATGTTCCAATAGTGGGACACTTTCATTTGTTTATTTATCGTGGAGTTCCTTCCATCTTTACAGTTGAGCTTGACTCAAATATTCTGAATAAAAAATCAGGGGATTGTTAATTTTTCAGTAATCTCCCAAGTGGCTTGAATGTATGTAGCTGTGCTTCCTGTTCTGCCAGTGAGTGCTCAAAGTAGCCATAGTTGTATACACAAAAATTTTACTGGTTTCATTCGTAATGTAGGTCCTTTAATTTAAAATTGTATTTTCACTATTCTGCCAGTTCTTGTTTTGCATTTGACTGTTGTTCAATAATTTTAAACAATTGTTAGTACTTTGGTTGCTTATTTAGTAACTTGTGAATCTTCTCAGCATGATTGTGCCAGATCTTTGTATTTTTTCTATTTTCTTATTCTCACAAGAGCTTTACTTTGCCAGCACTGAATTACAATATACATTTTATTATATTATGTACTCATTAATTTTTGTGCTACTTTTATCACATAAGGATCAGGTGTACTGTTGAGATCTCACAAGAGCAACCAGTTTAGGAAAACAAGCCATTTACTGAGTTAGATTAGAAAACAACTTTCTGATGAAAGTGCTGCATCACTTTTAATAATACCAAAACAAAATGAATGATATTATAACTATGAAACTTGCATTTAAGATGAGATCAGAAGTGATTGCTTTGTTGAATCTTGTTGGAAATGGAGAGGTATTCTCTTTTACTTTCTCCCTATCCCAGTGGTTCCCAAAATTTATGCATATGTGACACTTCTCTTAAGGTATTGGACCTTTGCAACCCCCTCTTAAGGCAGCTGACCTTATCACAATCCCCTTAACCCCATCCATCAACCAATAAATACAATGTAATATTAATTTTTAAATATTAAAAATATTTCTTTTATTGGCACAATAATTAAATTTATTCAAAATACATCCATACACAAAAATAAAAGCAAAATATTGTTTTTGTGGCCTTCAAAAAATCTTTTGTGACTCATCTGAAAACTTTTTGTCTCTCTCCAGTATGTGTGGGTGCAAGTTTGGGAACCACTGCTTTAGAATTTTGAATGCAAAATAGTCTCTTTGGGTTTTGGAGGACAAAAGAGTTTGGCACTTATTTTAGTTAGAAGTCATGTCTGATTGTGTGGGAATGGAATTTCTTGGTGGCCTTTGACCAACTACAACATTTCACATCCATGACTAGTTAATTTTTCATTTTTTTCTATGCATGGGCATTTTACCTTCAAAACGAATGAATGATCTTTCTTAATAAGACAACTTGCTGTATATCTAATGGATAGGAAGAAAATTTATTTCACCACTACATCTCTTCCATAGATGCATTTGTTACCATTTGTCTCCTTATGTTTTATATTTACTTGGTTGTCTAGGTTTTTTTCTGTTCCGCTTTTTTCAACATCCTTGATTCCTTGAAGTTTTGTCCATTGAAATTTTAAATGGTATTAGTGAAAGCAAAATATTCTTTAATGATTCCATTATATATGTATGTATATGTATATACATACACACAGTGCTTTTCTTCAGGCAGAATGCAATGTTATGCAGTCTGGCAACTTTTTCAAAAAATAAAATAATTTCTCCTTTCTTGGAAAATGATAACATGTTGATCAGTAAAGCAAAAGTTTGAAATATAAACCATATAAGACAATATAAAGCATGTCATCCCTTTCCTTTTTAACTCTTTCACTGCCAGGTGATATCTTGCAAGGGAACATTCTCTATTGGTCCCCAAGGATTTGGCCAAAACCTCACAGGCTGGTAGTAGACCAAAAATAATTTGACATTTTTACTTGCCTATCTAATGGCCTCGCATTTTTGAGATATTTGCAATTATATGTTATTAAAAATTGATGAGCTACCTAACTGCCCTAGGGAACACCGATAAACTGCAAGTAACCAGTGGTGTAGTGGTGACGGCATGGAACTCCAAATATTTTGCCCCGGATCAGAGCCTCACATCTGCCATTTTTTTCATCTCCTATTTCAACCTTTTTTTGTTGTTATTTTATCCTAAGCATTTGCATTTTATGACTCATGCTTGAAAACGTTTACAGGTTATTTAAGGGTTTTACCAATGTGTACAAGCAAGAAATTCTAGCACTTTTTTGTCTCGCACTGATATTCTTCTGTAACATGTGAGAAATATATATATTATATGCATGTAACAATATATTATATGTATATTGAAACATTACCCTTGATATTATCATCATTTTCTGCAATGAATTACATTAGTAGAGCATTTGGAAACATGAAAATTTTGCGCTCACATTCTGCAGGTTCTTCACCTCTTGGGGCTAGGGTGCCAAACCATTACTCGCCGACTTCCAGGAGTTCTCACAACTTTCACATTCATGACAGAGCAAGGAACTACTGAAGGGGTTATAAAAGGTTGAAACTTGGTGGCCACTAGGTCTGCGAGCCTTTAGGTGGGAGAGGAGAAAAAGAAAAGGGTGGGAGGAACTTGAAGGGGAAATGTAACATCACAAGACGCAGTTTACCAGGAGAGCCAATAAAGAGTGGTGATTGTAATGTCCCCCATCCCCATAAGTACCCTTTCCCCTACAGGGGTTCTGCTATGAGAATAGACTCGTCCAGACCAAAATTTGTCTTCTACACATTGCCTACCAAGTTTCAATTTGCCTATAGTTGTTTGTGAGTTTTCACAATGATGTAAGAGGGAGACACTGAGTGAGCGCAAGCTAGATGACACATGTTCACGCTTTTTAATGGGTGGTATCAATGACGAAGGTGATGGTTATCTTTTAAATGTGCCAATTATTAAGGAGGATGCGGAAAAACAGGAGTTGATGGATGCAATCCAATATTGCACTGAATGTATGCTAGAGAACGGCTTTATTGGAAATTGTATTAGTACCGATATTTCTTTTCGGTCTAAAGCAATTGGTCAGGAAATATTCAAATGTGTATCAAATATGATATGTGAGATGGAATTCAAGGAGGGAGAAGAATTATTGACAATAAGCTTGCTCGAAACTGTCTGAGAGAAACCCCTGGAAGCATCATCATCATTAGTCAAAGAATCCTCGTACTCATCACCCTGCGAATGGGACGAGATCACTGCCAAAGATGTCCCCTTTGCAGTGAAGGGGAGTCTACATATCTCCCTCAATTATTTCCAAGGTATAAGAAAGAGTTCACAAATCTGTAATTAATATTATCTTTTTCTCATCCAGGTGAAGGTTGTAAGACTTGCAGAGTTGAACCCTAAACGGACGCTTAAATCATTAGCAAGATTTACAATGAGAAAATTGAAGTCCATGCGGCAATTGTAGCAGTGGAGGGAACAAGTGATATCCAACGGAAGTAGAACCGATAAATGCAGCATGATAAATTCTTGGGTGTATGATTGCTTCAAGGAGTCAAGAGAAAACTTGTTTCCTGTGACATTCAGAACATAACAGCAATGGGCCATAGCTGCTTTGATCCAGTACTCCCAGTTGGATTTTAAGGCATTGGATAGCTGGGTATACCAGTTTAAAAAAGAACAATTTGACAGCGACGAGTGACAAAATATGTAAAGAAAAAGAATCGAAGCCATCATTGAGTCCACCGAGAGGTTCTGATCGCAGACGTTGGCCACAACTCCAGAATTTCATCCCGATTTCATGAATACGAAATTAGTGGCAACCAAATGTGAATACTGAATTACTGGCAAACAAATGTTGTCATTCGAAGGAGAGAAATCGACAGAAGTAGCTGTGGCAGATCTATGCAAATTAATGCACTCCTATATGTGTATAGGTCAACCCCCAACTTTTTCATAAACCTTTTTGTTTTTCGTATATCTTGTGTATAAGTCGACGATTTTCAGGTGTAGTAGAACGAATTTATTTGTATTCAATACATTAAGTTCCACGTTAACTTCCCTTTAGTCTGATATAACTACGTTGTGTTAAGTAGCAGCAAAGCAGTCCGATGTCTCCCACAATGTCACTGCAGAACATCAAAAGTCGTTACATTGTATACACCATTGTAATTGATTGAAAAACTTGGGATAGACTTCATATTTCGTCCCAGCACTCATTCAGAAGCTATTCCTGTAAAGGAGAACAGGGAACAAAGTTGATGTTGGACCTCGGAGGGGTGGTACCGAAATTGACGATAAATCAATGGAAAGATGTACTACGTGGTCCTAGGAAATCCGTGTTTTGCACATTTTTGGAAGAGGAATGGAGGAACCTACCCCTTGGAGAGTGCAAATGAACGTGGAAGGAAACCAAGACAACCTCTAACCAATCCAACCCAGTAGGGAAGCATAATATTTCATAAGTTTCAAATTTCTGTAATGTGTAGGTATGAGTACGTAGTACAATATCTCGGGGAGGGCAAATGTGAACGTGGAAGGAAAACCAAGCCAACCCCTAACCAACCCAACTCTGTTGGGAAGCGTAATATTCCATAAGTTTTAAATTTTTGTAATATGTAGGTATGATTGCATACTACAATATCTCGGTGAGGGCAAATGTAAACATGGAAGGAAAAGATGCAAAAGGTAAACAGCGGTGCTAGAGCTGCCGACGTTACAATAAAGAATATTACATGTCTCCCCTTACATTACAAACCTCAAAATCTTATATATACATTTGTCTTTCATTTTTCTGCTTTCTCGGCGTCGCCTTGTTTACCTTAGCCCTGGTTATGTGCACAGTACCATAATTTTTATACTAATTTAATCTGCAAAGCTTAGAGGTAGGCATTACCTTTCCGTGAATCACTGATGAGTTGTTTTTTATTTATATGTTACGGAGTTACCATATTGCGCATCTGTCTTGCTGCCAGTTTTCTGTTTTGCAGCCGTCACGTTACTGAACATTAGTTTTACCAAAATTGCCTAATTATTTGCAAAGCATCAGAGATCAACTTAGGATCATCAAATTTTATAGTAATTTGTTCTTTCTATGCATCAGTATTTAAATATTCGATAGTTATCGATACAGTTAAAGTACAACATGAGTGTATATTCCATCAAATTTAAATAACCGCAGTCATGGGTTTAAACCTATCAAAAATATTTTTCGTGTATAAGTTAATCCCCAAGTTTTTCACTAAAAATTTGTTCTTAAAACCTCAACCTATACACGAGTATATATGGTATGTATATTTCTTATGTGTTACAGAAGAATGTCAGTGCAAGACAACAAGTAATAGTGCTGAAATTTCTTGATTGTACACATTGGTAAAACCCTTAAATATAAGCTGTAAATTTTTTCAAGCAGGAGTCATAAAACGCAAATGCCTAGGATAAAATAACAACAAAAAAAGTTGAAATAGAAGATAAAAAAAATTGGCAGATATGAGACTTGAACCCATTTCAAAATATTCGGAGTTCCGTGCCGTCACCACTAAATCACTGGTTACTTGCTGTTTATCAGTGTTTCCTTGGGCAATTAGGCATATCATCAATTTTTAACTACATTTAATTGCAAATATCTTGAAAATGCAGGGCCATTGGATGGGCAAGAAAAAATGTGTCGAATTATTATCTATCTACTATCACCTTGCGAAGTTTTGGCCAAATCCAAGGGGACTACTAGAGAATGTTTCCTTGTTAGATCAGCACACAGGATGCCACTGATGTTCTTGTATTTTTTATATTCAAAACTTAAAAATATCATCTATATGTTGTTATTATTGAATACTATTTGTAACTAGCATAATTGCCTGCCAAATATAACGGGTACACATGGTTAAATATTAAATTTAAGGTACTTCCTATTCTTCCTCGTTTTCTCTCTCCCACTCTATCCTTCTCTGGAAAAATAGATTTCCTAGCCTCATTTTCACCATAAAGGCCATTCTCCCTCTCTCTCCTCTGTTTCCCTCACTCTCTCACCCTTTATCTCTCTCTTAGGTAGAAGAGGGGACTGCACAGTCTCAATCTTGCCCTGAAGAAAAGACGTAATCAATCAATCTCTCCCTCCCTCGGTCCTTACATCATTCTCTGGAAAAATAGACTCCCTGGTCTCAATCTCGCCAAAATAAAGACCATCATTATCTCCCTCTCCCTCCTTTGTCTCTCTACCTCTCTCTCTCTCTCTCCTTCTCTTTCACTCCCTCTCTCCCCCACTGTCTCTCTCCTTTCTTTCATTCATTCTTTCTTTCTTTCATTTAGGTGGAAGATGGGACTTCCTAGTCTCAATCTCGCCCCAAATAAAGACCAAATCAATCAATCAATCAATCTCTCATATTACAGCATTCAAGGCACGCTTTCCTTTTGCACATAATACAGGGTGATTGTAAAGTTTCTCCGCATTAGTATAGAATTGAATGAATGTACTCACCAGCTTTAGAGGAGGTGCTGAAAGTGTTCCCCACCATTGTATTTACACATAGCTACTCGCTTGACTTTATTCTCAAACACTTTTTGTAGTGTTTCGGCCAAAATTAATTGCACGTAAGAGGGAGACGAGGGGGATACCCGTAACAAAGTATGAGTCACGCTGCTGCTGCTGCGGAGAAACTTTACGATCATCCTGTATAAGGATTGAGATTACAATACAATCTCTTGGTTTAACAATGACATGGTAGGCAAGGCAACATCATTAAAAAGCTTAAATTTTTCCAATAAATATTATTTAAACATATAACTTGAGTGATTTTGAATCGTAGAAATACATGAAAGTACTTTTACTTTTCTAGGTTTGAACAATCATTTGGTTGGCATCTACCCAGTGGTGGGATTCAAATAATTTAACAACCGGTTCGCTGCCCTAATGACCGTTTTAAGTATAAAAAACAATATACCGAAAGGTAGTTTATTATTTCATGCAGTTAATACTTAAATAAGAACAATAAAAGAGTCCACAAAACTAGATTATGTTATAAGAAAGAGTTTTAAAATATTAATGAAAAAATATTAAATAATACCTGATAAAAAACAATAAAACTGTTATTTAAGATATTTCCATATTGCTTCTTGATTGGCGTCCTCACTTGCAATTTTCTTCGCTTTTATCCGAGCATCATCGGCTGAGTGATTTATCCTTAACCATATTTTCACTGTAGGAGTAGGATCCCATTCCTTTAGAGGTAGGCCGATTAGACTAATAGTCATTGTGTTTGATATATTAGAAACAGTTAGGCGACTTCTCTTCTCTGAACATATTATGTTCATCTTTGAAAAACCCCTTTCCGCTTCTGCTGAACTTACAGCAATTGTTCTGACAATATTTTTAGCTCTTTGAACACTTTCAGGAATTGCATAATTCTGGGAATTTTTTAAAACGTTTTCCACGAAATCTCAATAATCATTAATATCAATTTGGTAATTAAAAAGGTCATTAAATACGAGCAATTGTTCTTCAGCTGCTTTCCATGGAACTAGTACTTCTTCAATATTCCAGTAATCTGGCTCCAAAAAATTGAGAAATTGTAATTTATTCCTATCTTGAAATTGGCTACAACTTGCCTTTAAATGTTCACAATCCATTAGTCTTTTTTTCAAATTCGTTACGATGTTTTCTGAAAGTCTTTCCCGAGGAAGCCTGACAAATCGATGATTTTCTACAAATTTTATATTTTTTAAGGTTTCTGAAGTAATTAATTCATCAACTTTTTTTCGTATGGACCCTTTTCCTTTCCAAGCATTTGAAATGCTTTAATAGATCTTATCACGAGTTTTTCAGCCTTTATTATGTCTATATTTCTTGCTTGCAGTGCATTTGAAAGAAGAGAAATTTTGTTTAAAATATCAATCATCAATGCCAAATCAGTTATAAAATATATATTTTCAAGACGGGCAGCCATACCTAAGTACTTTTTATTTGAATAAAAATAGTGATGTAGCGCTGGATAAGTGCACCACACAGCTAGGGTTGACCTTAAACTACAGGCAGCCCATCTTGGTCCCAAAACTCTACCAATCTTTATAATTTCAATTCCAAGTTGTTCGGATATTTTGGAAAGTTCAATTTGGTTCTTATTGGATTGATGAAAAATAGTATATATCTTATCAATAAATATTTTTAAATGATTTACTTGCTTTATTTCCTTTATCGAATCATCTAAAACAAGATTGAGGCGATGATTTAAACTGCCATATTATTATGTTTGAAAACTCTTGCAATCCTAGTGCTCACTCCAGATTTTCTCCCAAGCATAACGCTGGCACCATCGGAGCAAAATCCTTTTAAATTTTTTTCTAGTTAGTTCTTAGTAAGCCCAACATTATTTAAAGTTTCAATAACTGAAGAACATATTGTCTCTGCATCTTGTTTTTCCAATTCAACTAGTTCAACGAAAATTGTTGGTGATGTAACTGAATCCTCAACTTTTAAGAAAAGTATAACTGGTTTGCAGGATATCGTTGAAGCTTCGTCAATAATCAAACATATTTTCAGATTATTTTCAATAATTTTATTAAATATTTCTTTTTTAATTTCCTTTGCAATGAAATCAACTACTTTCACAGCAGTTTTACGAGAATGTAATCCTATTCCCATATCTAATCCATTTTTAATTTGCACTTCTATCTCATCTTCTATGTCTGAAAATGGTTTACATCTTTTTGCCAGGCTGTAAACTGTATTAAATACTCTACAAGTAGCACTTAAATATTTTTCATTCATCGTATCTATTACTTTTGTTATTGAATCCTGCTCACATTGTTTTAAGTTCTTTTTACAAATGTTATGAGCTTTTGATGAAAAATGTTCTTTCATTTTTTTCCTTAGAGAAGCTTGTTGTACCTCTTTATTTTTCCCTGATGCCTCAATCTGAAAACATTTCCATTCTTTTGACAGATGAACACTTTTCTCTTTTATCAAGTCATATTTTGCACAATACTCGCAACCTAACTCTTTGTTAAAAATTACCAGTCCGGTATATTTTTCTTTAAAATTGTTATATTGTTGCACTGTCCAGCATTCAGGAAGATTATTTTCAATTTTGGAGTTGTTATCGTTTTTTATTTCAATAATTGACGTGCTGCTTTCTTCAAGTTGGAGTGGTTGTGCTTGTGACTGTTTAGTACCATCCAAGGCCAATTCTGATACAACAGATTCTGATTTTGGTTTCTTATTGAAAAAATCTGTCAAACTCTGTTGCCTTTTCATCCTTTTAAGGGCTACTGCAAAAAATTTTAAAAATGTTTTATTTTAATATATTATAGAGCAGGGGCAGAGATGTGCTTATATATTTGAATATTTTAACTGGTTCTGTCCATGTGTGGTCATATCATAAACTTTTATAAACAAAGCACTGTGCTTATACTATTGATAAACATCAGTCAGAACATACATTTTCTTCATTTTATCGATACTAAACGAAAATTTCTTGCTCAATTAATAAATGGCATAGGCTATGCAGATTAAATACGATAGAATAATGTGTATGACAAACCTGTTTGTCATGGGAAAGTTGTGATAAAAACATCTTAATTACCACGTGCACACTGGCATAAGGATTCCAACATGGAAGAACATTCTTCCACGGCTTCCGAAATGGGCGATAAGATAACCCTTGAAATCTATATTTCTATTGGTTCGTTGTGTTCTAGCTTCCTATTGTTTTTATTGATCGGGGAACACCAGCGCACTCATAATATCTCGTGTGAATTTAGGGCATAACACAAAGCTGAAACAAATGACAGTGTGTCACCCCCTGGTTGTTTGGCACTTTTTATCTTTACGTTATTTGTTTGTTTACTGATGTAACAAACGCGAGGGAATAAAAATGTAGTATTTCATCAAAGGTATAATGAGTTTTATGAAATGAATAAATAAATATTACAAGCATAGTTCCGTCTAATTTTTTTCACCTATGGACGGAATGAACATTACTACGGGCGCTTAGATACGTTGTTGCGTAGATGAACATTAAAAAAGAGTAAGGAATGTAAATTTGTGATTTCCACATGGGGCGGCTGCCCAGGCGCCCACCTTAGAGAGAACCCTGATCACAAGTGCCATTTTAACAACTGGTTCGCCGAACTCAACAAAAAATTAGGTATCGGTTCTGCCGAACCGGCTGAATCCCACCACTGCATCTACCATATATGCTGACATATAACTCGATCCGGCATGTAAGTTGACCTCGATTTTTTGGATTGTAAATACACGACTAGACATATTCGCCGTATAAGTCGACCCCCCACTTTTTCGCTAAATAAATTTTGAATGAAGAATATGAGAAATTTTATGGTTTTTAAAACCTAAATGTAACTTTTTCCAAAAAATGCAGTGTCGATTTTTGAGTTATTAAATCGTTTGTTTAATTTAAGAAAGATCAGTCATATACCATATTTCCATCTATTGGCAGAATGTATTTCTACTTATCCTTTGTTCCTGTAGTTGCAAATAGATTGTTTATATTTTTGAGATTTAGTAATAAAAACAAAGTTAAAATTTTAATTTTAATTTTTATTAATTATTAAAAATAATTATCTTAAATCTTCTAAAATAAATGACAATATGTAAACAATGGAGCAGCTGATTCAAAATGGCGATCAGCTATTCCATAAGATCAAATGTTTTCATAAATATCAAGGTTTTTAATCTGTTATTTAAGGGTCACATTTTATATTTGGCGTATAAGTCGACCTTAAGTTTTTTGAATTTTTTTTTAGCTTCAAATGTAATTTGTAATTAGTGGCTTAATGCTGGTCCCTGAAATGTGTTTGTTATAGGAAGGTTTTATCCTACTATTTGTATTCTTTGTAATGACGTATAAAGTTGGTGATAACTGTTTCATTGCCATTATCTCGACTAATTTTGAGTTTTGGGATTTTATTGATGATTTAATGTGACTTAATCGTATGTTTTGAATTTACTGCTTTTTAGTCTTTATATTACTTAATATAAACAATACAAACTTATAACTCCTCCTTCAAATGCATAACTATGTTTCTTATATGTTTTATTTAATTGTTTTTGCCATATTAATATTTTTGTATGCAACCATTTTCACAGTACACAATCTTCTTACAAAATTATTGCTATTCCACCTCAAAAGATGCCAAGAATGCATTACACTTGCGCTTGATTTTGCCATACCTCCATCATTTCAATTTCTCTCATACATTTAATGTATCCATATGGGTTCTTTTAATGAAGAAAGATTCACATTGCTTTAAATTTTCACTTTTGCATGCTTAAATTTTTTATGAGTTAGAATTTTTGTATTACATTTGTTATAAATAAACTCATTTATTTTAAAGGGTGAAATAACACACACACACATGTATGTATTATTTATGTGTGTATGTATATACAGGATAATTACAAATGATCTTCCCAATTTTAAAATTTCATTTTCAAAAAATTAGCAAGATACAGTGGAAAGCAAGTTATTCTTGCAAAGAAAAAATCAAGAAATTTTGTTTGAGCCATTGATAGTTGCCGCTTTCTTTACAATAAATTTACAATATTCCTGAATAAGCAATTCCCCGATCTAACCCCCCCCTTGATTTTGTCCTCTGGAGCTACGAGGTCTGATAATTAAATAAAGAGACTTCTCACAAGCACCTTTATATTATGCATATTATTGTAAATAGCAGTGGTCTCCTTCAGCTACAGATGAATTCCAGTGTCATTTTCAACTGTCAAAGCACTTCCAGAAGTCATTCATCTGCAAGCTGTTTAGAATGGCCGTCGTAACCTTCTGAATCTCGTCCATCATTTTGAAATGTGATCCCTTGAGGTGATTCTTCATGGTAGGGATGAGGAAGAAGTCACACAAAGTGAAATCCAGTGGGTTAGGGGAGTGTTCCAGTGCTGCAATCAATTTATTTGCCAAAACCCCTTGACATAAAGTGCTGTGTGTGAAGGTGGGTTATCATGGTGCAGGAAAAATTGCAGCCTCACAAGACATTTCAAAACTTCAAGATAAAACTTCTAGTCAATAGTCTGACCAGGTGAGACAAAGTCATGGTGCAGTTGCAGTCAAAGAAACAAAGGAACGTCATCTTGACCTTTGATTTTAACATCCGTGCTTTCTTGGGACTGGGTGAGCTCTGAGTTTTCCATTGCATGCTCTGCCGCTTTGTCTCAGGGTTGTAGTGAAAGATGATGGAAGTGATGACTCTGCTCAGCCATTCATCATTCCCCTTGATTATCTGCAAAAGATCAGCACAAACTTCCACCCTCCGCTGCAGTTGGTTGTCATTGAGGTTTTTGGGCACAAACTTTTGTCATCCCCAAATTTTCCATCCAAATCAATTGTACGGTCTCTCTATTAATACACAGTTCTTTGTCAATCATTCTGACAGTAAGCCATTGATCATTCCACTCCAGAGTTCTCACCCTTTCAATGTTTTTGTTTGATTTTAAAGTTGTCGGATGTCCAGGTCAGCTGTCAAACTCAACCTCTTCCTTCGGAAAAGCATTTACACCATTCAAAAACACATGGTCTGGACATAACCTCATCTCCATATACTTGCTTCAACATTTGAAAGATGTAGGTTGGTTTTTTATGAGTTGGATCTAAAATTTCATGTTGATTTTTTATTCAAATATTTATCACCCATTTTCGTCACATGCAACCTGAACACTAACTCAGTTAAAGTTATACTGCTCTGCAGTTGCTACAGGTATCAAGACAAGTTTGGTAATACATACAGTTAAGACATTTACTTATAGGTGGCATCACTTGCCACTGATCCGGTCTTACCACTCGCTTTATAATGTTGCCAATCTCATTATTTAATTGTCTGCCTTCGTATGTCAAAAATGAAGTTTGTGTTCAACCAATGCAAACAACTTTGCATAATTTGAAGGAAGGAGATGTGAGGCTATTGAAATAGTTCAGCATGATATGCTCTAAAATGTATGGCAGGAAACAATACCATTTTGATGTCTGCGGAGCCACAAACAGAGCACATATTGAACTTGTAAAAAAAATTTGTTTTCTTTATTAGTATAGCTTGTTATGAGATGTAATGAAAAGCTTTGTCACTTCCACACAATTTAATAAAAATGACAGCTTTTGCTACGATTGTAGCGAAACCAGTCGTTTTTAATAATGAGCAAATTCCACAAGGTTGAGCCTGACTTTATTAATGATATTAGTATAGCTTGGTTTTCACTATCTTTGTTAGTTTTCTAATAATAAATTTTTTAAATTGGAAAGATCATTTGTAATCACCCTGTATGTATATGTTAGTTCACCTCAGAGTATACTTGAATCAGAATTATTTTTTGTGGCACAGTCAATGAGTTGATGACTTTTTTGGAAATTGTTGTTTAAATTGTTTCAGTTGCTCCCATTTTCATGTTGCAACTTAATGGAGGGATTTGATATATTCTTGTAACAGTTTTTCTTCTTAGGCTTCACTTTATAAATCATTTTTCCTTCTGTTTTAAACATCTTCCATTTTTATAGTCATTTTTTATCATTACCTTTTGTGTCATTTCGGAGCATCATTGTACTTTGAGAATGGCAAAGCTCTTGTAATGGTGAGAAATGTATGGGACATTTTATTGAACATCGAGTCTTGCATTATGGGATAAATTTTCAGTTTGAAGCAGTATCAATCCCAATTAAAAGAAAAGTAAGGAAGATTTCTTATATATCATGTCATCTCTAATGATTTTCCTCCCTAAAAGTTTCTTTTCTCTTGCTCTATCTGTTTTGTTTTAAAACCTTCCATCGCATCAGTAATTCATCTCTCACTTTGTTTGTGTATAATTTTTAAGATGTTCTATAATGCATGAAGTATTTTTGTTGGTTATTGTATAATTGATGGTTCTGCATCTTAACTCAAATATGAAGTAGACTGTGGATGGATATATTGATAGGCATTGGTCAGAAAAAGTGGCTTTTTTAGAATATAATTTTGCTTTCTTTGGTTTCATTTGATATCATGTAAATTTTTTATTTATGTTTACAAAAGGAAGTTTATAGAGTATTTTATAGGCCAATCATTAGTCAAGTTTTTTTACTTGGAATTGAAAAATTTTATTATTAAATATGAGTATTTTGTAATTGGCAATGCTGTATCATCTTTTCTGTGTATAGTGTATGGCATCTATCCTTTGGCTATTTCTACTATATCTTGAATAATATCATTTAAAGCAGTTATTTTGGGTTAACCAACATTTTGTATTTCGTTTGTCTTTTCTGTAGGGAATATATTATAAATATTATATCAAATGACTGGTTAATTCACCATATATTTACACTCAAAGAGTAATTATGGATTTGGCTCGTTCATTGCTTTTGCGATACTCTAAGTTGGTATTATATTACAATTCTGAATGTTATGGTTTATTGCTTTTAATTTCTGGAGGGCTCAACATTTTAGAAATAGCTGCTTATGTATTTAACTTTGAATATTATATTTTTGTTAATACAGTACTTGTACAAATAAGTTGCATTTGAGTAAGACATTCATATATATATACATATATATATATACACACACACACACACACACATACACACACACACACACACCCAGGGTGTTCCGCAATGTGATGTCGATACTTGACCTACATTTAGGCGAAGTCATTACAAATCGAAAATAAAGAGTAATCCAGTAATCATTTTGCCTATTCTCAATAATAAAGGAGTAATGGACATTTGAAGTTGTTGATGGAAATAATAAGAAAAGCAACCATTGGCAACACTGCTAAGCACACAGGTGCGCACAAGCTCGTTCAATAGTAGTAGAAAGAAGAAAAGCAACAATTGGTGCTACTGCTGAGCACACAGGTCGACATAAGTTAGTTCAGTAGTAGCTAGTTCGCTTGATACACTGCATAGCTAGAGTTTCACTAGTGTGACTCATGGTGATTGTTGTTGTTTTTCAAAATGTCCATGTACACTAATGAAGAGTATGCTGATATTTATTTTGTTTATGGATTCTGCAATGGGAATGTGGCAGCAGCTGTCCGAGAATACAAGAGGCAATTCACAAATCGGCAAACACCTGATTGGCGAATGTTTTCACGTGTGCACAGATATTTATGAGAAAAAGGTGCATTTCTGAAGTCAAAGACTGAGCGTCCCATACAGTGAACAGTGGACAAGGAAGAGGTCATAGTTGATATGGGGAACAATAGTCCAACCACCAGTGTTCGTAGAAAATCTGAATAACCCATGTGCCATGAATGAGTGTATGGAGAACTCTTAACCATCATGGTTATTATCCATTTCACCATCAGGATGTGCAAGCTCTTCAGTCTGAAGATTTTCCTGCATGTATGGAATTCTGCAACTGGATTGTTCAAAATGATTAGCTGATTCTACGCATTTTGTTTACTGATGAAGCACTGTTCACTAAGGACGGAATAACAAATCATAGAAATTCCCATTCATGGGCATTGGAGTATCCAAATCAAACAAACGAGATTCATTTTCAACACATATTTTCTGTAAACATTTGCTGCGGGATTATTGACGATGGACTTATTGGACCAATCATGTTGGAACATTGTTTAACTGCAGAGATATACCTAAACTTCCTTGAATACCACGTACCAGAACTTCTGGAAGATGTACCACTTGAGGTTAGATGAGGTATGTGGTTTCAGCATGATGGTGCATCAGCCCATTTTGCAAGATGTGTACAACTATTCTTAAACTAGCGCTTTGAAGGTCGCTGGATTGGCCGAGGAGGGCCACAAACTTGGCCGCCAAGGTTGCCAGATTTGACCCCTTAAGATTATTACATATGGAGCCATATGAAAAGCCTTGTTCATGAAACGAAAGTGCAAACTTCAGAAGAGCTGTCGGACCGCATCAATGATGCTGCAGCACAGATCAAAATGGATGGTGTGATGCTTTGCACAGCAACAAGTTCTCTTTTAAAGAGAGCAAGAGCCTGCCTAAGAGAAGATGGTGGCCACTTTGAGCAATTATTTTAACAAGTAATTGCTTGAATAAACATTGTAAAACAGGAAACTTGCTTTTCTTATTATTTCCATCAACAACTTCAAATATGCATTACTCCTTTATTATTGAGAATAGGCACAATGATTATTCTTTATTTTTGACTTGTAACGAATTCCCCTAAACGTTGGTGAAGTATCGTATATATATGTATAAAATAAAAGCAACGAGAGGTTGAGAGGGATAGGAAGGAGCCAGTGAACACTTACCATATGGTTGTAGACACATCCACAGCAATAGAGGAAGGCTAGTAATTGGAAGCTTTCGGGCCCCACACACCCTTCTTCAGCGAGAGAACAACAGGAGCAAACCTCGGGAACCTAACTCGTTTGTAAGTCGAGGAGTGCCTGTGTGTATATATATATATATATATATATGTGTGTGTGTGTGTGTGTGTGTGTGTATATATATATATACACACACACACACAGGGTGTCCCAAAAATCTGTATACACATTTTAATGCTGAAAAAATAAATCTTTAAAAATGCAAGAAAGAAAAATATTTGGTGTGTGAAGCAATAACATTTTATTACAAGTTGAATTAACACAGATGTTCAAAATTACCTCCATTAGCTTCAATGCATTGTTGAAAATGGGTAACAACCAACTGACAAATGTCCACCAAGATATCTGCTGGGATGGCTGCGCATGACTGGTCAATTTTTTGCCTGAAGTGTAGTTGGTTTCATTGAGTACACTCTATCCTTCAGGTAACCCCACAAGTAAATGTCAAGTGGAGTTAAATCAGGTGAACATGGTGGGTACTCAACACTTCCCCTCCGACCTATCCACCAGGCTGAGAAATTGTTATCAAGAAAGACCCTAACATCACGATGGTAATGTGGAGTTGCTCCGTCTTGTTGGAAAAAAAATTCCTCTCTTTCATAAAACTGTTTAATGTTGGGCACAATAGATATAAGCAGGTTAAGGTACTGAGTACCAGTAACAGCCCCTTGAAGAAGTATGGCCCAACAATACCCCTGGACGACACACTACACCAAACTGTAAGACTGGGTAAATTTACTGCCTTGTCTAAATGAATTTGAGGGTTTTCTGATGACCAGTACACAGATATGTGGGTTCACTGTACCATTGAGTTTAAATGTTGCTTCATCAAGCCAAACAATCTTGTCAACAAAATGTGCATCCTCATTCACTTTCATTTGAAACCACAGAAATCAGATGTGTGGCCAGGATCGTCTTCAGCCAATTTCTGTAACAGTCTCAGAACAACATTTCAACTTGGCAGTTTGAGAATCCTGTGTACACTTGTTTTACTGATTCCAGTCTCAGTCTCATTAGCACATCGCCTTACAGACTTTTTTGGTGATCGTTCGAATTGCTCTAACCATAGCATTCCGCATTCATGGAAGTTCGACATCTCCCAGATTGTTGCTTGCACAGTGCCATGTCTCGAATTTATGATGAATTCTTGAAATTGTGGTTCGTGTTGGTGGCTCAGTCTTGAAATCATGTCACCACTATCTTTGAACTTCACATACATTCTCAAATTTCCGGTACCACTTCAAAATTTCTTTTCTTTGCTCGAAAGTCAAGAGATGCTCTGCCATTTTTATTACGATGTGAATTATGGGTATTGGATTGTTGCTTTTCATTATGACTGAAGCCATCTTTTAATTACATGTCATGCAACAATGAGTCACCTTAAATTTCATCCAAACAATAATTCGTTAATAGATATTCTATATGACAATGTGTATACATCTTTTCGGGACACCATGTATATACATACCGTATTTACCCGAATCCAAGATGTTTTTTCCAAATTTCAGCTTGCGAAAGTCGGGGGTTGTCTTAAATTCGGGTACGAAGGCATATACCATCACATCGCAGTGAATTGATCGCATATCAATTCACCGCTCTACAATTTGTGACGCATCAAATCGTCACACGATAAACTAGACAAATTCGTCGCGTGACAATTTCGTTGCGAGAGAAATTCGTCGTGAAACATTCGTCACAAAACATTCGTCGCGAGACAAGTTGGAAGGCATGGCGAATTTGTCGAGAGATGAATTGACGCGCGATGAGTTTGTCGTGCGATGTATAGACGCGGGAGGAACTAACCACGACAAATTGATGCGCGACGAAATGACCGCGATGGTTGTCATAGAACCGTAGGAAGTATGGTTACGTGTTTAATTAATTTTATTAAGATAAAACAATTGTATTTTTCATTGCAAACCGGAATTCACTTAATAAAATCTTAATTTTAAAAATACATTTTTAAAATTCTTTTTTATTTTAGAAAAAATTTCTAATAAACCATTTCAATTAATGAACGAACTAGTACATCTATACTGAATACGTGTTCGAAATATACACCAAATACAGTCAGTGAGAAATTAGGTCATAAAATCTTTTTTGTTTTTACAGTCTGCTAAAAGGGGGATCGTCTTGGATTCGGGTATATATGTGTGTGTGTGTGTACATTTACCGGTAAATGTGCACATTTATCACCAAGCTCGCGGTAAATGTAAGTTTAAATTTCCAGAAATACGCATTATCCGTACATTTTCCGGTAAATGTGCCCTTTTACCGATGTGCCTTGGCAAATGTGGAAATAAGCAAGAATGTGAATTGCTACATTTTAATAATTATGTTAATTTATAATAAAAATCATCGAGGGTTCGGCGCCACTGGTATATATTAAAATGAAAGCCTCCCAACCCGAGGGGGGGACACATTGGACATGATGAGGAACCAAAAACACTTCGACTAACCTACCCAACCCGGTGGGGCCGAGTAAAATTTGCCTTCATGTTCAAATTTAGTTTAGTTGTGCACATTTACCGGACAACGCACGTTTACCATATTTCTAAACTGCAAAAGATGTTCGCGACTCCGCCAAGTTATTACCTGTGTTTCGACGTTATCCACATTTACCAGTGTCTCTAGGTAAATGCGTACATTTCCCCAATCCAATCGGTAAAAGTATGTTATACTTACATTTACCGAACTTGGCGGGGATGTCGAAGCGATACACGTAAAAGAACACTAAAACACAGAAACATCACAAACGTAGAAGCTTTCGGAACTACTCCTTCTTCAGCTACAGAGAGAGAACTGATCAGTTCAACATCCCCGGTGCCTCGCCAACCAGAAGTCATCTGATTGGTGAGTGTTCACTGGGTTTCCTCATCCCAACACCTTGTTGACATCCATATATATATATATATATATATATATATATATATATATATATATATATATATATATATATATATATTAGCAGATGTACCCGACTTCGCTCGGGATATTAAAGCGGCACAGTATTTATTTTGTTGAAGGTTAAAATAACATAACTGAAAAATGAGTCCGAGAACGAAATAAAACACAGATACCGGAGGCTGTCTGAAAATAATCTAAAATAGTAATATATCATCATACTTTACCTTTCGTTTATAATATTTCCTTGTAAACAATATTTATTGTTTTTCCTCCAGGTGCTAGGATGGTTAAGTTACGTGGGCTAAAATCTAAAATAAAAATCGAACCTGGATTTATTCCTCAACTTTGGCACAAATGTAATACTCAGAAGGACTGGTGCACTCTGGGGGTTACCCCTTTCTAAAAAATCCAAAATTTTCTGCCTGCAATACACACGGGTGATACAATCAAACTTATCTGCAATTAGTTAAGTTGCAATCTATTACGTTTGACGTTGCTACAACAATAATTTTGATGCTTCATAAAAAGCGCAAAGCGAATAATGTAATTCTTTCGTCTATTTGAAGGTTTATAGACGCTAACTCAATCGGAGGCAACTATGAGGGTAAAACCGATAAAATTTCGAAAAGAAATGCGTATTCTGACAAATTCCTGCGTATGACTTCTAAACGTCGCAAGAATAAGATATTTTATAGTTTTAGCCCTCGAATAAAGAAAAAATGGAGAAAATTGGTCGATATTTACGTATTTTGATGCATGAAAGAAATAATCTTGCACCTTGAAAAAATCGAAAATCCCGTTTAAACTTAAGGGAAAATATAATGGTCTCCCGGAGTCGAATCCGGGACTTTTTCCGGGACGTTTGATTTTTCTCGTGGGGGTTTAACGATTGTAAAAATTTCAGCTCATTAGGCTTAGTAGATCCAAATATATTAAGCGAGAAATATTTGAACGTAACTCCCAGCCAGCCAGACAGGTTGAATTTTATATAGATAGAGATATACATGCAGACAGACAGACATACGTACATATTGACAGGTACTATCTATGTTGAGAAAGAGGCAGGCTTTCATTGAAAGGAGCATGGTGATTCAAATTCTTTAACGGAAATAATGTTGTAAAAATTGCTTATAATAGTTACTTTTAAAATGCATACTAAAAACATTATGAAACAAAAAAGTTATACCACTTTATGCAAACCTCAGAAGTGGGAGTTTACTCACAAGCATTTGTCATGGCTCATAAAATTATAAATCAAAAATGAATTTTGTTTATATCATTTAACTTGATTTCTACAGTTGTTTGCTGTTTGTAGAATCCACTGTAGTAATTCTGATAATTGCTTTAGTGGATGCAAGTATTAAATGAGTTGGCAGGCAATTCTTCAATGTTTGAGGGAGCCATGGAAGTTAACTTGATCATCATCAAATGTTGATAAAGTTGTTTTTTGTTTTCTAAGGGAAGTTTTGGGCTTATCCTGGAACTTTTAAATGATCAATGATAAAGGAAATGCATTTCTTTTGTCACACATACGATACACCCAAGTGTATTAAATGACAGTGACTTCAAGTGGAATTTCCTAATGAAATTTCCTCTAGATAGATTGGCTCTTAAAGATTCAGTTGATAGCTTATTATTAAAAAATAAATTCTCTTATTCTTTTTACTATATTTTTTTTGTGCAAATTAGCCATGATATTGCAATCAATTCAGGCGTATTTAAGCAATAATATCACTGAGATGATTTATGAAAACAGTTCTTTTAATTAAATTTTTGTGTTCTTTATTTAGAAAGCATGGCTATTAATACAGGATCATTCAGAAGTCACTGCTCATGTAAAAATGTTTACATTTTAATAGGCAGTTTCATTTTAAGGGAAGAGTAAGTAATGCCTTCCACAGCTGTACTGTACCATGCAGTTTTAACTACCACTAGTATTTTGGTATATTTTCAAATTCCTGTTTTTTGTATTCATAGAATTTCAAGAATCAATTGAAATTCAGTAGAGACGAAATATTTATTCAGTAGTTATCTGAAGAAAAAGATTATTTATTTATTGCTTAGGAATATGTATCAGCATATACTTGGCTTAATATTATATGTATTGTTAGGTAAAAGTTTAATTTCTCAATTTTAATTATGCCTGGTGAAAATTATTATTTCAGAGACAACTTTATAATATGTATTAGTTGCATTGCAATTGAAATTTAAGCACCATGATGTATGTTGGTCTTAATGGAATCACAAACAATCACAAAAAATATATTTTTTCATTACAGAGAATTTTTGTTTTTTAAAGCGCAGGCAAAAAAACTTAATAGCCCAAGGCATCGCATTTTCTACGATACATTATCTGTTGGTGAGAAAACCTTTTCTATCCAATCAAAGTAATGATAATGTGACTATTATTTTATTTCATACAGTGTGTAATCATCAGCTAAACATTTAGTTATTTTTATAACCACATGTGTGTTGTTAGGTACAGGGCTTTTTGGATTTGAGGAAATCCTAGTAGAAATGGGAGAGCAGCAAATCTTACACACAATAGTTCAAATTATGCTCTGAAATTTTAACTGGTTTCTGGAAATAATTTTTGTTGTATCCTGAGTTGTTATTATAGCTCAAAGTTTTGATGAATTTGTATATAAAATGAATTAAATTATATCATAGGCTTGGAAACTTTTTGCTCAAGAGGATATGTAACCTCTGTGATGAATTATGCTGCCAGGAAATGAAATATTTCACTTTCATTGATTTGAAGTCTCTCCATTTTAATTGATTACTAGCTTTCTTTCACAAATTTGCTTCTTATTGAATCTTGAGCATGATTTTTAGCAAGCAGTACTTGACAGCCATGGCTTATGCTCTCTTCATGTCTTTTTAACTATAGGTACTTTGCTTTATGTTGCTCTTTTAACATGTTATTTTTGCAAGTAGAAAAACAGGAAGATTGTTTCTTTCAACACTGCTACTTCCTACTTTTGTACTTTTCCTTGCTATTTAAACCTCTTGTTATTTTTATGCATTTTCTGTACTTAATGCTGCAATATTCCTGTCTTATCAATATACTCTTTGACCTTGTGAACTCATCTTTCTTCGTCCATTAAAAAGTTTCTTCTTATCAGTCATCTGTTTTCTAATGCATTAAATGCTAAAAATGTGAGAAAAGGAATTGTTAGAATTTATTGCATTTTTGAAGAGGTTTCCTTTTTGGTAAATATTTAAACTTGAGCTTCCCTTTACCACTACTCTCATTCCTTTTTGTAGGAGTGTGAACA
The DNA here is from genome assembly GCA_028673005.1 of Tanypteryx hageni. Classification (NCBI taxonomy): domain Eukaryota; kingdom Metazoa; phylum Arthropoda; class Insecta; order Odonata; family Petaluridae; genus Tanypteryx; species Tanypteryx hageni. Next base: position 94,246,674 of record CM054120.1, read on the forward strand.
AGAGTTGACCCAAAAAGGGGAGATGGTGAGTCGTCTCCAGGCAAAGACTAGCCAGATCGGCCAAATCCTCAACAACTTAGAGCGTTACAACCACTTGTTAAAAGATGGAAAGGAAACGCCCAACCCAACTCAGCTAAAGGGCCAGGGCCCTCGAAAGTAAAAACTTTCTTTCAATGGACAGTATTTGCTCTCATGGAACTCCCACCTACTTGTATCTTTTCCCGACTATATTTAGATGGATTGTAGTTGAGGCAAAAATGAACAGCGACTGCTATAAATCCTTAGGTAGTGTTTTGATGTGTGCTACATGAGTTACACTATTGTGGTGTTGAAAAACTTGTAGAAACTTTTTGTCTGAATCTCCAGCAACTTTGAAGATCCAAAAAAGTTTCGCAGTGTTTCTGTCATGAAAATATAGCATACTCGCTTTCACTTGGAGACAACTAACATATAGTAATTGACATAATTCAGTGCCTGAAAATGTTGATATATTTTCTAGAAATAACATATGAATCATTGTTTCTCTCTTGTGTTTCTCAATACCTTTTCGATTATTGTTGGTGATATTATATCTTTTTATTAATCTTTTCCCTGTCCTACTCAGTTTTGCTTGGTGCAAGAAATGTTACTAATTTTCCATGTTTCTAGTGCTTAATCATCTTTAAACTATTGATGATTAGTGTACCAGAGAATTGTTTTGAACGCTTGTGTGTGATGGTTGAGAAAGCCATAAAGAAGATATGGCTGATTATAATATGCTTTTTTATAGTATACTTTGGCTTGTTATTGTCAGCTTATAGATAAAATTCTCATTGCAAGTTTGTTTTTCACTTTTAAGGTGTCATACCATATGGGGAATTAATTCATGCTGTCTTCTTACCATAACACTTTCTTACTTCAGTGTTCTTTCCTATGTTTCTCATTTTTTCATCACACTTTGTGCTTTCATAACAACTTTCAAAATGTGTAAATATTTGCTGCATAGCAATAACCAATAAAAAGGTTATTTTCCTTCATTACCATCATGTCAAAACATAATTATTTCAATAATTATTTAATTCCAAATTTTCCTTTTTCTTGAGTTGCTTCATTCCCATGTAATTTTATAAATAACGTGTTTCAAAATCAAGGTGATTTCATAAATTACTGGTCTGGGCTCTTGAAATGTTTTTATTCTATAGAATTGGTTTTTGATAAATTAAATTTGTTATTGCTGCTTCTCTGTGATGGTTTTGGTTGCTTTCCCTTTACTTATCATGTGGCTAGGCCAAATTTTGTTTTTTTTTTTAACAAGTAAACATGGAGTTCTTGAGCTGCTACTGTGTTACATTCCAGGAATGTGAAAGTTCTCTAAAACACAAAACTGAGCTTATCAACAAACTGGAGAGTAAGACTTCGGCCATGGCTGACACCATCCAAAAAGTGGATGAAAAGTAGGTACCTGCTCTGAGAGTTTTAATTATATGATCCAAAGTGGATTTTGAACATTTGTTACCTTAAAGAGTTAAGCCTCCAAATCCATTTTTTTGGGAAGCACCATTAAGTTTCCTTATGAATGTGTGGAGAAAGTTATCTACAGTTCTGGAAATGGACTAATGCTAAGTAAGGTGTTGATAGATGGTTTGTTTCTTGTCCATGATTTGGTAGCAAAATACTGTTTTTATTTTTTATATCTATTTATTAAACATTTGAAATTTTTTATCACATTAACATGATTTTCCGCTAAATTTACCATTTCCATGACTGTTGTTTCTTACTCCCAAATGTGGTCAGAAATTTCCATTTACTGTTCATATGTTCACTATATAGATGGAAGTATTTTGGCAGAGGCCTTATAGTAGTGGTAATGGGCAACTATTAATAACTGTGCAGCTGGGTTTTCCAGTCAGCTAACAAAGTTTACATGCTTTCTAATGTAAGTCAGCTTAATGCCAGGAGTTCATAATGGCAAATACTCTGGCTCGATAATGAACATTGTTGGTCAGTTATATCAAGGTGATGTTGGTCATCTTTAATGTTTAAGATACAAGCTAACTATTGGTCTGTTAATTTTGCTAATGTTGACCATTGTATATTTGGTAAAAGCATTGTGAGTTATGGTTGCATACAATTGAAATAAATTATTTCATTGCAATTTGTCTGCCTGAGAAAATCAAAGGAAAGACTAAGAATGGGGGCATGCAATATTATGTAATCAAGTAGAAACAGAGAGTTAAAGAAACTGGATTCTCTTCTGTAAGCCTCACAAGCATTTATTGTGATCCATATATAGTGCTACAAGTTGACTGAGATTATTGAGAATTGAAGTCTATCACTGGCTTTTAAAATTGTGCTTAATTGTATGTGACCTTAAAATCATCAAAGATAGTGTTGAAGGGTTTCTAAGTATTGTATGTTCTAAGCATTTCTGTCAGTGCTACTAAAGGACTATGTATGTTACTAAATGGCCGGAATTAATGGCAAACCTCCATGACAAGCAACCACTTTTCCAAATGGTTATGAATATAATATGTGAGTTTCATGTGTAAGACTGGTCATTTTAAAATGAATATATCATTGTCAGATACAATGGAATTAACTTTTATTAATTCATGTATCTTAGACAGAAATTTTAATCTTATGATTATGAGGAAAAGCAGACAAATGTTGCAATACAATGCTATTTTTTGATGCCACCTGCTTGATTTCAGTAATTTTGCTGCACTGTTCAAGAAGATGGTTAAAGTTCCCTTGTATGTGCTTGTTCTAATTTGTAAAAACATCAAGGAACAACAATAAACTAAATAATGAAGAAAAAGCTAAATTATTTGTCGACTAGATTTTATTTGTTATTAGTATCAGATTTATTATGCTTTAGTGGCTCGAATGCTCTTTAGGTTTGCCATTTATTTCTGTCTTTCGTTTTGATTTGTTGATTTGATTTTTGCTTTTTCTGGCTTGAGTGCAGAATTACTTCTTTCTTTTTCTTTTTTCTATTGATACAATAATTTTGTAATTTATGTGACTTTTCTTAGTTATTGGAATATGTAGAAATTTAAATTTAAAACTCAAAAGCTATTGGCTTATATTTTTATTATCTATTATTATGTTAATTATGTTAATGTAATTTTTGCATGTACACAATTGAGTTTTTATTAGTTACTTAACATTTTTATAAATAAGAGGAGGGTTTCATTTTTTTAGGTTTCTTAGTTAAATATTGTATTCTATTGATTTTGTTGGGTAGTGTTACATTAAGTATTTTAAAATTATCATAGAAGTATCATAAAACCAAATTGAAATATATTTTCATAGAACTTGCTTTTTTATTAATACGGAAAAATATTTTTTAAATTTATATTAACAGTATGTTTCAGCTAAAATTGTTCTCCTATTTAATCTGCTAAGGAGTATCAATAAGAAGTGTTTCCTTTTAAGACAAGATCATTTATAGGAAATCAGTAAAAATAAACTTATGTTAGCTTTTAAACTCATTATTTTAAAAATATTTGTTTATAGAAATAATATTAAACTTGCATATTTTGGATATTATTTTTATTAGGCTTAAAATATCTAATAAATCAAATTCAATCTATGCCAGCATAGACTATATAAGCATATACTATTTTCTTAATAGCACCTTTGGACTGTACATCAACAATTAAGTAAATATTTAAAAGTGAAAGAAAGAATCAATGATATTTTACATTCAAGTTTTGCATAAAATGGTGGTTTAATCAACATGTTTATAATATTTAACCCTTTGAGTATTGAATTTTAATGGCTTATAATAACAGTGAGATTTTCTAAATATGAAAGTTGATGAAATTTGCAAAAACAAATGCTGATTACTTTCTAAGAATGACTTGTAGGTCTGCTGTCTTTTTTGTACTTTCACCAGGTTGAATTGTTTATTATTCGTTCATTAAATTGTTTGTCATTCAATCACTGCCAAGGCAACAACATCTCATAGTCAACATACATGGGCATCAGAAATGAAATCACTAGATGTATATGTATGGCTGTACCACTCAAAGGGTTAAACCAGAATCAAATCATTTAATTAGAATTAAAATGCTGTAGAATTTAATTATTTTTTACCTACTTAGAATATTATCCAGGATTTCGTTTTGTGTTAGTTCAAATACTTTTAGTTCTGAAAGTAATTGTTTCCTATCAAATTCATTGCTACTCTCTCCTTAGGTTCATCCGATGTGACTAGATGCAATATCAGTAGTTTTTTCTACAGTACATCACTGTACGTATATCAACAATTCTAAGCTATTTGGAATTGATCCACATTTTACCTCAATGGCTGATAAGTATTTAGAATCTTTTTTCAGGCAAATTTGTCTTTAAATATATCCTTTTACTGCACCCAGCCAGCCTAGAGGAATTTAAAATTAATGATCTGATATTCTGGATGAATGCTTCATATGCTCAAGGTTAAATAAATTTTTTTGAGATTTCAAGAATGCTTTTAATGAATGTCTTTTGGAACCCTTGTAGATATTGTCTTGTAACCAAAAGTATAACTTATTTGCGAAGTACTAATATGAATTAATCTGGAAACTTGTAAAATTAGAATTTTATCAATAAGTTTCATACAACTTTTGGGATTTCTGTGAAGAAGGCTTTTGAGTTAAGTTTATTGTTGTCTTTTACTAATATTTTTCCTGCTACCCTCATTTTAAATGTAGACGGGAAGACCATGAGCGAGCTTGTCACACACTTGAGGAGAAGTGTCGCCTTCTTTGCAAGCAACTTTCTGAGACAGAGGAACGAGCTCGCACTGTTGAGGGTGAATTGAAATTGGAGAGGGAGATCCATGGGGCTCTCCGAGAAACTTCCCTCCGGGATAAAGAGCAGCTCTCTCTGCTTAGCCGGGAGGTATCACAGCTGAAGACAATGGCTTCGGTGAGATATTACAAATTTAAATATTCAGGTATTGTTTTAAAGATGCTGTCAAAACTGAAGTCTACCATTTGGAGAAAGTTATGAAATTTTATTCTCCTACAATTGAAAACTCAATGTTTAAATTTATGCCAATTGTTTGTCTTTAGCAAAAGCTTTTGATGAGCACTGTTTCTTAGGTTATTCATTGTGATTATTGATATCATTGCTAAAAATTTTGTGGTTGTGTTTACATTAATTTCCTCATGCATTCAATCCTCTTCCAAAGTGAATGAATGAATGATTTGAAATGGGAATTTTATTGACCTCTTAAACACCCTATCTTTCATTTCGTTTAGAAATACCATACCTTACAAGATGAGCAGTACTCCTTAAGAGAGCGCTGCCGGGAACAGGAGCAGACATTAGAGGAGTTGGGGGCACAGCTCAGTGACTCTAAGCTACGCCTTGCAGATATGCAGGAAGAGGCTGCAGTAGCAGCAGCATGTGAAACTACACTTATCAATCCCAATGTTGAATGTGGTCCAACTTCGGTTTCAGGTGCTCCTTGGGCGTCAGACAAGGCAACTAATCGCTGCAAAGCATGTTCTAAAGAGTTTGGATTTGCTCGTCGCAAGGTGAGTCAGTTTTTAACTATTTGAATATATAGAAGCAAAGTGGTAGAATGGTTTTCCATGCTGTGGGATTGCATTTCATTCTCCAAGTAGATGAATTCTTGCCTTTGGACAGCATAAGCTCGGAATGATTATATAAGTATAATGCGAAAGTGTTGCAGCATAGATACTGGACCATCAAGCATTTTGTTAGACATTCTAGAAAGAATTCTAATTTTCTGTATGCCACAGCATACTTATTGAATTAGTTTTTGATTATCTAATTCAGTGGTGCACAACCGTTTTTAATCGCGGGCCACACAAACTGATAAATTTGCATAGTGTCATGCAGTTTATTAAAAACATACTGTCAGTATACAGTTGTACCCCATTTAACGCTGCCTCGTACAATGCTGATTTGCTATAATGCTCTTGGACCAATTTTTCCTTTCTCCACACGTTTTTTGTGGGTGCTCTAACTCTAGACTAATTACAGGATCAGCACTAAATTTCGTATTTAACATTTTTATTATAGGGGCAAGAATTAGTTAAAATCGGTGTACCGGAAGTGGAGGTATACTCGTGTAATTTTTGTCATTTTTTCATTTTTCTCAAATATCTCTTTTGAATTGTTTTGTTTACATATCTCTCGAAGTTGGGCACCTATTGGTGGTATACAGTGTGTGCATATAGTGTGAGAAAATAACAAAAAAGCTGCGACAGTTGTTATATTGCAGGATTTCTGGAATGTAGCAGATCTGCTACATTGTGCATTTAAGGATTAATTATTTACAGTACAGTTTTAGAGTATCGGAGAGAAGAGCGGCTATACTAATATTTTGAAAATAGGTAATAAATTACGATTTTAAGAACTCATCACCATAAGTGCTATACTAAAGTGCTATACTGATAATGCTGGTTCAGTTAGCGCTCTTGTGTTCAGGTATGCATGCCCAGCATTAAACAGGGTATGACTGTAAAGACAGTTTAAGTACTTATGGTAGGTTGAATTTCCATTCTAAAGCCATCTTTTTCACCTTTCGAGAATTTTCTTCCTCCCAAATGATTTGATGATTAGATAAGCCTATGGGTTAATAAAGTTCAGAAGTGAAAAAATTGTTTGAAGGTTCCACGGGCTACCTGAAATCGAGTCGCAGGCCACAGGTTGAGCACCACTGATCTAATTGAAGTCTGAATGAATGATGTCTTTGCACACAAAATGATATAAATGCAAAAATTCTACCCAGAGATATTCCATTAATGAGGTATTTATTTTTATCAGTGGTTGACACTCCAGTTACATGTATTGAAATTAGGTACTCCTTTTACAGCATTAAGGATTCCCTAATTTCAGTACAGTTATTTTCCAGTGTGCTTTCCATCTCTACTCCCATTATTATTATTATTTGTTCTTGTTGTGGTACATTGAGTTTCTAATATGGGTAATGATGTGGTGTTTATCTTAAATTGGCACGATGCATTGCCTTCTAGCATTTTCTTGCTTGCAGAAATGATTATATTTCTTAAGTCTATAATGTTAAAGCTAATGTTGGAAGGTTGCTTGGTATGTTAGGTAATGACTGTCTATATTTCATGATGTTTATCAGTTTTGGAAGCTTTGAAGCTATCACATCCATTGATAATACATGCATACAAATAAGCAACAATTTGGATTATATTAATGTATTCAAGCATTATAAACAGACTGTATTAGGCATGAATAACGCCAACACCGCATTAAAAAAATTAAATTTTCTTAATAGTATCTGTCTTATAGATGGCAATGATATATCGATATACTATAGGAAATATCAATATATTTACTAAATATATTGATATTTTTATGTTGATACTACTCTTATGATATATTGTAAGTTATATTGATATTACTCTTATGATATTTCGGAAGTAATCCATATTAGAACACTGACATGGTCCACCATATGCAGCAGACACGAAAAAAAGTTTTTGATGTAAAAAGATAGGAGAAATCTTCATCCTGGTGACTGTGGACATAAAGGAAGGTGGGAAACAGGAGCGACAAACCGGCCATAGAGCTGGAGAAAGCCAATAAAAAAACAAGAGGTCCAGGCCAGGACTAATACAATGGTTCCTCAACGTTGATGGTTAAAATTGATTACTCATAAATTGAGTTCAGCAATAATTGTCTCCTTGGCAACACTATAATAAAATGAGATTAAAAACGCTATCATTTATGCAGCCCCAGGTTTGAATCTGGCAGAGGTCAGATTTTTCAACCTGGGATCATCCCGTCCCCTACTTGTGGGTTTTAAGGAGATCACGCAAGTTAGCATTCCATCTTTTAGAAGGGATGTTAAGCAGTTGGCCCCTGTGATGCCCTTTGTTAGAGTAGGCTAATGCCGGCATCAGGTTTCCCTCCTCTCTTGTGAATGTGTCTGGTGTGTAAGGAGTTATGGCTATAATAATCCAAGAGATTGATTAGCCAGAAATGCAAATAAGCAAATGCTATTGTTTATGAGAAATTCAAGGAAATACAATCAATTATAAAAATTCTGTGATAAGAATTACAATCTACATTCTTTTCCCCGTAGAAAAGCACAAACCCTACTACAATATCACAATTCTAAGATATTCTAAAGGACCAAAGAAAAAAGCTCGAAGAAAAGGACGTTCCTGGAATCAAACTCAGAACTTCAATCTTTGCTAACAAAACTGATTTTAGGGCCGTATTTTATTTAACATGGCCCTGTCAGTTACATGCATTCAGAAACCAACCTAATAATGATATATTCTGTTAAATCTTTGTTCCATCAGATAATAGGAGTTCGAGATTGAAATGAAAAGATAAGATAATGCTATGGAACATGCACTAACTTATGCAGTGCAGTTAGCCAAGTTTACTCCATCTATACCATGGCTTACAAAATTTTGGCAATCTTTTGCTTAACTAGTGCAGTGCATGTTCCAATCTTTTACTGAATAAAAAATGGATAGCTAAAAATGAAAAACATTTTTCTTGACTTTTTTAACTGCTGCAGGTTTTAACTACAAGCTCTTAATTTGTGTTTCCAATTTTGGGGAAAAAATTTAATTGATTGATTTGTATTTTGCATTCTTAATTATTAATAAAAACTGTGTAATATTGTCATAACCACTATACATATTTGATGTATGGTTTAGATACATAAATCTTTTTTATCAAGCTGTTGTAGTGTGCTGTTTATGTCCATATATTTTTGAGTATTAGCTTTGTTAGGCGTTTAAATAAATCTTCAGCTGTCTCCTTTGTTAAGAGAATAAATGTTATTTTAAACTGCCTAAATGTCTTTAAAAATGTAACTCTTGAAGGATTAATGTGAAATGTATTCTCTTTGAGGAGAAAATAATATTGTAAAGAAGTTGAACAATTTATGCTGTTAAAATATTATTCCAAAATAAAGGTTCAAGTTCTTGAAACATTTTAAATTTAACAAATGTTATGATACCAAAAATTCCTGATTTAAAAAATGATTTTTCACCTTACTAGGAGTTCTGTTTTCAGTTTACAATAGTTTTGTAAGATGTCAAGTGCAATTCGCTGTTTCCTGTTTTTGTTTATAAAGCTAAAATGACAAGTTTTGTATTTGTATGTATATATGGTGATTCTCACTTGTTCATGCCATTCTTTACAGCACCACTGCAGATATTGTGGAGAGATATTTTGTCGGGCATGCTCTGACAACTCGATAGTTATACCTACTAACAGTGACAAGGCTGTGAGGGTGTGTGACCAGTGCCATTTAGTGTTGCTCGGCCGCTTCTCCGTCCTCTCTTAGTCATCTGTTTAAAGTTTTTATTTTCAGCTAACAAGATCTATAATCCCTCCACCGTGTTTTTTCATGTTAAACTGCCTGCATTTCCCAATGTAATGGATTTGCTTTGCTCTAAAACATTGCTTTGATTTCTAAAGATAGATTTCTGGTGAGCCAGTATAATTCCTTTTATGAGGTTGCCAACTTTTTGAGATACATGAATGCATTCAGACATTACAATACTATTGTTGATGTTAAAAATGTTCATTGTTTTTAATCGTGTTATGGGGAATTCCAAAATGCCTGTGATTTTAACAGATGTAAATGTATTAGGGCCAAAGTTTGCTCATTCAATATTGATTATATTGAAAGCATGTTAGGCACAAAGTCTTTATCTGCCTGCCAGTTTTTCTTTGCATAATATGTACTGAGATTCTGCCTATATGTATGTTGCTCACTAGCACTGTACACCTGTTAATGTTTATTATTCATCATACTCAGGCATTTTAATTTGCTGTGGAAACATTCAATGCAGCTGAGCTTTATTGTAGTTTTTTGGAAGTCTAAAGTATATGTTTTACTCATGAAATTGTTACATGTATAGATTTAAATTAATTGTATGGTATGATTTTATGAGATGCACGGGAATATTAGGACAGGTATAACATGATGTATTTGTGCCATTCTTTTGATATTATCTGTTTAAATCGTTCTTTAACTTTTATATTTGAAGGTGTAACTATTGTGATGTGCTAATATGGTACAGGAAAAGGTGGTGAAATTATGTCAGTGGATGATTGATTTTTTCCATATGTTTCTGGAAAACATTTATTGATATTCTTGGAAAATAGCTTAAATAATATGTTGAATGGTCAATGAAATGCATTAACAACCATTTTTTTGCATATTTGTATAAATAAATAATCGAAAAGAATATGCTTGTTCATTATTTTGAGTTAGAAGGAAGTTTGATGTGCTGTCTTATATAATGTATATTACGTGGATATAATTTACTTTTATGAATTATGAAACTGACCTAATCTTAGCTTTGCCCTTAACACAAAAGATTAATTTTCCACTTTCATTTAGTCTGAAATTTTTTATGCTTCAAAAACCTGAGGCACAAATTGAAAATATTGTATTTATATATTTTTTCAGAATTATTAAACAAAGTTATGTATTTGAAATGGATACAATTTGTTTCTAAATTTTTCTTTTTTTAGGGAGCAAGGAATGCAGTTCAATTGACGTTTAAGTCCATTTTTCCATCCTTTTTTTGTAGCTGAACTTTTTGTTTCATTTTTATCAGTTGGCCATTATCCAAGTAGTTTTCTAAACTGCATTTCCAGTTCAATTCATGAGCTCTGTGATGATGTTTACAGGATGATATTTTAATATTGAATTTTTATAATACTTTTAATAACTGTGAGAAACTATTTTTTGGATTAAATAGTGTCATTTAGATGGATCAATGACCTTCGTAATCAGTGGCACAACCAGAAATTTGGAATTGGGCGTGCAACAGAGATGGTTTTCATACACACACACACACACAAAAAATCCTGAACTATTTTATTAAACCCTTTAAAAAGGCATTTTAATTGGTGTATAGTTGTATCCAAAGTTACATTACATATATTTACTCTAAAATATTGCTACGGATCTTTAAGCCACTACAAGGTTCGTCAAAAAACATTTAAATGTGTTAATCTTACAGGAATATTCAAATTTTTAGGGTGCATACACTGTATAACATTACATTTATTAAAGATTTTTTTACCTTGAAATGAATTTAGTTTTCCATTTCTACCCCTTTTTATGCCTGTTTGCACTTTGTCACTCTGCCAGATAAAACCTAAACGAGACGGCCTGTTTGCCTGAAGATCATCGCCAGCTGTAGCCCTGTGTTCTGTGATTTCTTTCAACAATTCTCTATTACTTAAGTCTGCATTTTTGCTTAATACAAAGAATTTTTCTAAATCACTATAACTAAATCAGAATAACTAAAACTTCACTTGGCAGTCACTTCACAGTTCACTTCCTCTCTCAGTCCAGTCCCAGTTTAATATGTTGGGTATCATCAAAGAAATGATTTTTTCTAAATGTTAGTGAGGTCAGCATATTAGCATTTAAGGGAAAATAATTATATACGTTGACTAAAAACATTCTCACCACTGAGAAGAGAATAAATTTCAGCTAAATTTAACTCTTAACTAGGTGCTCCAGTGCACAATGTATGCTACCCACAACAAAGTTGCATAATATGTATTGTAAAATCAAGATCTAAATGTATCAATTGTATTATTTACCCTACCAGTGCAGTCTTACATCTGTGATAATGAACTTTTCTGTTTATGTTTTATAATTCGTCTTTCCCGAATTTCGAGACCAGAAGGGAGGTGCATATGCACTCTTGCACCCCCCTGGCTGTGCCACTGTTTGTAACTCCTGTCCCTAGATAATCTATTGTGCACAATGTTATCTTTGTCATTTTTTTAAGTCGGAGGAATGTTGAGTAATTTAACATCATAGCGGAAGTTCTGGTTGGCAGTGTGTTTTTGGAGGGTACTAATGTAAGAATTATTCATTTCTTTTCCATTTCCACATAAAGTTTATTTTTCATTTCCAAATGTTATTATATTGAATATTTAAGTCTCTCTAGTTTAATTTTTATAGAAACAGTACCAACTGCATAAGTATGACAAAAATAGAAGGGACATGGAATAATTTCTGTTGCTATTTAGATTTAATCCAGTAATGTTTACATTGATTATGTTTTATGGTAAGAGAAATGTTACGAATATACCTTTCAAGTATGCAAATAAGGAAAATGGAGTAGATAACAATCTATGAAATGTGTTGGTGCTGACTGCTCTTGGAACACTTCTCACATCAACTTTATATAAATAAAATTTCTCAGACTTTTAAGGCTAGGTTTTTCCTGGCATATGAAGCTATGAAATCACTATCTTGGATTACATCACTATTATCATAAAAATATTCACTTAATTTCAGAATGTTTTTTTAAGTTGAAGAAGAAGATTTTATACCTGTATTACAGTGATTTTTATCATCCTCCGCGTTTAAATCGAATAATTAGTTTGTCCATAAAAATGATTAACAGAGTCTGCCCAATTCATCCAGCCATGTTTGGCTCGTGAAGATATAAACCACAATTCTGAAGGATGAGTATGAGGAAGAGAAAGGGGAAGTCTTCTCAGTTCTTGCATAAGTTGAGCTGGGTCACACTGGTTTAACGTGTATCTCAAAAGGCTGCTGCCCGACGCTCCGTAAGGCGCAAAGCCCTTTCGAGAGTCTCCGGCCAGTTTCATGGTACAGCTTCCCGGTACCAGTGAAGGAAAAAAATCGAGGCGAAATCGAACCGGGGTCATCGAGGTGTTAAACCTTTTCAAATGGCCTGCAAAGGGCAGTTTCTGCTGCGGCGAATTTGGGGGCCATAATAGAATCGTCCAAAGACGCGTCGGCGTAATTCGATTTCAAAGAGGCAGAAAAAGAGCGTGATGAAACCCGATAGCGGCCTTGGCCAAGCGCGCATAACTTTCCCCACCAAAAAACGTGAAAAATCTAACTCTGTTGCTCTCGCTAAAAACGTGCAATTTCCTTGCCCTTCCCGAAGCCGTTTATTCGGGTCGTTTCAAAAAGAGCTGCGCGCTCATATGGAATTATCGAACCCGTGTCGGAGGAGAATTGCCAAGGTCGTGGGTATGATCCGAATGGAATTAATGGAATGGAATTTTTAAAAAAGTGCTACTATTATTTTATTTGAGAAAATTCCTATCACCAATTAAGAATTTTAAGAAGTTTTCCGAGCATGTATAGGAACAAAAAATACGTCCATTAACTTAAAACGTTTCGTAACGATAAGTGCATTTTTTAAGGTGACTTATCAGGTAAGCAATATACCCTGCATTGACTCCGAAGATGTGTGCGGAAGAGGGCTGGTCATCCTGAAATTTAAAAACCGTCACCTAATATGTTTAATTTTTTTATCGAAATTGGGTTTTCGTTCCAGAGAGCAAGTGTTTATCGGATCCTTCTTTCCCCTGAGGCAGTTGTTCTTTTAATTGCCCTTTCTTTGCCTTCCAATTTCAATGCGTCTCATTCATGACATTTAGAAAAAAATGAGTCATTGCTCGATTATTTTACCTTGTGAAATTCTGGAGGTTAAGTTTTTACATGCCCGTCGCAAATACCGTAACTCGACGTAGCCACAAGTAGCGAAAAAATTGTTCGACTTCCCGATATGGCTGACCTCTGCTCTGAAAAGGCATTGTGTTTTCTCTCTTATTCTCCCGCTTCTTGAACAACGTAGCGCTCACGGTCTTTCCCGAGTGGGTCCCACTGGTGTTCGGAGAGCCAAGGAGGAAGCGTAATTAGTTTGAGCTTTTGAGGTAAATGGACGGCAGTGGCCGAAGTGGAGGCTGAATGAATACCAGTGAAAACTCGGAAAAGTATTGTTAAGGCGAACTCTGCGATTGGGAAAAAACTCGGTGAGTATACTAACCTACCGAATTACACAAAAAACTACTTCATTGGAATCGCCAAAGCTGAAATGTAGTTACGGTTTATTGGAAATTTAATTCCTATCACTTTTAAGACGATTTGCAGTGGGGGATTTATCACTAGGTGCAAAAGGCCCGTACTAAAAGAGGGGCTCAAATACTAAATTCGGCATTTTTATATGCATATGTAAAGGGATTACAAAGTTTAAAAAAACGTCATTTTACGAAACATTTATATGAATAGTCTAAATTATAGTCAACTTGAGATTACGCCTTGGACCTCAGAATGGTTAAATCCGCCATTGGCGATTTGGAAGGCGCCGATGATAATTTAAGTGGCCTATTTGAGAAAATTGACCTATATGAATTACGACCTCAGTGGAATTTTTTAGATTTCTTCTGAATTCGATAAATTTTTCAATCGTTCAAAATTGGAACCTCATACCCACGCACGTACAACTAATTTGTATAATAAATAACACGCACATACATGCCCAAATAGGGAAATGAATATTGTGTCAGTAAACATTAGATTTTGGAGAAAATTTCATGCATACCTCGCATCTATAAGTTAAAAGTTGCTTTGGAGCCATAAAAATAAGATACCTTGACGAAAATATCTCTTGGCTCTGCTAGACTGCAGATTCTCTGTTGTTGGTCCACTAGGCGGAATCAAATCTGGCGTCACGCCGAGTGACAATAAGACGCATCGATGAAGGCGCTTAGCATTCGATGGGCCTGGTCAAGGTTTGCGTAGCTATTTACTCATCTCCCATTCGAGGATTCGAATTTTGTTTCACCTCGCGTTTAAAGGAATCTAAAAGTTATGCAATGCCATTCACGGTCCGATGAGGGCATGCAAATCCACTCGCCTGAGTTAGTGCAACCGCGGTGACCAATCCTATTTGGTGATGGCGAACGGATTTCGCGTTGCGAAATTTTCCAGGATTGGAGCGGGATTCGAACGGGGGACCGCTCGGCCGCTTGCCTTCGAAAGCCTACGCTTGAATTAACCATTAGGGCTGCCGATGAAAGCGCAATGCCGCTCTTTTAATGCGCAGTTACATATAAAACGTTCCCGCGTGCAATGCTGACCGAATGGGAATATAATTTGCATTAGGCATACTACACGCGTCCCGCCCGCGTAATTCAAGCAAGGTGCGCGTGTGCCAAGAATTTTAGATTAACTGCCTCCAAATCGACGAACTCCGCCTTTTTTCACTCCCGGAATCGAAAAGCAGGTGCCTTTCCCAGTAGTCCTAGTAACAAGTCCGCGTTTTTGTCTATTTTTAATTCGAAACCGCGACGCATTTAACTTTAACCTTTTTCGTAATTTTTTTTTCACTCGCCTCAGCATGGATCGGATCGAACGATCGATGTGGAAAGTTTGCCTCGTGGCCGAATAGATAAAGCTTTTTTTTTTAATTCCGATCATAAATGCTTAGTCTTTATTTTTTAATCATTTCATTTTCCTAACTTTGGTATGCTATAGAAGTCGGAGATATTCGAGCTTATGATGCTATTCGTCTGATTTATGAAAATGTTAAGGGAAATAAGAATTATTTATACTAAAAGCCGTAGCGAAAACGTTTTATGCTTTAATAAGGACATGCCCCGAGGTGTCAAGAACTTCTTGAAGCAAAACGGCCACTTTTTTTAGCGAGTTCTTGACATAAATTTTCAGTTTAAATGATTTGAAGTATTTTAAATTAATATTTAGAGATGTAGCATTTTATTTATTATGGCAACATTTATAGGCTACTAGGGAAGAAAGAGTAATAGATTCTTTGTATTTTTTCCCGGATCAAATCATTAAATTGACCAACATTCGCATCTTATCTAATGTTTTAATATTGTTATTAAATATCATTAGGTATTATTCGTATTTTATTATGATAATTTTATATTAAGTTTTTAGAGTCGTGTAACATTTTTTTACTTTGACTTCAAAATATTTTACCCCAAATTTTTAAATAATTTGGCTATATTTAAAGTTTTACAAGCAGTGCAAAGTTTTATGTTACTTCGCAAAAGTTTGTCTTCTGATGTGATCTCATGCTTGATTTATTTCTTGTTGGTGATGCCATCGTTACATGCATGGGCGCCCGCAATAAGAGGCAAGAGGGGACATTTTCTCCCTCCAGCAGTTCACAAAAATTGCATATTATACATATAAATGCCAATGTCTGTTCCTTGGTTGGTTACATGTTATACATGTTTTGCCCAACCCCGGAAAAAAGTTTCTGTGGGTGGCAATGCCGGAGTGATTAGAGCGTTGGCCTTCCACGCAACGGTCCCAGGTTCGAATCCGGCGGGGGTAGGATTTTTCAACATGGGATCGTCCCGTCCCCATCTTGCGTGATTTGAGGAGATCGCGCAAGTCCTTCGGAAGGGACGTTAAGCAGTGGGCTCCCTTGGTGCTCTTCGTAAAGATTAGGCTATGCCGGCATCGGGTTTCCCTCCTTCCTTGTGTGTGTTCGGTGTGGAAGGAGTAATGGCTATAATAATCCAAGAGGTTGATTAGCCAGAAATTACGTACAAAGAAAAAGTTTCTGCGGCCGCCCACGGTTACATGCATGGTATTCGTAAAAGGATAGAAAGAATGATTGTCTTTCTTCATTGGAGATTTGGCATTTAATCAGCAAAGAAGAGTTAACGACAAAGAAAAAAATTAAGACGCTGATGAAATACTTTTTATTAATTTACTTACGGACGAGGGTCTTCCTGTCGACGCAAAATTTGCACTATGCTAGATGGCAAAGGCAGTTAAAAACATTACTGCTAAAATTTGTGATCATAATAAAAATAGCTCAAGATTAGATAGATCGTTGTCAACATTAAAGGAATATAAAAAAATAAATTTATCATTATTATATCATGATGATTAAAATGTCCATTAAAGCTATTTGATTTTCCGGAACGTTTGATTTGAACAAAGTAATTCAACAATAAAATACAGTTTAAATAAAATCAAATACTTATTTGTTACTATAAAAATAATTTGTGCACAGAGTAGAACAACTGAATTGCGATATTTCTCACATAAATACAGAGGACTCGCAAATGTTGCTACAGTACGCATTGCAATGGTAGCTGAAATTTCCTATTGTTAAAAAGGTGAAAAATTGTCTTTTTTGAAATTACAAATTAATTTATGGGCTAATTAGGTACGGATTCGAATTATCGTTGCAGTTAAAATAAACTTTTTTCTGTTGTCCGTACATACGGTTAAATCTCGAGTTCATATCTCGAATCTAATATATTTTATAATGAAAATGAAAAATATCCTCCATTCTTTCCAATTATGATGAAGTGGAAAAATTACGATTCCTGGCAACGAAACCAGGTCTATTTTCTGAAATTTTCTATTTTTTAAGTCTACGATCGCCTGTTAGAGTAAAAAATGTAAGCAATTCTAACGGAAAATGCCTAAAAGCTTATCCTGAAATAATGCACATACCTGCTGGCGAACAAAGAAACATTCACGATACAGATTTACTTATCGATATTGTTAACAAAAATTTGTATCACTCGGGAGCTAAGCATTTCCCTTGATTTTAACACGTATATTTATTGCATAGTAAGGATGATTAGTTTGAATATGTTACATCAGTGCAACTTCGGAAGAAATAATGAACTCTTTGTTCACGCGCGGTAGCGGCATTGTTTTAACTGTAATGCGTGCAAGAATAAAACTTCATTACTTGGAGGCTTTGGTTGCTTATTTATATGGCTGTATATAAACAGTTCACACAAAAGTTATGATAAACCGCAAAATCCTAAATGGTTTGTAGCTTTTCATGACACCTATAAATGCTAACATGGCATTGTATTTATGTAGCAATTTATTTTATGTAATCCTTTATTCTATTTTTTCCTTTGTCACTTTCTTCCTGTATGTAATTGACAATGGGTTAGATGGAAGAAGAGACTGTTTAGTCTCAATCTCGCCCAAATAAAGGCGCATATCTATCTATGCGTGACAAGCAATTCTCATTGATGGTTGCTTGTTGCTACCTTTATTTTAAACCCCGATATATTTAAAGAATGTTGTTGTTTGGGATAAATTTTCCGCTAAAATGTTTATTAAAAATAAAAATGTCGTGGATAAAGTAGGAAAACATTCATACAATTGCAAATTAAGTTTATAAGACTTATAAATATATTATTCTCTCAATATATAACAATTCGCTTTACTAATCTCTTAAAATTGAAAAGAAGCGTAATCATCGCTCTCACGCACTTCCATGTTTTATTCATATAATGATTGACCTTATTATGATGTAAATTGTTCTATATATTAATATCGCTCCGTATTACACACTTAAAGAGTCTTCTTATATTGAGGCGTAACTCGCACCAACTTCGACACTGTTCGAACTGGCAACTTCACATTCTGTTGGGAAAGGTTATACGCTTTTGGAATGAGAGTTCCGTCCTAATATCCTTGTAGAAATTCCGATATAATGTGACGTAATTCAATTTCACGGCCTAGTAATTCAGCGGAGATGCTGTATGGCTTGTGTGCTTGCTAAGCGAAGCTACCGCTCAGCCTTCAAAAGAACTTTCAAGGCCGAATTTTGGTGAAACATTTGCGACGTCGGTCAGCAGATGACACGCATGTTGTGCGTCAAATCTCGCCTCGAGAAAGACATTTCTCGACCTCAATTTAGAATAGCAAGTTGCAAGCGAGGAACAGGAGTCAACTTCAGCGCTGCTATTAAATAATATTAGATGCCCCCTTTTGCTCGAGCATGACTTTGTTCTAGTCTGCGCATTTTGATAATCAAGTATTGACTGCGCAATGAATAAATATATTCCTTTTTAAACTTTATTGGCAATAAAGCAAAGATTGGTATTTTACTGTTTATTTATTCTTTTAGGAATGGGAAGTTTGAGAATAACGCTCTAAAGATAATGAATCGACATACTTCGATATTGAAACTTACGTTTGCTAATCTCAGAAATTGTTCAACGGAAACGTTGTGTCATTTAAATTGAATCTCAAGATGCCAAAAAATAGAACCGAATTAAAAACAAAATTCTTCCGTGTTTTTGAAAACATGGCGGTTGTGTAATAGTATTCTTCTATTTTCGTTGCATTCTTTCTGTTTAAGACTTTTCATGGCTAAAATACGTTTCGACATTTCTTTCAGTTATGTTTGGAAGAATATTAAATTATAAACATACCAAAATCATTGTGAAAAGTTATCTTTTAAAGATTCTCACTATAGAACTTCTACTTTTACTAATTTTTCTTGGAATTTCCAGTATCAGAAAGCTTATGAGTAATATTTTTCAGGGCAGAGTTCAGAGACATCGGGTTCTCGCTCAGGAACCTTCATTGGGAGATCCCCATTCCCCAAAATTCGAACTCATTATAATGAACTTCCTTGCACAGATACCATACCACATTATTAGTATTTTGTAGCAAAAAGGAACTGCGATCCCAGCTCTGAAACACTGATTTACACTAATCCTTGTTGCTCAAACGTTTTGATGAAGTAACATCAATAATAATCATTTCATGACTTAGGATATTAAAGTAAATAGATAGTTTTTGAGATATCGCAACAGAGATTAACTGTCTACACACGTACGAGGGAGCCACGCATAAATTTCATTAGGATTAGTTATGAGAAGGTTTTCCTTAAATTTTTGGAATGTAAAATAGTATATATCTGACGGAAATAGCTCGAAATTAATTGTTTAAAAGAATTATTTAATGAAAACTAAATTAACTCAAGTGAGGAAATAATTTTTCCTTCCATCCACAAAACAGCTATGTATTTGGTTATTACTTCAGTTAATGTTCAAATATAAATTTTATAAAGCAAGCAAGCATAACATTTTATAGCGCTCTGAGCCATGCCTTTAATAATCTTTCTTTTTTGAAAATTACCTTCTGCTGCGATGAAACTTGTACGGCAGAATTGGTTTATCTGAAAACCAATACAGCAGCAAGGAAAGGGCAAGTGGGGCGAATAAATACATTTATTTTCAAGTTAAAGTTGAAATATTTCGAAAGCAGTCGCAGCTCAAATTATTTGCGACATTAGGGGAGAGGGGACAAATGTTAGGCTGCTGCCGCCCCCCCCCCCTTCCATGGCTGGGCCACTAGCGCCTAAGCTAAGGGACACCAACAGGATTGTTGCGAAACGATAATTTGCCATAAATGTTTGGAAAACATCGTTCTTGAGTTTTAATTTTTGTACGTATGATAATAAGCGTGATATTTCTCTTACTTGGCTTATAATTAAATTATTATGTTCATAATTGCCAAATCCTGGGCTGCATTCTAACGTCTTGCCCTGGACCCTAACCATCCTTACTACGGCACTGTTCAGAACGGAAGACAGGAGAGACCATCCAGTTGGATGTTATAACCCTGCATTCTCCGTGGCATAAAGAGACTTAAAAATTAATCATATTAAAGAAGATACTTGCTCGTTGAAGTTCCAATATCATTCATAGAATAGAAGATGAAAGAATACCTTTCAGAAAATAAGTTAGAATCGCTGGATGATGGAAAAGAGGTAAATTTTTCAGAAGCTATGGACAGGGTCAATAATAAAATAGAATTAGAAAAGGTATCAGGAATGGGATAATTCTGAAGAGTTGTACAATGTAGTCGAGCAGCAGTTCTCAACCTATTTTCCGTCGCGACACACATGACGGTCGATGCGCGACATACCGGACACTACAGTCCGCCGAGACAAAAAAGGACTAGTGTGTAATAACAAAGATTTTATGCCTAAACATTGTTCTCATTGTTGATAAAAACAACGCAAGAGGCAGACAATACATCCGTTTAACAAAAATTGCTTTGGTTTACAAGTCGTTATTAATATTCTCTCTCGCATAAGAATCAATCATTGGCTCTGGGGTACTGCAAGGAAGCGTATTTGATCCGCTATTATTCTTAATATTTATAAACGTCTTAGCGAGATCTCCTCAATTGCAGATTAGACTATTCACGGATGATCGTTAAATATGCAAGATAATAGAAAATGTAGCTGACTGTCGCAGGTTGCAATCAGTTCCGTCCCTTGTCTATGTGCCCCCCTCAGTCGGGAACTATGTATATGACTTCCTCTTTTTTGATGGAAGGCTAATGAGGATTGAGAAATATGCATGCTATATTGTTTGGTAAATTTTATTTTTAACTCAATTAGCCTTTTACTCAAACACTTACTTAGCTTTACTCAATGGTTTTATTTCAAAGAAAGTACAATATTTTAAAATTCAATTTCTCTTGCTTTCCATCTTGCAAAGGCTTACGCAGTTTCTTCTGAGGATAGATTATGGGCCATTTCGGTGTATTTATAGAGACTCTCTGACTCAGGAGGCACGTGCAGCAATGTCGGGCATGGAACAAGGGGAACAGGAAGTGCAGCTGGTACGCTTTTACGGATACCTATAAATGGCTCGGTGGTAGTATTGCCTTCCCTCCGATTTTGGGCCCTAGTCTCTGGAAATTGAACTTTTCTCCAGTCGTACATGTCTGTGCATACCAAGGTATTTATGTTCATATTTTTTAAGATCAGTCACTCAATGACAAAGTAAGGCAAGTAGAGATGTCTTAGGTTAAAAATTGTTTATATAAAATCTCCTATCTCAAAAGCTTTGTAGGTTAAATCTCTGGACTCAGAAAGTCTTGAAGGTGACAATCCTACTCAATGATCGTACTACTGCTTCAATCCCAGTAGTTAGGTTTATCAAACGAAAGAACGTCATGTTCTACGTGTGCCAGTAAAATCTCGATGAGACCACGTGGTGAAGAACCATGTGATTGCGAGTTTTAAATTAATTAAACAATTCTGCGCATTTTCAATTCAATTATCTCTCAGACTTATATCTCTTTCTATTTTGTCGCCCCTTGAAACATACCGCCCTTAGGCGGTGCCCTAACTTTTTACCGCCTAAGGATGAGTCTGGTTTCAAGCAGACTTCATGCGAAATTATGAAGTGGACTTATAGAAACAAGAAGTTAATCAGCGTAAATAAAACTAAATTGTTAAATTTCTGTCGGGAAAGAGCAGAATTTGTTATAATTAGGATTATAAGGGCAAGTATCTCGTAGTACTATTTACCAAAAATTTGCGGTGGGGGCTAAAAGACTTTGAATTTCATAATAAGTGTTGGGGAAAAGCAGCCCAATTACTAAAGAAATAGCTTACAAATCCCTAGAGAGGGCTAGAGTATGGAGCTATGGCTATTTAGTAGAACAAGTAAAAAAAACTAGAAACGGTACAGAGGGCTGCTACGCGTTTCATATTTGGGAACTTCAAGAGAGGTGAGAGCTTGACAGAAATGACAGAAAAACTAGGCTGGGAGTCATTATAAGACAGGAGCAAGTTAGCGAGGTTAGGTGGAATTTATAATACCCGTGTCAACAAACTATCATGGAAGAAGTTAAGCCTTAGGATGGAGAAACCGAAGTATCATGGTATTCATAAAATAGGACCGCTAGCACAGAAGTGTAACTGGAGGAATTATTCATTCCTAAATAGGGTCATAGAAAAACAAGAACAATACTCGTAAGTAAAAACTAGGTCCAATAAATAAACGAATAAATAAATAAATAAGTATAACTCATTATATATATATATATATGTGTATATGTATATATATACACACACACACCGTCATTCCCCACCCAGTGTGTCACTTTCTGTTACTCTATCTCTCCAGCGCTGATGAAGGGCATATGCCCGAAAAGCTTGCGTGTTTTCTGTGTCTCTTCGACGTCCCCAGCAGTCTGCCAACTTGGTCCTTAACTTGGTAAGTGTCCGATGGCCTTCCTTCAACACCTTGTTACCACCCTCATCACTACCTTTCCTTTTCCTTGAGTATATATATATATATATATATAATGAGTTTCCGATTAAAATTAGTAGCATTTAAATAATAACTAAAGTTTGATGGATCTCGTGTAACGTATAAAGTTGCAGCGGCATCTCCACAAGCGATTCTCTCTCTACTAGTTCGACAAGCCAAGATAGAGAAGATAATAGGAGGGGACAAAATGATGCAGTAAAACGAAATGTGGAAATAACTCGGAGAATGTGTAATAATTCTCAGAAGTAGATGACTTGATGAGTGTAAAAATACACTAGGGGCACAGAGGTTCCATTTTTTCATATTTCTGAGAAAGACAATGAAATGAGGGAGGGTGGCGCTCTACAAAGAAAACACGCCTCGAGACACACGGTTGAGAGCGCGTGTACCATGACTGCTTTGATAGGGCCATAAGAATGACCCCGAGACCTTATACGCGGGAAATGGTGGTTTATATCCACTTACAAAGGCATGCGTGGCGTTCTGGTGTCCGGTTTATACTGAGGCGTCTCTAAAAACGCTTCTGACTCGATCTGCATTCGAAAAAAAACGACTTATCATCCGATCCGACTCGCTATTTTCTCTCGAGACACTCGCGGGTTGAACAAACTGCGGATATGCGTGACCCTAGTATAAAATATTCTTCTTTCGCATATATGCAGTAAGCATATCTTTGAGGTGACTAAAGACGCCCCAAACTAATCCGGGGGCCGCATGTGGCTGGCGGATTGGGGGACACTGTCAGGTAGTCGTTGCTTCGCAACCTAATACTCGTTTTTGATGTTCCTCGGTGACAAACGTGTAGGAAATTGTACATTTTATATTTGGTCATCTTGTGGGGTCTTTATTATGGACTCCCTAGTAAGTCGGGATTTGTTGAAACTTCCCGGGGAATCTCCGGGAGCTCGTTCAGTCGAGCGGTCTGAGTTTACCTGTGTCTGTACTGGTATTTTAAAAATTTATAATTCCTTTCCGTGATATTTCAAAAATAATAGGTAATTTATGAGAAAGAATTTCACCTAGTACGTTTATAGATATAAGGAAGTTTTTCTTTTATCTTTGTTGTTTCAGTTTTTAAAATTAAAAATACTACCTTTACTATTTAAGTAGAAGACTCAAAGACTTTTAGTAGAATGATAAGGTAATTTAATATGATAAAATACAAACGATGGAGTATTATTTGAAGATTCTACTAATCATTATACTTTCTGTTCTTGTTATTTTGAAATTTGAAGTTTATTTTCAAAGAAAAGCTGACTATGCTATGAAAGTTTTAAGTGGGCTACATCACCCTCAGTTACAACGGAAGCGCTAGTGTAAAATATTTTAACGCGGTCCAAATTCTAATGGCAAGACTGAATAACTTTAAGAGTTCATAAAAAAGAGATAGCCTGGGCAGTATTCTGGTGCATTCAGTCGATCACACGATCCTCAAAGAACAGACCTGAAATTAAATCTGCTTCTAAAAAATTCAGACATCCAAATTCATTTTCCAGGAGAAATTTTGTTATTAAAACAACATAAGATGTCGATGAAATTATAAAATTCAAATAAAATGCAATTATTCTTCTCTAAAATAATCGAAATTTGATTTATGGGGAAAAAATCCGAAAATAT